>JAREIK010012819.1:0-28207 GCA_029783825.1 Sapria himalayana | reverse complement strand
CTATCTATCTGTCATTATCTGTCTATATATATATAATATATATATATATACTATATATATATATCTATATATCAGTGTGTGTATCTTAGTATCTACTTACATATCTATCTGTCTAACTATCTATCATTTATGCATCTGTCGATCTATCTTCTATATTTCTGTGTATCTGTATGTCTATCTGCATGTCAATCATCTATCTATTATCTGTTGTCTATCTATCAATCTATACTGTCTGTCTATCTACCTATCTATCTATTTGTCTCTCTATTTATCTATCTGTCTATCTATCTATCTACCTATTTGTCTTTATGCATGTCTATCCGGTTCATCAATTTATTTATCCTTTATGTCTATTATTTATCTGTCTGTCTATCTGTCTCTCTCTCTCTCTCTCAGTCTATCATCTGTCTATCTCTCTGTCTATCTTTTTGTCTATCTCTCAGTCTGTCAATCATTCTGTATAATATATATAATAATATATCTATCTATCCACATGTCTATATATCTATGTGTCTATCTGTCATCTTTCTATCTGTCTATCTATTTGTCTATCTATCTATTTGTCTATGTGTCTATCATCTTTCTATCTATTTATTTATCTGTTTGTCTATGTGTCTGTCTATATGTCCCTCTATCTATTTATCTATCTAGCTATATGTCTATCTATGTCTCTATCTATCTATCTATCTATCTATCTCTTTGTCTTACTATCGGCTCTCCTATCTCTCTCTCTTTTTGTTTCACCTATTTGTTGTCTATTTGTATGTCTATATGACTATCTATTTTTTTTGTCAATCTATCTATCTATCTATCTATTTGTATATCAATTTGTCTATCTGTTTGACTTTCTATTTGTCTTTCTGTCAATCTATTTGTTTGGATTTCTATATGTCTAACTATCTATTAATATGTCTGTATATATGTCTATCTATTTGTATGTCTACATGTTTGTCTATCTGTCTGTCTATCTTTCTTTCTAACTGTCTATCTATCTATCTATCCATCTGTTTAGTTATCTATCTATATGTCTATCTATATGTCTATCTTTCTGTCTAATTATCCATCTTACTATCTATCTGTTTATAAGTCTATCTATCTGTCTATTATCTATTTTTATCTATTTATCAATTTGTTTATCTATCTATCTATCTAACTGTCTATCTATCTATTTATCTATCTGTCTGTCTATCTATTTATCTATCTATCTATCTATCTATTTGTGTTGGGCAATTGTAGTTCCACGGTAGTTATATTAATATACAGAAGACAACATGAACAATAGAACAACAAATAATATATATCCAATCCACAATCCAACCATGACAGAATCAAAAATAAGAAATAAAACACTAGAAATAATGTGGTTCACTAGTCGCTCAGTACGACTAGCTACATCCACCAGACAATGCTTATGCATTACAAATTAAACCAACAAAAATTTTCTTACACTATGCATCACAGAGCTGTCACTATAAATCATGCAGAGAGAGAGAGAGAAGTTGATGTCCATATGTCTTAATATACAAACAGAAACATTTGGTTATATAGATAGATTATCAAAAAACAAATTACATATACATCAATTTGTCTATTTATCTATCTTTCTATATATTTGTCTATTTGTCTATCTTTCTGTCAATCTGTTTTCTATCTATATGTCTATATGTCTGTCTATCTGTCTATTTACCTGTCTATCTATCTGACTTTCTTTCTGACTTTTTTTCTATATGTTTTTCTATCTGTCTATTTAATTCTCTCACTAATTATCTATCAATGTGTCAATCTATCTTTCTATCTATCATTCTATCTATTTGTATCTCTATATGTCTATCTGTCTATTTATCAGTCAATCAATTTGTATGTCTATATGTCTGTCTATCTATCTATCTATCCTTATGTCTATCTGACTTTCTATGTATCTTTCTTTTTGTTTCAGCTATCTGTCTGTCTATCTGTTTGTCTATTTGTATGTCTATTTGTCTCACCTAGTTGTCTTGCTATCTGTCACTCTATCTAACTTTCTATATTTTTATCAATTTGTCTGTCAATTTGTTTGTCTATCTATGTCTATCCATCTCTCTATATGTCTGTCTACTATCTATATATTTATCTGTCTATCTATCTATCTAACCATCTATGTTTATATCTTATGTGTGTCTATCAATCTGTATATCTTTCACTCTATATGTATATTTATCTATCTATCTATATATCTATCTATCTATCTATCTGTCTTCTAACTGTCTATCTTTCTATCTATCTATATATCTATATATCTGTTTATTTATCTATCTATCTATTTATCTATTATCTATTTATTTGTATATTTGTTTGTCTATCTATCTGTCTATATATTTGTTTTTTGTCTAATTAACTGTATGGCTTTCTATTTGTCTATTTGGCTATCTATATGTCTCTCTATCTATTTATGTGTCTATTAATCTGTTTGCATATATGCCTATCTATCTATCTATCTATCTATTTGTTTGTCTTTCTGTCTATCTATCTGTTTGTATATCTATTTTTCTATCTGTTTGTCTATCTGTATGTCTATCCATCTTTCTATCTGTCTTTCTGCATGTCTATCTGCATGTCAATCTATCTATTTATTTGTCTATCTATCAGTTTGTCTATTTGTCTATCTATCAGTTTGTCTATTTGTCTATCTATCTATCTATCTATCTATCTTTCTTCCTTTCTACTATCTATCTTTGTCTCTCTGTCTAACTATCTGTCTCTCTATTTGTCTGTATATCTATCTATCTGTAAATATGTCTGTTTATCTGTATGTCTCTCTATCTATCTATCTATCTATCTGTTTATTTGTCTTTCTATCTGTCTATCTATCTGTCTATCTATATATCTATTTGTCTGCCAATATCTATGTACATTTGTTTATTTATCTATCTATTTATTTGTTTGTCTATCATTCTATCTATCAGTGTTTCTATTTTTTTAAATTACTGTATGTCTATATGTCTGACTATCTATCTGTGTATCTTTCTGTATATCTTTCTGTCTATCTATCTGTTTATCTCTCGGTCTAACATTCTGTATATCTATCTATCTCATGTCTTTTTATCTGTATGTCTACCAATATCTTTATCTATTTGTTTATCTATCTATCATTAAATTTTTTTATCAGTTAGTCTGTCTATCTATCAGTATGTTAATCTATCTATCAATATGTATGTTTCTATCTATCTTTATGTATATCTGTCTATCAATCTATTTATCTATCAAGTTGTCAATTTATCTATCTATCAATATGTCTGTCAATCTGTCTATCTATCTGTCTGTCTATCTGTTTGCCTATTTGCCTATTTATCATTTTGTCTATGAGTCAATCTATGTTTCGATCTATCTGGAAATCTATTTGTTTGTCTATTTTTATGTCAATATGTCTACCTATTTGTCTGCCTAGCTATCTATCTTTTTATATGGCTATCTTTCTATTTATTTGTATGTTTGTCTATCTATCTCTATGTCGCTCTATCTTTATGTCAATGTTTATATCTTTATATCTGTCTATCTATCTGTCTATCTATCTATTTATCGATCTATCTATCAATTTATATATCTATATGTCTATCTGTCTATCTATCTATTTCTCTATATGTTTATCTATTTTTCTATTTGTCTGTCTATCTGTCTGTCTATCTGTCTGTCTATCTATCTGTCTATGTGTCTGTCTATCTATCTATCTATCTTTTGTATGTCTATATCTCAGTCTACTTGCCTATCGATCTATCAGTATCTGTCTATCTATCTTTTGGTCAATCAATCATTCTATCTATCTATCTATCAATGTATTTATCTATCTATCTATCTGTCTATCTGTATATATACAAGTGTTTCTATCTATCTTTCTTTTTTTCTATCTATATGTCTGACTATCTATCTGTGTATCTATCTATCTAACTTTCTGTCTATATGTTTTTCTATCTATCTGTTTGACTATCTATCTATCTATAAATCTATTTGTCTCTCTATCCATCTATTTGTCTATCTATCTATCTGTCTATCTGTCTGTTTATCTATATGACTATCTATGTATCTATCTCTATGTCTATCTATCTGTCATTCTATTTGTCTATCTGTTTGTCTATCTATCTATATATATGTTTGTCTATCTCTCTTTCTAACTATCTTTCTATCTATCTATGTTTATATCTTTTTGTCTATCTGTCTGTCTATTTATCTCTCTATATGTCTGTCAGTCTATATGTCAATCAATCTATCTATATATCTATCTATCTATCTATCTATCTGTCTGTTTGTTTATCTATCTATCTATCTATCTGTTTATCTATTTGTATATCTATATGTTTATCTATCTCTCATTCTATCTATCTATCTATCTATCATTTTGTCTATGTGTCTGTCTATCTGTCTGTGTATCTAGCAGTTTATCTATCTATCATTCTGTCTATGTATCTATCTATCTGTCTGTCTGTCTGTCTATGTATCTGTCTGTCTGTCTATCTATCTATCTATTTATTTATGTATCTTTCTATCTATCTATTTGTTTATCTATCTGTCTATCTTTCTAGCATCTATCTTTCTATGTCTATCTAATTGTATATCTACCTGTCTATCTATATGTTTATCTATCTATTTTTATATTTATTTGTCTATCTATCTATATGTCTATCTGTCTTTCTCTTTGTCTATCTATCTATTTGTTTATCTTTCTAACAATTTATCTGTCTAACTGTCTCTCTATCTATCTCTCTATATGCTTGTATGTCTATCTATCTATATTATACTCTATCTGTAAGTCTAGTTGTCTATCTATCTATTTGTCTATCAGTCTATCTATCTGTCTATCTATCTATCTATCTATCTATCTGTCTGTCTGTCTTTATGCATCTCTATTTTTTGGTATATCTATCTATCTATCTTTTTGTTATCTATCTGTCTATCTATCTATTTGTCTCTTTATAGACATACCGATAGCTTTTAGTCTATCTATAGATAGATTAATAGCAATCATTCTATTTATCTTTCTGTATATCTATATGTCTGTCTGTCTATCTGTCTATTTGTCTTACTATCAATCTATCCGTCTATCTGTAAGTCTATATGTCTAACTATCTATCTGTCTATCTATCTATCTGTCTATCTATCTGTCTATTTGTTAGTCTATCTATCTATCTATCTATCTATATGTCTGTCTGTCTATTAGTCTGTCTCTCAATCAATCAATCAATGTGTATGTCTATCTATTTGCTCAGTTTATCGGTCATTTTATCTATATGTTTATCTATCTGTCTATCTGTCATTCTATCTATCTGACTATCTTTCTATCTATCTATCCATATATCTATATATCTATATTTGTACCTATCTATCTATCTATCTATCTATCTTTGTATCTATCTGTCTGTCTATTTGATTGTCAACCTATCTGTTTGTCTGTTTGATTGTCAACCTATCTGTTTGTATATCATTATGTCTATGTATCTATGTAACTATCTAACTATCTATATAACTATCTATTTGTCAGTTTATCTATCTATCTATATGTCTGTCTATTTATTAGTCTGTCTCTCTATCGATCTATCTATCTATGTGTATGTCTGTCTATTTGGTCAGTTTATCGGTCATTTTATCTATATGTTTATCTATCTGTCTATCTGCCATTCTATCTATCTGATTATCTTTCTATCTATTCATCCATATATCTATATATGTATCTTTGTACCTATCTATCTATCTATCCATATATCTATCTATCTATCTTTGTATCTATCTATCTATCTATCTATCTGTCTGTCTGTCTGTATGTCTGTTGTATGTCTGTCTGTATGTCTGTCTACCTCTTTGTTTGTCTATCATTATGTCTATGTAGCTATCTATCTATTTGTCTATTTATCTATCTATATATCGCTATATGTCTGTCTATCTTTATGTCATCTGTTTGTCTAAATGTCTATCTATCTCTCTATATTTCTCACTGTATATCTGTATGTCTAGACAAACAAATAATTAGATAAATAGATATATAGAGAGATAGACAGATCGATATATAGATAGAAATATAGTTATTTAGATAAATAGATAGACAAATATATGTGTAGATAGATAGACATATAAGAAGATAGGTAGATAAACATATCGGCAGATAGGCAGATAGACAGATAGAAAGATAGATAGATAGACAGTCAGATAAATATACAGATATACAGATAGATAGAAAGATAAATATATAGATAGATAGAGAGATTGACAGATAGAGAAATAGAAAGATATATAGATCAATAGATAGACAGATATACATATAGAAGATAGATAGATAGACATATAGACAGATCGATAGATAGACAGATAGACAGATAGATACATAGACTGATAGAAAGAAATATAAACAGGTAGATAGATAGATAGTTAGATACATAGATATATAGATAAATCATTAGATAGTCAGATAGATAGATACATAGACAGTAAGATAAATAGAGAGATATAGAGATAGATAGATATACACATAGATGATCGACAGATAGATAGATATATAGATCGACAAATAGACAGATATACAGATAGACAAATAGACAGATAGACAGATAAACAGATAGAAAGATAAATAGATAGATAGATAGATAGACAAATAGATACATAAGCAGCTAGATAGATAGATAGATAGATAGATAGATAGACAAATAGACAAATTATCGAATATTCTGATAGATAGATAGATAAACAGAACGAGAGAAAGAAAGATATATATATATATATATAGACATAGAGATATTCAGATATAGATATAGATATATATACACATAGAAAGAGAGATAGATAGATAGATAGATAAATAAATAGACATATAGGCAGATAGACATATAAAAAAATTGACAAATAGACAGACAGACAGATAGATAGATAGATAGTTAGTTAGTTAGTTAGATGGAAAAAAATATAGACTAATAGATAGATATATATATTTACAAATAAATAGATATACATATAGGCATATTGATAGATAGAGAGATAGATAGAAAGACATATGTATAGATATACAGATATATAGATAGACATATATATATATATATATATATATATATATAGACAAAAGATAGATAGACATTTAGACAACTTGACAAACAGACAAATATACAGATATACAGACAGACAGACAAACAGACAGATAGATAGAAAGACACCTAGATAGATAGACCTATAGACAAATAGATAGATAGACAGATAATTACATAACTAGATAGTTAGATAGATTGATAACCTTATAGTTAAATAGCCATATAGATAGATATACGGATTAAGAGATAGACATATAGACTTATAGACATATTGCAAAATAGCCAGATAGACAAATAAATAGATAGAAAGATAGAAAGAGAGATATATACAAAGAGATAAAAAGATATATAGATAGAGAGATAGACATATAGATAGACAGATAGAAAGATAGACGAATAGGCAGATAGACAAATAGGTAGAATGGTTGAAAGGTAGATTTGTAGATAGGCATATAAGAAAATAAAAATATAGGCAGATAAATAGATAGACCGATAGACTGATAAACATATAGAAAGATATATAGATAGACAGTTAGACAAAAAGATAGATAGTTAGATAGATAGATAGATAGATAGACAGATATACATATAGACAGATAGTTAGATAGATCAATAGATAGATAAATAAATAGAACAATTAATTGACTAAATGATTGATAGATAGATAGATAGATAGACAAGTATATAAAGAGTTATATAGACAGGTAGACAAATAGAAAGATAGATAGATAGACAGATAGACAGAGAGATAGATAGATAGGTAGATAGATTGACAAATAGATAGATAGAAAAAAGATAGATAGACAAATAAATTGATATATTGATAGAAAGATAGATAGATATGTAGATAGATAGATAGGCGCAAAGCTAGAAAATTAGTTTTGCAGATACACATATATGCAAATAGAAAGATAGGAAGATAAACAAATAGACAGATATAAATTCATAGATAGATAGAGAGATAGATAAATAGAATATTAGAAAGACATATAGATATATAGATAGACAGATTGACTGATAGACATATATACAGATAGTCAGATAGACATATAGGCATGTAGATTGATAGACAGATAGATATATAGATAAAAAAAAGATAGATAGACAAATAGATAGATAAAGAGATAGTTTATCAGTTATAAAGATAGATAGATAGTCAAATAATCAAATAGCCAGATAGTCAGATAGATAGATAACCATATTGCCTAGATAGCCATATAGATAGATAGACAGATAGACACATAGATAGATAGACAGATAAAAAGATAGACAAATAGGCAGATAGATAAATAGGCAGAAAAGTAGAAAGGCAGAAATATAGAATTTCTTATATGCAAATAGAAATATTGGCAGATAAACAAATAGACAAAAAGATAGATAAAAATATAAATAGATAGACATATAGATAAATAGACAAAATAGATAGACATATAAATAGATAGATAGACACGTAGAAAGATAGACATTTAGATAGGTAGATAGATTAATAGAAAGAAAGATAGTTAGTTAGTCAGACAAATGTATAGATAGAAGATAGATAGATAGACAAATAGATAAATAGATAGATAGATCGAAAGATATATAGATAGATAAATAGATACATAGAGAAATATATAAATAGATAACAATATAGCCAGATAGTCAGAAAGATAACAATATAGCTAGAAAGCTTTATAGATAGATATACAGATTGACAGTTAGATAGATAGATAGATAAAGAGACAAACAAACAAATAGACAAATATATATATACATACATAGATAGATAGACAAATTAAGAGATTGGCTGATAGAAATATAGATAGATAGATAGATAGAAAGATAGATAAATAGAAAGATAGAAAGAAAAATAGATAGAAAGATAGACATATTGATAGATATAGAGATATATAGACATAAAGATAGTTAGATCTACACATCGATAAAAATACAAATATACAGATAGATAGATAGACAAATTTGTAGACAGATAGAAAAAATAAATAAATAGACAAACACAGAGATATTAGTTAGATAGATAGGCAAATAAATATATAAATAGAAAGACAGATATACAGATAGACATATAGACAGATAAATAGATAGAATGATAGATAAACACATAGTTTAATAGATAGAAGATAGATAGACAGATAGAGAAATTGATAGATATATATATAGATTGATTGATTGATTGATAGATAAACAAATAGACAACCCGATAGACAGACAAATAGATAGATAGATAGACAAATAGATAGATAGATAAACACATAGATAGATAGACAGTTAGACAAATAGATAGATAGACAAAATTATAGATACAGAGTTTGGTAGATTAATAGATAATTAGTTAGAAAAATAGATAGATAGATAGATAGAGAGAGAGATATATATATATATATATATATACACATAGATAGATAGAATGATAGAGAAATAAACATATCGAAAGATAGAGATATAGGCAGATAGACAGATTGGTAGAAAGGCATATATGCATATAAGCAAATAGAGACATATACATATAGACAGGCAGATAGATAGATAGATCGACATATAGACATATAGATATATAAACAAATAGGCAGATAGACAAATAGACAAATAGACAAATAGATAAATAGACAGATAGATAGATAGCCAAATAGACAGATAGACAGATATAAAAATAGATATATAGATAGTTATACAAATAGATGGAGAGACAGATAAAAAGATAGACAAATAGACTAATATATAGAGAGACATATAGACAAATAGATAGATAGATTGATAGATAGATAGATTGATAGATAGATAGATAGACAGATTAACAGATTGAAAGAAAGAAAGATAGATAAAAAAATAGATAGAGAGATATATAGATAAATAGATTTAAAAAATATATAGATAGATAGATAAATATACACTTAGACAGATTGATAAAAAAATATATAGACAAATAGACACATTGTTAGATAACCAGATAGCTAGATATGTATATAGATTGATATATAGACTTATAGACAAATAGGAAAATAGGCATAGACAGATAGATAGATAAAAATATATATAGATAGACATATAGAAAGATATGAAAATATATAGATAGACAGATAGACAAATAAACAAATATACAAATAGATTGATAGACAAATAGATAGAAAGAAAGAAAGATAGATAGATAGACAAACAGACATATAGACAAATAGGGAGATAGATATATAGATAGACAAATAGTTAGATTGAAACAAAGATAGATTGACAAATAGATAGATAACTAGATTGCGAGATAGCCCTATAGACATATAGACTAAATGACATATAGACATATAGACTTATTTATAGATATGTAAATAGCTAAATAGATAGATAGACAGATAGCCAGAAAGCTATATAAATAGATAAATAGATAAATAGATAAATAAATATATAGACATGTAGGCAAATAGACAAATAGACAGATAGGTAGATACATAGATAGACAGATAGACATATTGGCAGATAGACAGTTAGACAAATAAATATAAAGAAAGAAAGATAGCTAGATAGACATATAGATAGATAGATATATAGGTAGATCGATAGAAAGATAAATAGATAGATAGATATGCAGAAAGATAGATAGACAGATATCAAAAAGAAAGAAAGAATGATAGATAGAGATATAAATAGTTATTTAGACAGATAAACATATAGAAAGATAGATAGGTAAATACACAAATAGATAGATAGATAAATAGTTTTACAGATAGACATATAGATATATATACCAATAGATAGATAAACTTATAAATAGATTTATAAATAGACAAATAGATAGACAAACAGACAAACAGATAAATAGATAGATAGATATATAGACGGAAAGATAGATATATAAATAGATAAATAGATAGATAGACAGACATATAGATTGATTGATTGATAGGCAGATAGATATATAGATAGACAGATAGATACGTAGATATATAAATAGACAAATAGACAGATACACATATATACAGATAAATAGATAGATAGATAGACAAATAGACAAATAGACAGACAGATAGATAAATAGATAGATCGACACATAAATAGATTGATAGATAGATAAACATATAGATACATAGATAAATAGATAGATAGATATATAGATAGACTTTCAGATAGACATATAGACAGATTGATATATAGACAGATTATCAGATAGAAAAATATACCAATATAGAGATAAATAGATAGATAGATGGAAAGATAGATAGATAGATAGAAGACACGTAGACATATAGATAAATAGATAAATAGAGAGATAGATAGACATATAGATAGATAGATACAAATATATAGATAGATTGATAGAGAGATAGATAGATAGACACATAGATAGATATATAAGAAGATATACAGATAGATAGAAAACAAGATAGATAAATATATAGATAAATAGACAGACATATAGATATAAAAATAGATAGATGTCAGATAGATAGAAAGATAGATTGATTCATAGATAGATAAAGAGATACACAGATAGATCAATAGATAGATAGATAGATAAATAGATTGATAAATAGATAGATAAATAAATAAATAGAAATATAAAATATAGAGAGATTGAAAGATAGACAGATAAATAGATAGATAGATAGTTAGCTAGATTCACAGATAGCTTGATAGGTAAATAGATAGTTTATTGATTGATAGATAGATAGACAGATAGATAGATAATTAGATATATAGTTATATAGACATATAAACATAAAGATAGATTTATAGATAGATAGATAACTAGACAATTAGACAGAAAGATAGGTATACAGATTGACAGATAGGCAGATAGATAGATAAACATATATATAGATAAATAGATAGATAGATAGACAATAATATAAATAGATAGTAAAATAGATAAACAAATAGACAAATAGATAGATACATTAATAGATGGAAAGAAAGATAGAAAAATCAAAAGACAAATAGATCGATAAAGAGATAGAAAGATAAATAGATATATAGATAAATAGATAGATAGATCAACAAATATACAGATTAATAAATAGAAAGATAGATATATATACTGATATTCAGATAGATAGATAGACATATATATAGATAGAAAGATAGTTAGATAGACAAATAAATAGATAGATAGATAGATACAAAGATAGATAGATATATAGATATACATATAGATAGATAGATAAATAGATAGATTAATATATAGAAATATAGATAGATATATAGATATATAAATATACAGATAGATAGATAAATAGACAGATAGATAGAAAGAAATACAAATATACAGGGAGAAAAAATCAAGATAGATAGATAGACATATAGATAGAATGATAGATAGACAAATAGAAAGATAGACAGATAGATAAATAAATAGAAAGACAGATAGACATCTATCCAGATTGACATATAGACAAATTGACATATTGAAAGATAAACATATAGACATATAGTCTTATAGACAGATAAACATATATGTAGATAGATAGATAGATAATAGTGAGATAGACAAATAGATAGATAGTTAGATAGAGAGATAAACAAATATATATATATATATACAATGATAGATAGATAAATTGAAAGATATGCATATTTGTAGATAGAAAAATAGAGAGATAGATACATAGATAGATAGATAGGCAGATAAATAGATATATAGATAGATAAATAGATATATAGATAGATAAATAGATATATAGATAGATAAAGAGATATACAGAATGATAGATTGATAGATATATAGATATACAAATATATAGATGATAGATAGATAGAAATATAGACAAATCGATAGATAAATAGATAGATCGACAAATAGATAGATAGATAAATAAATAGATTGATAAAAAAATAGATAGATAGAAAGATAGACAGATTGATAAATAGTTAAATAAATAAATAGATAGATAGACACATAGACATATAGACAAATAGATAAATTGACAAATATACAGATAGATAGATAGACAAACAGATAGCTAGATAATAAGATAGCCATATAGTTAGATAGCCAGATAGGTTGATAGATAGTAGATAGATTGCTAGAAATATATAATTAAAGAAAGAAAGATAAATAAATATATAGATAGATAGTTAAACATATAGATAAAAAGAAAGATAGATAGAAAGATAGATAATTAAACAAATAGATAGATAGATAATTAGATTGATAGACATACAGACATATACATATATATATAATACACATATAGCTAGATTTATAGATAGATAGATATATAGATACATAGATATAAAGATAGATAGATAGATAGGCAGATAGGTAGATAATAGATAGAAAGATAGGCAGATAGATAGATAGACATATAAACTGATAGATAAACAAATAGACAGATAGAGAGATAGACAGACAGGCAGATAGATAGATATAAATATAGCTAAATATTTATGCAGATAAAGAAATAGACAGATACAAAGATTTATATATAGATAAATTGATTGATAGTTAGATAGATATACATATGGACATAAATACTGATATATATATATATATAGTTTATAGTTAGACAGATGCACAGATAGAGAGATAGACAAATAGATAATAGACAGATAGATATATAGGCAAATAGATAGATAGACACATAGACATTTAGATGGATACACATAAAGATAGATATTTAAATAGATAGACAGACAAGTAGCCAGATAGATAGATTCAAAAATAGACAGATAGACAGATAGATTGATTGATTGATCACCATATAACTAAATAAATAGATTTATAGATAAATCGATACATAAATAGATAGATAAATAGATATATTGATAGATTTATTTATTTATTTATTTAATGAATAATTGATTGGTAGATAGATAGAAAGAAAAAAGAAAGAAAGATATATATATATATAGTTAGGTAGATAGATAAAAAGGTAAAAAAATAAATAGATAGATAGATTTAAAGATAGATAGAGGGACTGAAATATAGACATATGCATAGATAGATAGATAGATCGACAAATAAATAGGTAACCAGATAAATAGGTAGGTAGAGAGATTGATTGAATGATAAATAGATTGATAGATATATAGATAGATAGATATATAGATGGATATATAGTAATATGTACATATAGACATATAAAAAGATAGATAGATAGATAAATAAACATATAGACAAATAGAAACATTGACAGTTAGACAGAAAGCCTAATAGCTAGATAGTAATATGGATAGATACACAGATAGACATATAGACTTATTGACAGATTGGTAGATAGATAGATACATTGATAGACAAAAAGATAGATAGATAGATAGATAGATAGACATATAAACAAATAGATAGATATATAGATAGATAAATAGATAAACAGATAGATAGACAGATAGACAAATATATAGATATACAGATAGATAAGTAGACAGATAGACAAAAACATTTACTATCTTTTCAAAAAGCGCACTCAACTTCTAGAGAGAGAAAATCTCACTTTCTAGAGAGAGAAAATCACCATTTTTGCTCAAATCAAGCTCCCCTCAAGCCAAAATTGAGCAAAAAGAGTTATTAATAAATAATAAGTCTTTTGCCTCAATAGTAAGGGAGCCCGCGCCTCCTTCACACAACTTCGAAAACAAACACGAGAGTCCCGTGATTATTTTTTCAACTGAAGAGAAGCAGAAGTTCATGGCGCCCTTTGAATATATGCACAATGAGAAGTTCTTCCATGGAAGGCCTCACCCGAAAGACTTACAGCAGTTCATCTCCTCGTTAAAGCTTATGGGAAGGGTGAAGCTCGCTGACTATGACGTGAAACATGTTTTTCTGTAGTGCACCATGAATGAAGACTTCTATCACATGTGGCATATAGGTTTGTGGAAAGTGAATGGTTACCCCATGAGCGTCTTAAGGTGGACGAAAGAATTTCTTACACAGGTGGAAGTGCCCTTAGCCCCGGTATGGTTTTCCTTATCGAGTCTCCCATTATTCCTGTTCAACTCTCACTCTCTATACACAATAGCATCCTGCTTGGGTAAACCTTTGACTCGGGATGAAGCTACCATGTCAATGACACGACCGAGTAAAGAATGAGTATGTGTGGAATATAATCTTCTCACTCAGCCACCTAACAAGACTTGGATTGGCAATGGGGAAGATGGGCAGAACAATGGTTTTTGGCAAGCTGTTATTCCCGAAAACCTACCTTCCTAATGCCTATAATGTAAGAGACTTGGGCATGAAATGGGTGAATGTAAGATGGGTATAGAACAGTTAGAAAACGTGCAAGGGCTTGAAGGTAGAAGAAGAATGGTAGAAAAATTGATTAGGAAGGAGAGAGGGGCCCCGAATGGTCATGTAGAGAGACATGAAAACAAGGAAGGCTTAGTGGAGGAAGAAGGGGGGAATAAGAGAGAGAATGTGAGTTATTTATAAGAGCAGGGGAAAGATAGTAATAGTGTAATACAAGAGGTAAGCATAGAGGGTGGAGATAAATTAGAGATGGAAGAGAGGTGGGAAGAGGTGAAAGGTAGAAAGAATAAGATTAAAAAAAACAATAAAACCATAATAATTTTAAAAGAAAAGTTGGAAGATTATAGTTGGATAGATGCAAATCTTTTGGACTTCCCAGAGGAGGATCCAGAATGTGTTCAGCTGTCCGTCAATACGTAGAGTAGAAGAAGATCATGAATATTATATAGAAAAGGTGAAGGATGACCTAGGAATTTAAGAGGAAGATTGGGCAAATCTCACTAGAGCACAAGCAATGGAAGCCATAAAAAATGGCTATGTAGCTTAGGAGACAAGGAAAATATAATGAAATAATGCAAGTAATCTCAACTGCATCTAAGACCCCAAGGAACTTGAACAAATATATGAACAGAAAATATGAAACTAATTGCACTACTAGATCCCAATCTAAACTAGGAATTAATGGATAGATGCCTTTATTGGAATATTAGGGGGGTGGCTAATAATTCCTCGATAAATAGGTTAAAACAATTAATTAAAGCACATAAAGTTCCTCTAGTGGTCATTGCGGAACCCATGATTCAAAAGGATCAATTAACCAATTATAACCAAAAACTAGGGTTTAACAATGCACATGCTAATATAAATAGCAAACTCTGAATAATGTGGCATAATTATTTAGATATTGAAATATTAAAAGATACAGAACAGGTAGTGCATTTCAAAATAAACAAGAAATACATGAAATTATATCGATTGTTTATGCGAAAAATGATAAAAAATCCAGGCTAGCTTGATGGGAGGAAATGCAAGATATGGCAACCAGAAATTCACCCTAGATTATAGGAGGGGATTTCAAAATAATAAGGAGCACCCAGGAAAAGAAAGGAGGTAAACCCCTAAATGCAATAGCAATGACATAGTTTAATGAGGTAATTTCTAGCTCTAAGTAAATGGAAATAAATTTTACAGGTTCAAGTTACACTTGGTGTAATATTTTTTTTTAAAAAAAGGCTTTTATCATTTATTAAATAAAACATACCCCTCACTTGTAGGCGGAGGAAAACCTTTTATCATTTATTAAAGAAGACATACACTTGGTGTAATAATTGGCATAAAAGAGGAGAAATCTGGGCTAGACTGGACAGAGTTATGTGTAATGCTAAGTGGGTAACCTCACATGGGGTCACAGGGCTTAGACATTTAAGTAGAACCTGTTCGAATCATTGCCCATTGCTCATTACAATTTATAAGAACAACCGAGTTTCAGGTAACTTTAAATTCCAGAATATGTGTGAAAAGCATGCTGGATTTGAAAAGTTGGTAACTGAATCTTGGATAGAGCTAGCAATGGGAGAACCAATGCAGTCTTTTATGGTTAAGTTACATAGATTAAAAAAATGTCTAAAAACATGGAATAGAGAAGTCTTCAGAAATTTAAATCAAAAAATAAAGCAAGCAGAGGATAAAGTCGAAAAACTAGAATTAGAATACGATAATAACAATAAAGAGAAAATGTGATAGGAACTAAATAAGGATAAAGGGGAATTGAGGCTTAAGTTGCATATGGAGAAAGTATACTGGAAATAGCATGCAAAAATTAAATGGTTGAATGATGGTGATAGAAACACCAAATTTTTTCATAACATGTGCAAAATAAAGACTCAAAAAAACAAAATTAAAGGCCTAAAAACAAATGAGGGAACATGGGTTAAAGATGATAAGCAGCTAGGAATCCTCTTTGAGGAATTCTTTAAAAGCCATTTATGCAGCCAGGTTCCCCAGGAAGGAAACTCATTAATGGAGGAGATCATCACATCCATCACACTTGAACAAAATCAAATGATGGAGACGATCCCAGAGGAAGAAGAGATTAAAAATGTAGTGTTTAATCTGGATAAAGACAGTGTAACAGGACCAGATAGCTGGAATAATTACTTTTTTCAGTTAAACTGACCCATTATTAAAAAAGATATTGTTCCTGCAATTGCTAGTTTTTTTGTATGGGTGGACATTCCTAAGGCATGGGTAAACTCATTCATAGTGTTAATCCCTAAAAAAGAATCACCACAAAAATGTGAGGATTTTAGGCCTATAAGTTTATATAATGCAATCTATAAGATTCTTGCTAAAATAATTCAAAACAGATTAAGTAATATTCTACCATTTATAATATCACAAGAGCAAACAAGGTTCGTTAAAAATAAGTTAATGATTGAAAATATCAGATTAGTATCAGAAATGATGACAGAATTAGCATTTAAAATGAGGGGAAGTAATTTAGTGTTAAGCTGGATTTATCTAATGCATTTGATAGAGTGGAATGGCATACACTTTGTTTTGCTATGAGGAAATTTGGCTTCTCTGAAACATGCATTGATTTAATATATAGATGTGTCTCAAGCATTTGGGTCAGAATCATTGTAAATGGTAGGAAAGGTGAAGAATTCAAGCCAAGATGAATCTTGAGATAGGGAGACCCTTTGTCGCCCTTATTATTTGATATATACTTAGAATTGTTAATTCTTAATTTAAATAAAAGAATGTCAGAGGATAAAATAATCCCCTTCAGACAGATAAAAAATACTCTGAGAATAGGTTGTTTAGCTTATGCAGATGATATTATTATCTTCACAAATGCGAATAAAAGTTCTATGAAGAACCTTATGGATCTTCTACAATTATTTGAGACTAAAACAGGACAAGTTCTAAATAAAAAGAAGAGTCAATTTATGTTGGCGAAAAAATCTTCGGAGAAAGTTGTAAATAAAATTAAAAACATAATGAGCTTTAAACATAATAAAGATGCGTTAGTATACTTAGGTTGTCTGATATATGAGGGAAGACTAAGAGAAAAATATCTAATGCCTTTACAATATTAGATGAGAAGGAAAATAATAGATTAGATAGTAGAACTATTAGGGTTGGGGGGAGGATTACATTAATCTCCCACGTTCTGCAAAGCACACTGGTACATATTATATCAGTCATTTACCCACCTAAGAAGTTTACTAATAAACTAGAAATAGAGATGGCAAATTTTTTTTGGAGCAAAAAAGATGGAAAGCAGAAAATTCACAGGAAAAATTGGGAAGATATCTGCTATCCAAAAGCATAAGCAAGGTTAGGCATAATTATTTTACAGGACATGGCGACTGCCTGGGTTAGTAAAGAATGGTGAAGGATAAAAGAAAATGTTTCCCTCTGGGCTAAATATATGCGAGCAAAATATTTAGAGCATAAACACAAGTGCCTTAAGCAAGAATCAAATAACTGGAAAGCATTGGAAAAACAAAGGAAATAGTAGATGCTCACTCAATATTGAAAAAGTTTGGATGGAAATGGATCCTTACTCCACAAGGTAATTTTACATTATAATCAGTAAAAGAATTGATTAGAAAGAAAAAACCCGTGCAATCTTTATTTAAATGGGCCTGGAAAGTAGGTATTCCGCAGAAAATGTGCTCGTTGGCATGGAAAGTTCTCGTAAATGCATTACCCGTGGACACTAATGTGAAAAGAAAAGGTATTAAAATGGCTTCCAGATGTGAATGTTGCTTTGAAGAAGAAGAATCAATGGATCATCTACTTTCGAGAGGCAGAATTGCTACAGAAGTCTAGAAGGAATTAGAAGACCTCAAACATATAAGTAACAAAGAGGATGGATTGATAGATAGAATTAAAAAAATGGGAAAATGAAAATTCTAGTAGTCATATTAAAAATTGGTTTACTCAGAATCTACCTCATATAGTAATATGGTGCCTATGGAAAGCTCGTAATAAGAGTAAATTCGAAGGCATAAGTATGAATTCAAATGAAATTATAAAAGATATTAGAAAAGAAATCAATAATATATCTAGTATAAACCCTATAGAAGTTGATAGTTTGTGCTTAAATAAGGTAGTTGGGATGACCCGGGGCCTCACCATCACTAATACTAAGCAGGGCTGGGTAAAGAGTATAAGTTGGAATAGGCCCCCCGAAGGTAAAATATAACTAAATATGGATGGTAGCTTCAATAGGTATATAGGTATAGCAGGTGGAGGCGGGGTAATAAGGGACTCAAACGGGATTGTCATAAAAGCATTTACATCGGCTACTGAAGCTTTCTCGGCTCTCGACACAGAGATTAAAGCATTAAAAATAGGATTAAATGTCGGTAAAAAGTTAGATGTAAAAAATATACAAATTCAGGTAGATTCAATGTTATTGGTAGATTTAGTAAGTAGAAAAATAACTCTTTGGAGGAAAGAAGAAGAAATGGAAATAATTTTGAACCTTATTAAAGAGATTAATGCATCAATCTTACATATATATAGAGAAGCCAATACTCTGGCTGATAACCTTGCTAGATTAGGTTCGATAAGAGGAGAAAATGAATTTGATGAGGATTCGATGCCAGACAAATTAAAAGGAATATCGAGATTAGATATGATGACCTTTCCTTATCTAAGAGTTAGAAAGGGTAGTATTAGTATAAAGAATAAAAATATGAAAATTATATAATTATGAAGTTGTTAGATTGTTATGGTGCTGTGGTAGCCTCTGTGCAGGGGAATTTAAGTCTCTACAGGTAAACAAGTATGAACATTATGAAGGCTAAAGGAATAGGGTAAGGTAAGTTATTGAGATGTTAGTATATTTTTCCTATTATTTTCTCTTTTCTTAGCAGCGTAGTACCTCGTAGAAAGATCCAGAAAATCCAGCAGTTGTTGAAATTGTTAGATTATTAGATCATGGGCCTAGTACTGTTTTGTTATTGTTGATATACAGTCTGTTTTAATGTTCAGGTTAAGTGGCTATGTGTGAATGTTGTGGAAAAGGCATGTGTTAAATTACTGAAGTTTATAGATTATTAGGACTTGTAAGTGTCTAGTATAAGTGGTTGGTCCTGCAGCTATCTAAAGCTGGAAGTTTCAGAATAAGAGTGACTAAAGAGGCATCGATGCAAGTGGAAATTGAGACAAAATAAGTGCAGAAGCAATCATTTTGAGTAATTTTAAAAGCTTTAATCATGATGTAATAAAAGAGGTTAAAAGAATAAAAGGCAGCATCAAATGCGAGAAGGAAGAAAAGCTATGGGGTAAGCATGGTGGATAATTGAGTATGTAGACATGTTGTTTTCTTTTGCAGAAAATCAATAATGTCAAAATAGAAAAAGCATATACACGGGAGACTAGGAGGGCAGCAACTTACAATTGAAGCCCCACAAAGTAGTTGAATTTGAACCGGATTCCAAAGAATATATCAAGGAATGATAAAGCTATAAATAAGGATTTTAAAGCAAACCTCAATAAAAGTGTACCTATTGCTAAGTATTCTCTAGGATAGAAGCTTATCAATTTTTATCATTTTAAGCTTGTTGTTAAGGGACAAGGTTATAAGAGGGGAATGGGTAGATTTTAGTTTGTAAAAATGATATTCCTCCACCAAAAGAGAGGGTTAATATTAATAAACTTCTTTAAAAAAAAGTAGACAGATAGAAAGGTAGACAGATAGAATGAGAGAGAAATAGATAGATTGAAAGAAAGAAAGATAGATTTATAGATAGATATTTAGACATATAGACTGATAGAAAGATAGATAAATTGATAGAGAGTTATATAGATAGACATTTAGACAAATACAGAGATAGATAGATAGATAGATAGATAAATTGATTGTTGATAGACAGAATGATAGATAAACAAATAGATAGATATACTATATACATAGATAGAAGAATGTAACATAGACAGATAGACATCTAGCAAGATTGACAAATAGATAGATTGTCATATTGACAGATAGATAGATAGACATATAGTCTTACATACAAATTAACATATATGTTGATAGATAAATATATAAAAGAGAGATACATAGATAGAAAGATAGATAGATAGAAAGATAGATAGATAGAAAGATAGACAAATATACAAATATATAGATAAATAGAAAGACAGATAGACAGATAAAAAGATATGCATTTTTGTAAATAGGTAGATAGATAGACACATAGATAGATAGACAAATATACAAATATATAGATAAACAGATAGACAGAGAGAGATAAAAAGATATGCATTTTGGTAGATATGCAAATAGACAGTTAGACACATAGATAGATAGACAAATAGACAGATAGATAGATAAATAGATTGATATAGAGATAAACATATATACAAAAAGATCAATAGATAGATTTATATATATACAAATATATAGATGACATATAGATAGAAAGATAGATAGATCGATAGATAGATATATAGATAGATAGATAGATAGAAAAATAAATAGATAAAAAAATAAATAGATAGATAAAAAAAGAAAGAGGGAAAATGGCTGTTATTCAATATGAAAAGGCCAACACTCACTCTTCAGATAATAGATATCTGCCGTTAAGGCCACAATGTAATAACCAAGGTTTTTTTCACCTGGGGAGGACAACTCCAAAAAGGCTTTGACTTACATTCCGAGGAAGACTTTCCCAGCAACAGAAGAAAAGCGAGGTACTTCTCTAGCTTAAAAAAAGTACCTTCCCACTCTGACATATGTTGAATTAGAGATCTCTTACCGACAACAAACCAAGTGAAGCAGATTCTCGTCTTCCAACTAAAGCTTCAAGATCGGTCTCACTTTAAGCCTTGCCCGCTGCTTTCTTCCTCCACTTTCAGTCTGACCACACATGGTTCCATTTGGTCCACTACTCATACTCACTTAGATTCGTTCGCTGCTCACGCCCCTATCACGTCAGGCTCGCCCTCTATTCGACGAGGAGTATCGGGAATAACGATGCAAGTTATGCAAATTAATAGATAGTTAGATAAATAGATAGACAGATAGACATATAAACAAATAGATAGATTTACAAATAAACAGATACCTAGATACACAGATATCTAGATAGTAGATAGCTAGATAATCAGATAGCCAAATAGGGAGATATAAAGTAGATAGATTGATTGATTGAAAAAAATATAGAAAGAAAGAATGAATGAAATATAGATAGATAAATATATAGATAGATAGTTAGATAGATAGCTAGATAGAAAGATAGATAGAAAAATAGAAAGTTAAACAGGTAGATAGATTGATAATTAGACAAATCGACATATAGGCACATATATATATAAAAGATAGACATATAGATAGATTTATATATAGATAGATATATAGATAGGTAGAAATGTAGATATATAGATGGGAAAAAAGTAGATAATATATAAAAAGATAGGGAGATAAATTGATAGAAAAAGACAGACAGATTGATTGATTGATAAAAGATATATAAACAGATAGATAGATAAATAAATAAATGAAATAAAGATAGATAGATAGATAGATAACCATATTGACATATAGATAGGTAAACATATAGACAAATAAATAGTTAGATAGAGAGACAGATAGAAAGATAGAATGATAGTCAATAGAAGATAGTAGATAGAAAGATAGATAGATAGATATATATATATATATATATATATTATATATATATATATATATATATATATATATATTAGCGAGACAGATAGATAGATAGATAGATAGATAGACAATAGATAGAAATACATATAGACAGATTGTTAGATAGACAAATAGATAAAATGATAGATAAATAGATAGATAGACAGATGGACAGATATTTAGACAAATAGATAGACAAATTATTAAAAGCTAAATAGGTAGATAGATAGATATATATATATATATATATAAAGATAAATAGACAAATAGATATGTAGATAGATAAATAGAGAGATAGATAGATAGATTGATTGATAAATTTCTAGATCGATAAATAGATAGATAGATTGATATATAGATACATAGATAAATATACAGACATACAAATAGATATAAAGACATAGATTGATAGATAGACAAACAGACAGACATATAGATAGATAGATAGACATATAGATAGATAGATAAATAAATAAAAATATAGATAGATAGTTAGGTAGATAAATAGTTAGAGAGATACAGAGATAGATATATAGATAGATAGATTGATAGTTAGACCGATATATAGATAGATAGATTGATAGTTAGAGAGATATACATATAGACATAAATACTGATAGATAGATATACAAATAGATATATTTATATATTGATAAATAGATAGATAGATAATAGACTGATAGGCATATATACAAATAGATAGATAGATAAATAGATAGAAAATAGATAGATTGATAACCAAGAATAACTAGATAAAAAGATAGATAGATAGATAAATATATAGATATATAAATAAATCGATACATGGTTAGATAGATAAATAGATAAATACATATATAGATAAATAGATAGATAGATTTATTTATTTATTTATTGAATGATTGTTTGATTGATTAATAGATAGATATTCAGATAAATAAATAGATAAATATATAGATAGAGAGAAAGATATATATATATATATAGTTTGATTGATAGATAGATAGATAGCCAAATAAACAAATAGATAGATTTAAAGATAGATAGAGCGATTGAAATATAGACATATACATAGATAGATTGATGGACCTTTTTATAGATTTATAGATAGAGAGATAGACAGATAGATAAACATATAGCCAGATAAATAGGTATTTAGATAGATAAATAGATAGATAGACAGAAAGATAGATATATAGATAGTAGATAGATAGATAAACATATGTAGATATATTCAAATAAATAGATAGATATATAGATAGACATATAGACAATAGGCAGATCTACAATAGATAGATAACCTAATGGCCAGATAGTCATATGGACAGATACACAGATAGACATAAAGAAGTATAGAAATATAAAAAGATAGACAATATATTGATATACAGATAAATAGATAGATAGACAAATAGACAATTAAATAATTGACAGATCGATAAGTAGACTTATAGACAAATAGACAAATAGATATATAGACAGATAGACAAATATATAGATAGACAGATAAACAAATAGATAGAATTAAAGGTAGATGGATAGATAGAGAAATAAAGAAATTGATTGAAAGAAACAAAGAAAGATAGATTTATAGATTGTTTGTTAGACATATAGACTGATAGAAAATAGATAGAAACATAGATAAATAGTTATATAGATAGACATATAGACATATACACACATAGATAGATAAATAGATAGATAGAATGAGATATAGATAGATAGACACACAGATAGATACATAGATAGATTGAAAGGAAGATAGATAGATAAATAGATAGATAGAGAGATAAATCGATAGATATACAGATCTAAAGATACACAAGTAAATAGATAGATAGATAGACAGATAGATAAATAAATAGACAGATAGAAAGATAGACATATAGATAGATAGATAGATAGATTGGCGGATAGGCAAATGGTAGATATGCAGATTGGCAAAGAGATAGATAGATAGATAGATCAATAGATAGACAGATTGACAAATTGATAGAGAGATAGATAGATAGACATATAGACAAAATACAAAAATACAGATATACAGATAGACAACTAGATAGATAGACAAATAGATAGAAAGGCCGATAGATAGGTAAAAAAAATTATAGCTAGATTTTTGATAGATAGACATGTAAAAAGATAGTTAGATAGACAGGTAGATAGATGGACATATTGATAGATAGAAAGAAGAAAGATAGACAGATAGACAAATAGAGAGATAGAGATAGAGAGATAGATAGATACATAGATAGACAAATAGATAGATAGATAGATAGATAAAAAGATAGATAGACTGATAGAAATTTTTACAAATAGATAGAATGACAAATTGGCAAATAGATAGATAGACAGATAAATAGACACATCGATAGATAGATAATTATATACATAGATATATAGACATATACATAGAGAGATAGAGACAAAATAGATTTATAAATAGATAGATTGACACAATGGCAGATAGACAAATAGATAGATAGATAGGTAGACAGACAGATAGGTAGGTAGATAGATAGATAGACAGGTTGACATATAGATATTTTGACACATAGATAGATAGTGAGATATATAGAAAGATAGATATATAGATAGATATGTATATAGGAAGATAGGAAAATAGGCTGATAGAAAGACAGATAGATATATAGATAGAAAAATAGACATATGTATAGTAAGATAGATAGAGAGTTAGATAGATAGCTAGAATGAAAAAAAGAAAGAAACATAAATATATAAACATATAGACAGATAGATAGAAAGTAAAAAAGATAGATCGATAAATAGATAAATTGACAGATAAATAGATAGATAGTTAATCAGATAGACACATAGATAGATAGACAGATAAACAGACCAAAAATTAAACACATAAACAGATAGATAAATATACATAGAAGGATAGAAAAATTAAGAGATAGAGAGATAGATAGATAGATAGACAGATATATAGATAGTCATATAATAATATAGGTAGATAGAACTATAGACAGATAGATATATGAGAGATAGTGAGATAGAAAGAAAGAAAAATAGATACATAGATAGATAGACATATATATATATGATAGATAGAATGATAAATGAATAAATAGACAAATAAATAGATAGCAGATAGACAGATAGACAGATTGAAAGATAGAAAGACAGATAGAGAGATAGACAGGTAGATAGATTTACATATAGATAGATAGATAGATAGGCAGATGGTAAGAAAGTTAGATTGATAGATAAACAGATAGATATATAGACAAATATATAGATAGCCAGATAGATAGAAAAACAAATTTATAGATGGATTTATATACAGATAAAAAGATAGACATATAGATAGAATGACAGATAGACGATAAACACATAATAAAAGTATAGATATACAAATAGTAATTTAGATAGATAGATAGATAGACAGATAGATATATAGATATATAGATAGATTGACATATTGATAGATAGACTTATAGACACATATACTTATAGACATATAGAGAGATAATCATATATACAGATAAACTTATAAACAAGTAGATAGATAGAGAAATAGATAGAAAATAGAGATATAGATAGATAAAAATATAGTTAGATAGATAGACAAATAGATAGATAGACAAAGAGAGATAGACATATAGTCATATAGCCAGATAGGCAGATAGATAGATATATAAATAGATGGATATTTAGATGGATAGATAGATAAATATATATATATATATAATTACATAGATAAATATAAATATAAACAGATAAATAGAATGATATAAAGATAGATAGTTAGATAGATAGACATATAGACATACATAGATGGATAGAGAGATATAAATTTAGTTAGATATATAGAAGAAAGGTAGACAGATAGAAAAATAGACAAATAGATAGGCATATAGCAAAATAGATAGATATAAAATAGAATGAAAGATAGATAGACAAATAGACAGATAGATTGATTAATAGATAGATAGTTAAATAGATAGATAGATAGCCATATAGCTAGATAGATAGATAGATTGATTGATAGATAAAAAGAAAGATAGATAAAGAGATAAATAGATAGACATACATACAGATAGATAGATAGATAAATAGATAAATAGATAGATAAAATGATTGTTAGATAGATAAATCGATAGAGAGATAGACATACATACAATTAGAAAGATAGACAGACAGCAAATAGACTGGACATACAAAAAGATAGACAGACAGACAAACACATATATAATAGATAGATAGAGATATATGTTATATAATATATATACATATATATAGTTAGACAGATATAAAGATATAAATATATATAAATTGATATTTTGTTAAACAGATAGATAGATAGATATACACTTATACAGATAGAAAGATAGGTTGAAAGATAGACAGATTAAAAGAAAGAAAGGAGTAAAGATAGATAGATAGATAGATAGACAGATAGGTTGATCACTAGATTGGTAGATATACAGATAGATAGATAGATAGATAGAAAGATTTATAGATAGACAGATAGATACATAGAAAGATATATAGATTGACATATAGATTTATAGACATATATACAAATATATAGATACACATATAGAAATATAGATAGATAGATCTAACGATAGATAGATAGATAGACAAAAAGATAGATAGATAGATAGATAAATAAATAGATAGTTAGATAAACATATAGATAGAAGGATAATTAGACATATAGACAGATAGATACATAGACAGATAGATATATACACAGATTAACAAACAGAAAGATTGACATATAGACTTATAAACTAATAGACAGATAGGTCTATATACAAATATACAAAGAGATAGATAAACAAATAGACATTCAGACAGATAGATAGATAGACAGATAGACAAATATACAAATTGATAGATAAATAGTTAGTAAGATATACCTATAGATAGAGAGACTGATAAATAGATAGATAGAAAGATAAATAGATAGATAGACAGCCAGATAGATAGATAGATAGACAGATTGACATATATATAGTTTGACAGATTGCCAGAAAGCTTGATATGTAGATAGCTACATAGATTGATAAATTGATAGATATATAGAAAGATAGATAGATAGACTTATTGACATATAGAGAGATTGGCAGATAGGTAGAGAGGCATATAGACAAGTGGATAGATAGATAAATAAAAAGAAAGAAAGAAAGAAAGAAATATAGATAGATAGATAGACAAATAGACATATAATGATATAGACATTTAGTTAGAGAGATATATTGATATATAGATAAATAGATAGATAGATAGATAAATAGATAGGCAAATAGTAAGATAAAAAGTAATGCAAATAGAAATATTGATAGAAAGATAGATAATGAAATA
>JAREIK010012818.1:0-24246 GCA_029783825.1 Sapria himalayana | reverse complement strand
GAGTGAGACAAATATAATTTAATAATTTATTTTTAATCATAATAAAAATAAGCTTATATAAAGAAGTAAAAATTTAAAAACAAAAAATTATTATTTATTAATATATTTTACTTTGATTTTTGAATCATTATTTATAGGTTTTAGAATTATATTTTAATTTTTTTCATCTTATTAATAATAGTTTATTAATTTTATTTGATCATTTTTATATATCGAACAATAAAATTATTTATATTCAATTAAATATCTTATAATTATTAAGTTATTATAACTAAATATTATATTTACATTTGAAAAAATTTAAAAATTATTATATTTTCAACGCTTATAACCTTCAAAAATGATAAAAAATCACAAAAATAATTTTTTATTATTTTATTATTTAAATAAAAATTATAAACCACTAAATGCCTAAAATTTAAATCTCTAGACTTCTAAACCCCAAAACCCCCTAAATACTTAAACCATTAAACCTTTATAACTTAAAAATAAATAATAATCTCATTTTTATTTGTATTCATTATATTTAAAATATTCATATTTATTATTTTTTTGTTTATTTTTATAGAAATATTAATTACAAAATATAATGAGTGAGACAGATATAATTTAAATAAATTATTTTTTATGAAAAAAATAAGCTTATAAAAATAAAACAAAATTTCAAAAATTTTAATTTTTTAGTAATATAATTTACTTTGAATTTGAATTATTTTGGGTTCTGCAAATATATTTTAATTAATATTTATCTTATTAATAATAGTTTATTAATTTATTTTTTGATCATTTTTATAATATATGTTAATACATTTTTTTATATTGAATCTAAAACAAATATATTTATTAAGATTATTATAACTAATATATTTTTTAAGATTAAAAACTTTAAAATCACGAAAATTAATAAAAATAAATTTTTTGTTATTTAATTGATTAAATAAAAACTATAAACATGAAAATGTGCAAACATATAAATCAATAAACTCCTTAACCCAAAAACCACAAAAAACTTAAACAATTAAATAGTTATACCCTAAATAATAAATAATAAATCTCATTATTATTATTATTAATCATAATTTTAAATATACATTTTAATTATTTATTAGTTTTATTTTATAGAAATATAAATTAAAAAATAAATTATTAGTGATATAAATATAATTTAAATAATTTATTTTTCATCAAAAAATATATAGGCTTATAAATGGATACAAAATTTTGAAAATTTAAAATTAATATATAGTAATATATTTCACTTTGATTTTGAGTCATTTTACGTTTGCAAATATATTTTAAAAATAGGTTATTACTTTTTTATGATCATTATTATAATAAATATCAATAAAATAGTATATATTGAATTTATATGATATATAATTATTATGATTATTATAACTTCATATTGTATTCACTTTTCAAAAAAAATTTAAAAATTATTATATTTTCAAAGGTTATAAGCTTCAAAAATGATAAAAAATAACAAAAATAAATTGTTGTTATTTTATTTTTTATATAAAACCTATAAACCACTAACTGACTAAATACTAAAATGACTAAACTCCTAAACCCCGAAACAAATAAATACCTAAATCATTAAATTAGTATAGTCTAAATAATAAATCATAAATCTCAGGTTTATTAGTATTCATTATAATTTTAAATATTCATTTTAATTATTTATCAGTTTATTTTTTATAGAAACATTAATTACAAAATAAATTATTAGTGCGAAATATATAATTTAAATAATATATTTTTCATCAAAAAAAAGCTCATAAAAAGAGGCAAAATTTTAAAAATAAAAATAATTATTTAATAATATATCTTATTTTGATTTTGAATCATTTTATATTTTACAATTATATTTTAATTTATATCATTCTATAAATACAAGTTTATTAATTTATTTATTGATCATTATTATAATATCTATCAAAAAATTATTTATATTGAGTTTACATTATATATAATTATTATATTATAAGCTAAATATTATATTCACATTTAAAAAATATTAAAAATTATTATATTTTCAAAGGTTACAACCTTCAAAAATTAAAAAAAAAATCAAAAAATTAAATTATTTGTTTTATCATTCTTTAAAAAAAACTAAAATCACTAAAGGTATAAACAATCAAATCACTAAACTCCTAAACCACAAAACACCTAAATACTTAAACGATTAAACTGGTATATCCTGAATAATAAATAATAAATCTCACTTTTATTTGAATTCATTATAATTTTAAATCTTCATTTTAATTATTTTTGAGTTTATTTTTATAGAATTATAAATTAAAAATATATTATGAGGAATACAAATATAATTTAAATAATATACATTTAAGAACAATAAATATATACATATAAAAAGAAGCAAAACATCAAAAACATTATTATTTAATTATATATTTTACTTTGATTTTGAATAAATTTAAGTTTTGCAAATATATTTTAAATAATATCTATCATATTTATAATAGTTTATTAATTTATTTTTTGATCATTAATATAATATCTATCAATATAATTGTTTATATTAAATTTATATGATATATAATTATTAATATTATCAAAACAAAATATATTATTCACATTTAAAAAAATTTAAAAATTGTTATATTTTCAAAGGTTATAACCTTAAAAAATGAGAAAAAATAACAAAAAATAAATTTTTTGTTATATCATTGTTTAAATAAAACTTATAAACCATTAAATGCATAAACACATAAATCTCTAAACTCCTAAACCCAAAGCCCATAAATACTTAAACCTTTAAACTCGTAAACCTTAAATATAATTTTAATAATTTATTGAAATATTAATTACAAAATAAATTATGAGTGATACAAATATAATTTAAATAATTTATTTTTTATCAAAAAAATATATAATCTTATAAAATGAGGAAAAAACGTAAAAACAAAAATTATTATTTAGTAATAAATTTACATTTATTTTTAATCATTTTAGTTTTTGTAATTAAATTTTAATTTATATCTATCATATTAATAATAGTTTATTAATTTATTTTTAAAAAATTGGAATAATATCTATCAATAAAATTGTTTATATTTAGTTTACATTATATATTGTTATAATAATTATTATTACTAAATATTGTATTCACATTTTTAAAATATATTAAAATTATTATAATTTCAAAGGTTATAATCTTTGAAAATTTGAAAAAATATCAAAAATAATTTATTTTTTATTTCATTATTTAAATAATACCTATAAACTACTAAATGCCTAAATACTTAAATGAAAAACTTCTAAATCTCGAAAACCCTAAATACATAATTTTTTTAATTAGATATATCCTAAATAATAAACAATAAATCTCATTTTTATTTTTTTCATTATAATTTTAATTGTTCATTTTAATTATTTATTTGTTTATTTTTATATAAATATTAATTATAAAATAAATTATGAGTTAGACAATCATAATTTATATAAATTATTTTTCATCAAAAAAATATAGATAAACTTATTAAAAGAAAAAAAAATAAAAACAAAAAATTATTATATAATAATATAATTTGTTTTGCTTCTGAATCATTATTGGTTTTGTAATTATATTTTAATTGATATCTATCTTATTAATAATAGATTATTAATTTATTTTTTGATCATTTTTAGAATATTTATCAATAAAATTGTTTATATTAAATTTATATGAAATTTAAATATAATGATTATTATAACTAAATATTGAATTCACCTTAGAAAAAAAATTTAAAATTATCATATTTTCAAAGATTATAAACTTTGAAAATATGAAAAAATAAAAAAAAATATTTTTTTTGAAATTTCATTGTTTAAATAAAACCTATAAACCACTAAATGCCTAAACACTTAATTCAATAACTCCTAAATCTTTAAAACCCTAAATAATAAATAAATATCCTTTTAAACCAGTAGCCCTAAATAATAAATAATAAATCTCCATATTATTTTTTTCATTATAATTTTAAAATTCATTTTAATTATTTATCCTGTTATTTTTATATAAATATTAATTACAAAATAAATTATGAGCTAGAAAAATATAATTTATATAAATTATTTTTCATCGAAAAATAATTTATATAAATACATTAACCATTAAACTGTTATATACTACTTAATAATTAATAAATTGAATTTTTATTTCAATTTATTATTATTTTAAATATTCATTTTAATTATTTATTAGTTTATTTTTATAAATATTTTTATTACAAAATAAATTATGAGTGCAACAAATATAATTTAAATAATTTATTTTTAATCAAAAAAAAATATATACGCTTATAAAAGAAGTTAAATTTTGAAAATTAAAAATTATAATCGAGTAATATATTTTACTTTAATTTTGAATCAATTTGGGTTTTGTAAATGTTTTTTACTTAATATCTATCTTATTATTAATAGTTTATTACTTAATTTTTTTATCATTATTATAATATCTATCAATAAAATTGTTTATATTGAATTTAAATAATATATAATTATTTAAATTATTATAACTAAATATTGTATTCATATTTCAAAAAATTTTAAATATTATTATATTTTCAAAGGTTATAACCTATGAAAATGACAAAAAATTACATAATCTTTTTTTTGTTATTTTATTGTTAAATTAAAACAAATAAACCACTAAAAGCCTAAAAACATAATTCCCTAAACTCCTAATGACAAAGCCTTTAAATACTTAAACCATTAAACTAGTATACATTAATAATAAATCATAAATCTCATTTTAATTTTTATTAAGTGTAATTTTAAATATTTATTTTAATTATTTATCAGTTTATTTTTATAGAAATATTATTTACAAAATAAATTATTAATGAGATAGATCTATTTTAAATAATTTATTTTTTATCGAAAAAAATATATATGCTTATAAAAAGAGGAAAAATTTTAAAAACAAAAATTTATTATTTTGTAATATATTTATTTTAATTTTGAATCATTTTAGTTTTTGCAATTATATTTTAATTTATAACATTCTTATTAATAATAGTTTATTAATTTCTTTTGATCATTATTATAATATCTATTAATAAAATTATTTATATTGAGTTTACATTATATATAATTTTTAAAAATATTATAACTAAATATTATATTAACATTAAAAAAAAATAAAAATTATTATAATTTCAAAGGTTATAAATTTCAAAAATTAAAAAAAATCAAAATATTTAATTTTTTATTTTTTTATTCTTTAAATAAAAACAGTAAATCACTAAAGTCCTAAACACTTAAATTACTAAACCACAAAATACCTAAATACTTAAACCATTAAAGTAGTATATCATGGATAATAAATATAATTCTCATTTTTATTTGTATTCATTATAATTTTAAATATTCATTTTAATTATTTATTAGTTTATTTTTATAGACTTATAAATTTAAAAAAAAATTGTGGAAGACAAATATAATTTAAATAATTTACTTTTAATAACAAAAAATATAAACTTATAAAAAGAAGCAAACACCAAAGAATTTATTATTTAGCATTATATTTTACTTAGATTTTGAATAAATTTACAGTTTGCAAATATATTTTAAAAAATATATATCTTATTAATAATTGTTTATTTAATTATTTTTTGATCGTAAATATAAAAGATTTAAATATAATTTTTTATATTGAATTTACATGATATATAATTATTAAGATTATCATAAATAAATATAGTATTCACATATAAAAAAATTTAAAAATTGTTATATTTTCAAAGTTTATAACCTTCAAAATTGAGAAAAAATAACAAAAATAATTTTTTTGTTATATCATTGTTTAACTAAAACTTATAAACCATTAAATGCCTAAATACATAAAAATCTAACCTACTAAACCCCGAAGCCCCTAAATACTTAAACCTTTAAACTAGTAAACCTTAAATATAATTTAAATAATTTATAGAAATATTAATTACAAAATAAATTATGAGTGATACAAATATAATTTAAATAATATATTTTTCATCAAAAAAACATATAATCTTACAAAATGATGCAAAAACTAAAAAAAATTATTATTTAGTAATAAATTTTACTTTGATTTTGAATCATTTTAGGTTTTTTAATTATATTTTAATTTATATCTATCATATTAATAATAGTTTATTAATTTATTTTTTGATAATTGATTTAATATCTATCAATAAAATTGTTTAGATTTAATTTATATTATATATAGTTATAATATTAATTATTACTAAATATTGTATTCACATTTTTAAAAAATTTTAAAATTATTATATTTTCAAATGTTATAACCTTTGAAAATTTGAAAAAATATCAATAATAAATTTTTTATTATTTCATTGTTTGAATAAAACCTATAAACCATTCAATGCCTAAATACTTAAATCAATAACTTCTAAATCTCGAAAACCCTAAATAGATAAATTTTTTAAACATGTATATCCTAAATAATAAATAATAAATCTCATTTTTATTTTTTTCATTATAATTTTAAATATTCATTTTAATTTTTTATTTGTTTATTAATATTAATTACAAAATAAATTATAAGTTATACAGATATAATTTATATAATTTATTTTTCAATAGAAAAATATAGATAACCTTAATAAAAAAAAATTAAAAACAAAAAAATATTATATAGTAATATATTTTGCTTTGTTTCTGAATCATTTTAGGTTTTGTAATTATATTTAAATTGATATCGATCTTATTAATAATATATTATTAATTTATTCTTTGATCATTATTAGAATATTTATCAATAAAAATATTTATATTGAATTTATATGATATATAAATATATTGAGTATTATAACTATATATTATATTCACTTTTTAAAAAAATTTAAAAATTATTATATTTTCATATGTTATAACCTTTGAAAATATCAAAAAATAAAAAAAAATAAATTTTTTGATATTTTTTTAAAAATAACACCTATAAACCACTAAATGCATGCACGGTTAAATTAGTAAACTCCTAAACCCCGTAATGCCAAAATATATAAACCATTAAACCACTATATACTACTTAATAATTAATAAATCTAATAACATAAATCACTAAATACCTAAAAACATAAATTGCTAAAGTCATAAACGAAAAAACCTCTAAATACTTAAAATATTAAACTGGTATACATTAATAATAATTCATAAATCTATTTTTAATTTTTATTTAGTATAATTTTACATTTTTATTTTAATTATTTATCAGTTTATTTTTATAGAAATATTATTAATAAAATAAATTATTAGTTTATTTTATTATAATTAATAAACTATTATTAATAACAATGATATAAATAAAAATATAATTACAAAATCTAAAATGATTCAAAATAAAAATAAAATATATTACTAAATAATAAATTTTTGTTTTTAAAATTTTTCGTCTTTTTATAAGGATATATATTTTTTTTTGATAAAAAATAAATTATTTAAATTAGATCTGTCTCGCTAATAATTTATTTTGTAATTAATATTTCTATAAAAATAAACTTATAAATAATTAAAATAAAAATTTAAAATTATACTTAATAAAAATTAAATTGAGATTTATGATTTTTTATTAATGTACACATGTTTAATGGTTTAAATATTTAGAGGTTTTGTCATTTAGGACTTTAGCAATTTATGTTTTTAGGCATTTAGTGGCTTATAGGTTTTTTTTAAACATTAAAATAACAAAAAAAATTGTAATTTTTTCTCATTTTCATAGGTTATAACTTTTGAAAATATAATAATATTTAAAATTTTTTGCAATGCGAATACAATATTTAGTTATAATAATATTAATAATTTTATATCATATAAATCTAATATAAACAATTTTATTGATAGATAATATAATATTGATCAAAATTTAAATTAATAAACTATTAATAAAAAGATTGATATTAATTAAAAAATATTTACTAAACCCGAATTGATTAAAAATTAAAGTAAAATATATTCCTGGATAATAATTTTTAATTTTTAAAATTTTACTTCTTTTATAAACATATATTTATTTTTATTAAAAATAAATTAGATAAAATATATATGTCGCACTCATAATTTAATTTGTAATAAATATTTCTATAAAAATAAACTAATAAATAATTAAAATAAATATTTAAATTTATAATTAATAAGAATAAAAATTAGATTTATTAATTATTAAGTAGTATATAGTGGTTTAATGGTTTATGTATTTAGGCATTATGAGGTTTAAGAGTTTACTGATTTAACCGTGTATGCATTTAGTGGTTTATAGGTTTTTTTTTTAAAAATAATATAATAAAAAATTTAATTTTATTATTTTTTGATATTTTCAAAGGTTAACCTTTCAAAATATAATAATTTTTAAATTTTTTTTAAATGTGAATACAATATTTAGTTATAATAATTATTATATTTATATATCATATAAATTCAATATAAACAATTATATTGATAAATATTTTAATAATGATCAAAAAATAAATTAATAATTTATTATTAATAAGATATATATCAATTAAAATATAATTACAAAACCTAAAATGATTCATAAGAAAAGCAAAATATATTACTATATATAAATTTTTGTTTTGAATTTTTTTTTTCTTTTAAAAATTTTATCAATAATTTTTTGATTAAATAATAATTAATAAAAATTATATTTGTCTAACTCAATTTATTTTGAAATTAATATTTATATATAAATAAACAAATAAATAATTAAAATGAATATTTAAAATTATAATGAAAAAAATGAGATTTATTCTTTATTATTTACGGATACCACTTTAATTTAAATTAGATCTATCTCACTAATAATTTATTTTGTAATTAATATTTCTATAAAATAAATTGATAAATAATTAAAATAAAATTTAAATTATATCGAATAAAAATTAAAATGAGATTTATGATTTATTATTAATGTAGACCAGTTTAATGATTTAAGTATTTAGATGTTTTGTCGTTAAAAGTTTAGCGATTTATATTTTTAGGCTTTTAGTTGTTTATAGGTTTTATATAAAAAAATAAAATAACAAAAAAAATTTCTATAATTTTTTATCATTTTTATAGGTTATAACATTTTAAAATATTAATAATTATATATTATATAAATTTAATATAAATAATTTTATTGATAGATATTATAATAATGATCAAAAATTAAATTTATAAACTATTAATATTAAGATAGATAATAATTAAAAAATATTTACAAAACCCAAATTGATTCAAAATTAGAGTAACTTATATTACTTGATAATAATTTTTAATTTTTAAATTTATAATTCTTTTATAAGCGTATAATTTTATTAGATAAATAATATATTATTTAAATTAAATTTGTCCTACTCATAATTTATTTTTTAATAAATATTTCTAAATAAATACACTAATAAATAATTAAATTGAATATTTAAAAATATAATAATTAGCAATAAAAAATAGAATTATTAATTTTTAAGTAGTATTTAATGGTTTAATGGTTTATGTATTTAGGGATTACGTGGTTTAGGAGTTTACTGATTTAACTTTATATGTATTTAGTAGGACTGCTCACGGGACTCATAGATTCGTGACCTGACCCCAAGTCTTGTCCCGAAAGAATCAGGACTGAAAAAAATCCGTTAACTTTGACTTTTCCCGTCCCATTCTGTCACATATTTTTTCTTTTGGGACGGTTCCGGATCTTAAGCTATATCCATCTAGAGAACCGTCTCGTCCTAAAAACCAATACTAGAACCAGGAATACATATATATATATATATAATGAAGATGCCACCAATTCCACTACTCCCCATCCAATTCCGACGCACCTATTGCTATTCTGACCTGTTCCAAGCCACCTCACGCCGTTCCAGCCATGTTTAGTTAGGTCTAGCCCTTGTCCGTCACACTTCTGGTTGCCTCCACCGTGTCTTTGAAGCCAGCAACCTTTTGGTTTGTTTTTTTGACGAGAATTGAGTGATTAATTATTATTATTATGATGTGTCTCAGTCGATTTTGTTGAGTATTGGTTGTGGTGTTATGGTTGGGCTGAATGAGTGGGCTGAATGTGTTACAGTCAGTTTTGTAGATCTTGCTTGTTTGAAATATTTATATGTATTTATGGTTAACATATCATATTAATTAATGGCATTGCAGATGGCACAATCCAATGGTAAATGAAAAATACAATAAATTGAAGTTGATCACATCTCAAATGATCAAAGTACTGGTAAATCCAATCATCATCCATTCACAAACCCTCCTATTATTACGGCAGGATCTTCAATTCCAATTGTAAAAGAATGTCAAGGTACATCTGAACATCAAGCTCATAAAAAGTATAAGTCTACTGTTTGGGAAACTTATGATATATTAGTTGATTCACAGAAAAATGAAACTGGTAGGGCAGCTTGTATATGGTGTAGGAAAGCATATTTGGCAAAAAGTGATCAAGTTACTTCGGGTTTATGAAAATACTTGAAAGAGACTTGTAAGAAATTTCCACACAAAAAAAGAATTAATAGAAGCTCACAATGGTAAAGAAAAGTCACAATCATTGTTGAGTTTAACTAAAGGTACTAGTTCAGAGGATAACAAATTAACTTGTTGGCAATTTGATCACCAACTTGTTAGGAAGGCTTTGGTGAAAATGATCATAAAAGATGAATTCCCTTTTTGTTTTGTTGAGAGGGATGAGTTTAAGGAGTTTTGTGAAGTTAGTGTGCCTCAATTTAAAATTCCATCTAGGCACTCTATATTGAGGGATTGTTTTTCTTTGTTTGTGAAGGAAAAGAAGAAATTATTTGATAGCATATCATCTAATTGTTGTAGAGTTTCATTGACTACCGACACTTGGACTAGCATTCAAAATTTGTCTTATATATGTTTAACTGTTAATTTCATTGATTCTCAATGGAATATGCATAAAAGGCTTATGAACTTTTGTGTAATTAAAAGTCATTCTGGTGTTAATATTAGAAATACTATTGTGTTTTTCATGAATGAATGGTGTTTGAGAAAGTTGATGTGCATTACTATTGAAAATCCATCAAATAATGATGTTGCAGTTGAACAATTGAAAAAGAGGCTTGTGAAGAAAAGTGCTGTACCTTTAAGAGGCGAGCATTTTCATATAAGATTTTGTGCTCATATCCTAAACTTAATTGTAAGAGATGGCATTGCAATAGATGAGGGTGCTATTCAAAAAATTAAAGGTGTGGTGAAATATATGAGGTGCAGTCCTAAAAAATTAGATATGTTTAAGTTATGTGTTGAAGAAGCAAACTTGACATATGGATCTTCATTGCAATTAGATTGTCCTACAAGATCGAATTCAGCTTATTTGATGCTACAAACTAATATAAAATATCAAAAAGAACTTGATAAGTTGGAGGACAAAGATAAAAGGTTTTTGGAGGAGTTTGGTTCAAACGTTCCAACTGAGAGAGACTGAACAAACGCCAAAATTTTGGCTCGTTTCTTGAAAACTTTTAATGAATTAACTTGTAAATTTTCTGGCTCATAATATTCTACCTCTAGTGTTTATTTTCCTGAGATTATTCAAATTTTAAAAAAAATTGAGCTTTGTGAAAATAGTAGAGATACATTGGTGTCTGAAATGGGTATGAAAATGAGGCATAAATTCAACAAATATTGGGGTTCTCTTCAGTCAACAAATATTATGCTTTTTATAGCAGTAGTGTTAGATCCTTGATATAAGCTCAAATATCTCAAGGTTAAGTACACTTAGCATTATGGAGAGGAATTGGCTAAAAATTTGGTGAAAAAGGTTATAAATTCTTTAAATGAGATGATGGATGATTATAAAGATGTAAATGAAGATGAATTAAAAGAAGATGATTTCTCTTCTACTGTGTTGAAGAAAAATGATGATTTCTTTGATGGTAGTTATACTTATGTAGATGATTTTTTGTTGAATTGGAGAAAGAACAAGAAGTTGCAGCTTTGGAAGAGTTGGATACGTACTTAGAGGACAAACTTGAAAAAAATAGAATTGATTTTGATCTTCTAAACTGTTGGAAGGTAAATGAGGTTAGGTATTCTTCTTTGGCAAATGTAGCAAGGGATGTATTTTCTATCCAAGCATCTACTGTGGTTTACGAATCTACATTTAGCATTGTTGCGAGAACTTTAGATAAATTTAGGACTTCTTTAACACCTATTACAGCTGAAGTTCTCATATGTCTACAAGATTGGTTGAGAAGCTCAAACAAATCTATTGAAATTGAAGAATTAGTTCAAGACCTTGATGATAATGAATCAGGTTAGCATACAAATCTTGTAAATTTTAATTACACTTTTACTTATTTTATTCATTCAATTTAATAAAAATATGGTTCAATTACAATTTTCAGAGGGGTCTCCAGATCCAAATATTCTTCCAACTATAGTTGGTCGACTAAATTTGGAATGGATGTGTTAAATTTTTTAAGGTAATATTTTGTTTTTTATTACTCTTTCATCTTAGAAATTTATGTCTACATGATTAACACGTTTTCATCTTTGGTTGTCATTCTACAGTGGAGGAAGAAAATGGAAGAGTTGTAGAAGAGATAATTAATTGGGTTTGGATTTTCGTTGCTGTTCTGGGACGGACCTTTGTAATGATTATTACCATTGTTGTTATTAGTTGTATTTTTTTTGTTCTATTAAGCTGCCTAATTTTAGCAATTACTTAAGTAGTAATTGGTGCCACCAATGTTTGTGGTCATCTTTAGCTATTCCTTAATATTTTAAGTAATTGTTTAAAAAAAGTAGTATTGCTATTATGGTTAACTTTCCCTGGGCTGAACAATGCCAACTTGTGACAAAACAAAGAAGCAAAATTAAGCACACAACTTGGTCCCATTCTATTTAACATATTTATCCTCTTCTACACATCAAAGCTTTTGACAAGGTAATGGAACTCATTTGTGGTATTCAGCCTATTTGACAAAACAAAATTGCCACAATTTGAGTTTGAAAGATACATAACTAAGGAATGATAAATGGTACAACAAAAAGTTTCGACATGAACTAACTTGGCCGGTTTGATAAAAATAAATTAAAAAAAAAGTCTAAACTCCATTCCGTCCCCGAACCATTTTCTTTACCCAAAATCCCCGATCTCCGTCTCGTCTCGTCCTGATATTTTCAATCTATGGGACGGGTCTAGATCTTCAAAAAAAATCTCCCAACAGTGGGAAGGGACTGGAGATTTGTAATCTCCATCCCATCTCGTCCAATGAGTACCCCTAGCATCGAGTGATTTATTGGTTTTATTTAAAAAATAAAATAACAAAAAATTTATTTTTATTATTTTTTGATATTTTCAAAGGTTATAACCTTTGAAAATATAATAATTTTTAAATTTTTTTTCAAATGTGAATACAATATTTTGTTGTACTAATCATTATATTTATATATTATATTAATTCAATATAAATAATTTTATTGATAAATATTATAATAATGATCAAAAAATAAATTAATAATCCATTAATAATAAGATATATATTAATTAAAATATAATTACAAAACTTAAAATGATTCAGTAGCAAAGAAAAATATTTTACTATATAATAATTTTTTGTTTTATAATTTTTTCTTCTTTTAATAAGTTTATCTATACTTTTTAATGAAAAATAATTGATATAAATTTTTTTTGTCTAACTCATAATTTATTTTGTAATAAATATTTATATATAAATAAACAAATAAATAATTAAAATGAATATTTAAAATTATAATGAAAAAAGAATGATATTTATTAATTATTATTTCGAGATACTGTTTTAATTTAAATTAGATCTGTCTTACTAATAATTTATTTGTAATTATTATTTCTAAAAAAATAAACTAATAAATTATTAAAATAAAAATTTAAAATTATACTGAATAAAAATTAAAATGAGATTTATGAATTATTATTAATGTATACCAGTTTAATAGTTTAAGTATTTAGATGTTTTGTCGTTAGCAGTTTTGCGATTTATGTTTTTAGGCTTTTAGTGCTTTATATGTTTTATATAAAAAAAATAACAAAATAAATTTTTATAATTTGTTATCATTTTCATAGGTTATAACCTTTGAAAATATAATAATATTTACAATTTTTTGAAATGTGAATACAATATTTAGTTATAAAAATATTAATAATTATATATCATATAAATTCATTATAAATAATTTTATTGAAAGATAATATAATAAGGATCAAAAATTAAATTAATATACTATTAATAAAAAGATAGATATTAATTAAAAAATATTTACAAAACCCAAATTGATTCAAAATTAAAGTAAAATATATTACTGGATAATAATATTTAATTTTTAAATTTCTACTTCTTTTATAAGCGTATATTTTTTTATTAAAAATAAATTAATTAAATTATATTTGCACACTTATACTTTATTTTGTAATAAATATTTCTATAAAAATAAACTAATAAATAATTAAAATGAATATTTAAAATTATAATAAATAGAAATAAAAATTAGTTTATTAATTATTAAGTAGTATATAATAGTTTAATGGTTTGTGTATTTAGGCATTACAGGGTTTATGAGTTTACTGATTTAACTGTGTATGCATTTAGTTCTTTATAGTTTTTATTTACAAAAAAAAATAAAAAAAAATTATTTTTATTATTTTTTGATATTTTCAAAGGTTATAACCTTTGAAAATATTATAATTTTTAAATTTTTTTTCAAATGTGAATACAATATTTTGTTATACTAATCATTATATTTATATATTATATAAATTCAATATAAATAATTTTATTGATAAATATTATAATAATGATCAAAAAATAAATTAATAATCCATTAATAATAAGATATATATTAATTAAAATATAATTACAAAACTTAAAATGATTCAGTAGCAAAGAAAAATATATTACTATATAATAATTTTTTGTTTTTGAATTTTTTCTTCTTTTAATAAGTTTATCTATATTTTTTTAATGAAAAATAATTTATATAAATTTTATTTGTCTAACTCATAAGTTATTTTGTAATTAATATTTATATATAAATAAATAAATAAATAATTAAAATGAATATTTAAAATTATAATGAAAAAAAATGAGATTTATTAATTATTATTTCGAGATACTATTTTAATTTAAATTAGATCTGTCTCACTAATAATTTATTTGTAATTAATATTTCTAAAAAAATAAACTAATAAATAATTAAAATAAAAATTTAAAATTATACTGAATAAAAATTAAAATGGGATTTCTGAATTATTATTAATGTATACCAGTTTAATAGTTTAAGTATTTAGATGTATTGTCATTAGTAGTTTTGCGATTTATGTTTTTAGGCTTTTAGTGGTTTATAGGTTTTAAATAAAATAATAAAATAATAAAAAAAAATTATATAATTTGTTATTGTTTTCATAGGTTATAACCTTTTAAAATATAATTATATTTACAATTTTTTGAAATGTGAATACAATATTTAGTTTTAATAATATTAATAATTGTTATCATATAAATTCAATAGAAATAATTTTATTAATATATAATATAATAATGATCAAAAATTAAATTAATAAATTATTAATAAAAAGATAGATATTAATTAAAAAATATTTACAAAACCCAAATTGATTCAAAATTAAAGTAAAATATATTACTGGATAATAATATTTAATTTATAAATTTCTACTTCTTTTATAAGGGTATATTTTTTTTATTAAAAATAAAATAATTAAATTATATTTGCACACTTATACTTTATTTTGTAATAAATATTTCTATAAAAATAAACTAATAAATAATTAAAATGATTATTTAAAATTATAATAAATAGAAATAAAAATTAGTTTATTAATTATTAAGTAGTATATAACAGTTTAATGGTTCGTGTATTTAGGCATTATAGGGTTTATGAGTTTACTTATTTAACTATGTATGCATTTAGTTGTTTATAGGTTTTATTTAATAAAAAAATTAAAAAAAAATTATTTTTATTATTTTTTGATATTTTCAAAGGTTATAACATTTGAAAATATTATAATTTTTAAATTTTTTTCAAAAGTGAATAAATATTTATTTATAAAAATCATAATAATTATATATCATATAAATTCAATATTAACAATTTTATTGATAGATATTCTAATAATTATCAAAAAATAAATTAAAAATCTATTATGAATAAGATTAATATTACTCAATATATAATATCAAAACCTTAAATGATTCAAAAGCCAAGCAAAATATATTACTTAATAATTATTATTTGTTTTTAAGTTTTTATTCTTTTTATAAGCTTATCTATTTTTGGATAAAAAATAATTTTTATAAATTATATTGTTAACTCATAATTTATTTTATAATTAATATATATATATAAATAAAAAACTAAACAATCAAAATGATTTTTTTAAATTATATTGAAAACAAATAAAAATGAGATTTATTAATTATTATTTAGGGTATACTCGTTTAAATGATTATCTATATAGGGGTATTGAGATTTTATAGTCTAGTCATTTAAGTGTTTATGCATTTAGTGATTTATAGGTTTTATTTAAACAATGAAATAATAAAAAAATATTTTTTTGTTCTTTCACACGTTCAAAGGTAATAATCTTTGAAAATATAATAATTTTAAAATTTTTTTCAAAAGTGAATAGAATATTTAGTTATAATAATTTTTAAATTTATATATCATATAAATTTAATATAAATATTTTTATTGATAAATATTCAAATAATGATCAAAGAATAAATTAATAATCTATTATTAATAAGTTAGATATCAATTAAAATATAATTTCAAAACCTAAAATGATTCAGAAACAAAGCAAAATATATTACTATATAATATTTTATTTGTTTTTAATTTTTTTCTTCTTTTATTAAGTTTATCTATATTTTTTTGTAGAAAAATAATTTATATAAATTACATTTGTATAACTTATAATTTATTTTGTAATTAATATTTATATAAAAATAAACAAATAAATAATTAAAAATGAATATTTAAAATTATAATTAAAAAAATAAAAATGAGATTTATTATTTATTATTTATTATTTAGGGTTTTCGAGATCTAGAAGTTATTGATTTAAGTATTTTGGCATTTATTGGTTTATAGGTTTTATTCAAACAATGAAATAACAAAAAATTTATTTTTTATATTTTTTCAAATTTTCAAATGTCATAACATTTGAAAATATGATAATTTTAAAATTTTTTAAAAATGTGAATATAATATTTTGTAATAATAATTATTATAAATATATATAATATAAACTAAATATAAATAATTTTATATATAATATTATATCATTTATCAAAAAATAAATTAATAAACTATTATTAATATGATAGATATAAATTAAAATATAATTAAAAAACCTAAAATAATTCAAAATCAAAGTAAAATTTATTACTAAATAATAATTTTTTTTTAGTTTTTGCATCATTTTATAAGCTTATATATTTTTTTGTTGAAAAATAAATTATTTAAATTATATTTGTCACTCATAATTTATTTATAATTAATATTTCTATGAATTATTAAAATTATATTTAAGGTTTACGTGTTTAAAGTTTTAGGTATTTAGGGGCTTCGGGCTTTAGGAGTTTAGAGATTTATGTATTTAGGCATTTAATGGATTATATGTTTTATTTAAACAATGATATAACAAAAAAATTATTTTTGTTATTTTTCTCATTTTTGAAGTTTATAACCTTTGAAAATATAACAATTTTTAAATTTTTTTTATATGCTAATACTATATTTAGTTTTGTTAATCTTGATAATTATATATCATGTTAATTCAATATAAACAATTATATTTGATAGATATTATATTAATGATCAAAAAATAAATTAATAAACTATTATTAAATAGATAGATATTTTTTAAAATATATTTGCAAAACATAAATTTATTCAAAATCAAAGTAAAATATAATACTAAATAATAATTTTTTTCGATGTTTTGCTTCTTTTTATAAGTTTATATTTTATGTTATTAATAGTAAATTATTTAAATTATATTTGTCTTCAACATAATTTATTTTAAATTTATAATTATATAAAAATAAACTAATAAATAATTAAAATGAATATTTAAAATTATAATGAATACAAATAAAATTGAGATTTATTATTTATTATTCGGAATATACTAGTTTAATGGTTTAAGTATTTAGGTGTTTGGGGTTTAGTGATTTAAGTATTTAGGACTTTAGTGATTTATAGTTTTTATTTAAAGATTCAAAAAATAAAAAATTAAATTTTTTGATTTTTTTTTAATTTTAAAGGTTATAACCTTTGAAAATATAATAATTTTTAATTATATTTAAATGTAAATATAATATTTAGTTATAATATTCTTAATAATTATATATAATGTAAGCTCAATATAAATAATCTTATTAATTGATAATATAATAATGATCAATACAAAATTAATAAACTATTATTAATAAGAATGATATAAATTAAAATATAATTGCAAAAACTAAAATGATTCAAAATCAAAATAAAATATATTACAAAATAATAAATTTTTGTTTTTAAAATATTATATTTTCAAAGGTTATAACCTTTGAAAATGTGAAAAATAAAAAAAAAATATTTTTTTATTATTCCATTGTTTAAATAAAACCTATAGACCACTAAATGCCTTAACACTTAAATCAATAAAGTACAAATTCTCGATACCCCTATATAGATAATCCTTTAAACCAGTATACACTACATAATAATTAATAAATCTTATTTTTATTTGTTTTCATTATAATTTAAAAAAATCATTTTGATTTATAGTTTTTTATTTGTTTATCTGTATTAATTATAAAATAAATTATGAGTTAAAAATATAATTTATAAAAATTATTTTTCATCAAAAAATAGATAAGCTTATAAAAAGAATAAAAATTTAAAAACAAATAATTATTATTTAGTGATATATTTTGCTTTGCTTTTGAATCATTTTAGGTTTTGATATTATATTTTAAGTAATATCAATCTTATTCATAATAGATTTTTAATTTATTTTTTGATAATTATTAGAATATCTAACAATAAAATTGTTTATATTGAATTTATATGATATATAATTATTATGTTTATTATTAATAAATATTGTATTAACTTTTGAAAAAAATTTAAAACTTATTATATTTCAAAAGTTATAACCTTAACAAATGAGAAAAAATAATAAATATAAATTTTTTGTTTTTTCATTTTTTAAATAAAACCTATAGATCATTAAATGATTACTTACTTAAATCAGTAAGCTCATAAACCCTGAAACCCCTAAATAGATAAACCTTTTAATAGCTATATTCTACTTATTAAATAATAAAACTCATTTATATTTCTATTTATTATAATTTTAAATATTCATTTTAATTATTTATAGTTTAATTTTTTAGAAAAATTAATTCGAAATAAATTTCGAATGAGACAAATAATATTTAAATAATTTATATTTAATCAAAAAAAAATATAAGCTTAAAAAATAAGGAAAAATTTAAAAATTAAATATTATTTTTTAGTAATATATTTTGAATTGATTTTGAATCATTTTGTGTTATGTAAATATATTTTAATTAATATTTATATTTTAAAAATAGTTTGTTAATTTAATTTTTGATTATTATTATAATATCTATTATTACAATTATTTATATTTAATTTATATGATATATAATTAGTAAGATTAATATAATTATACATGGTATTTACATTTCAAAAAATTTTTAAATATTATTTTCTTTTCAAAGATTATAACATTTGAAAATAAGAAAAAATCAATAAAAAGTTTTTTTTTATTTTTATTATATAAAGAAACACTATAAACCACTAAATGCCTAAAAACATAAATTGCAAAACTCCTAAACGACAAAACTCCTAAATAATCAAACCATTAAACCAGTATACCATATATAATAAATCAAAATCTCATTTTAATTTGTATTCATTATAATTTTAAATATTCATTTTAATTATTTATTAATTTAATTTTTATTGAAATATCAATCACAAAATAAATAATGAGTGAGACAAATATAATTTTAATAATTTATTTTTAATTAAAAAAAAATAAGCTTATATAAAGAAGTAAAATTTTAAAAACAAAAAATTATTATTTAGTAATATATTTTGCATTGATTTTGAATCATTATATATAGGTTTTGCAATTATATTTTAATTATGATCAATCTTATTAATAATAGTTTATTAATTTATTATTTGATCATTTTTATAATATTGAATAAAAAAATTATTTATATTCAATTAAAATGTCTTATAATTATTTAGTTATTATACTAAGTATTGTATTCATATTTTAGAACTATTAAAAAATTATTATATTTTCAAAGGGTATAACCTTCAAAAATAATAACAAATCACAAAAATAATTTTTTATTTATTTTATTATTTAAATAAAAATTATAAACCACTAAATGCATAAACATTTAAATCTCTAGACTCCTAAACCCCAAAACCTTCTAATACTTAAACTATTAAACCTATATAACCTAAATAATAAAAAAAAAATCTCATTTTTATTTGTATTCATTATAATTTTAAATATTCATTTTAATTATTTTTTTTTGTTTATTTTTATAGAAATATTAATTACAAAATAAATAATGAGTGAGACAGATATAATTTAAATAAATTATTTTTTATGAAAAAAAATAAGCTTATAAAAATAAACAAAATTTAAATCATTTTAAAATTTTAAAATTTTATTTAGTAATTATAATTTACTTTGATTTTGAATTATTTTGGGTTCTGCAAATATATTTTAATTAATATCTATCTTATTAATAATAGTTTATTAATTTATTTTTTGATTATTATTATAATATATTAATACATTTTTTTATATTGAATCTACAACAAATATAATTATTAAGATTATTATAACTAAGTATTGTATTCATATTTTAGAACTATTAAAAAATTATTATATTTTTAAAGGTTATAACCTTTGAAAATCACGAACATTCATAAAAATAAATTTTTTGTTATTTCATGATTAAATAATACCTATAAACACGAAAATGTGTAAACATATAAATCAATAAACTCCTTAACCCCAAAACCATAAAAAACTTAAACAATTAAATAGTTTTACCCTAAATAATAAATCATAAATCTCATTTTTATTAGTATTCATTATAATTTTAAAAATACATTTTAATTATTTATTAGTTTAATTTTATAAAAATATAAATTAAAAAATAAATTATTAGTGAGAGAAATATAATTTAAATAATTTATTTTTCATCAAAACATATATAGGCGTATAAATGGATACAAAAATTTAAAATTTAAAATTAATATTTAGTAAAAATTTCACTTTGATTTGAGTCATTTAGGTTTTGCAAATATATTTTAAACAATATTTATCTTATTAATAATTGGTTATTACTTTTTTATGATCATTATTATAATAAATATCAATAAAATAGTTTATATTGAATTTATATTATAAATAATTATTATGATTATTATAACTTCATATTCTATTCACTTTTCAAAAAAAATTTAAAATTATTATATTTTCAAAGGTTATAACCTTCAAAAATGAGAAAATATAATAAAAATAATATTTTGTTATTTTATTTTTATATAAAACCTATAAACCACTAAATGACTAAATACTAAAATGACTAAACTTCTCAACCCCAAAGCCCATAAATACTAAAAACATTAAATTAGTATAGTCTTAATAATAAATCATAAATCTCAGTTTTATTAGTAGTCATTATAATTTTAAATATTCATTTTAATTATTTATCAGTTTATTTTTATAGATAAATTAATTACAAAATAAATTATTAGTGCCACATATATAATTTATTTTTCATCAAAAAAGTGCTCATAAAAAGAACCAAAATTTTAAAAATAAAAAATTATTTGTTAATAATATATCTTAATTTGATTTTGAATCATTTTAGATTTTACAATTATATTTTAATTTATATCATTCTTATAAATACAATTTGATTAATTTATTTATTGATCATTATTATAATATCCATCAATAAAATTATTTATATTGATTTTACATTATATATAATTATAAAGATTATTATAACTAATATTATATTCACATTTAAAAAAATATTAAAAATTATTATATTTTCAAAGGTTAGAACCTTCAAAAATTAAAAAAAAATCAAAAAATTAATTTTTTGTTTTTTCATTCTTTAAATAAAAACTATAAATCACTAAAGGTCCAATTAATTAAATCACTAAACTCCTAAACCACAAAACACCTTAATACTTAAACCATTAAACCGGTATATCCTGAAAAATAAATAATAAATCTCAATTTTATTTGTATTCATTATAATTTAAATATTCATTTAATTATTTATTAGTTTATTATTATAGAATTATAAATTACAAAATAAATTATGAGTGAGACAAATATAATTTAAATAATTTATTTTTAATAACAAAAATATAAAGTTATAAAAAAAACAAAACATTAAAAAAATTATTATTTAGTAATATATTTTACTTTGATTTGAATAAATTTAGATTTTGCAAACACTTTTTAAATAATATCTATTTTATTAATAATAGTGTATTAATTTATTTTTTGATCCATTATTATAATATCTAGCAATGAAAATATTTATATTGAATTTAAATGACTTATATTATGAAGATTATTATAATAATATTATATTTACAATTGAAAAAAATTTAAAAATTATTATATTTTCAAAAGATAAATTTTTTGAAAGACCCTTAATACTTAATAAAATAATTATAAACTTATAAACTACTAAATCCCTAAACACTTAATCTTCTAAACTCCTTAACACAGAAGCCCTAAATACTTAAACCTTTAAATGTGTAAACCTTACATTATAAGTTAATTATTTAATCGAATATTATTACAAATAAATTATGAGTGATACAAATTTTAAATTAAATAAATTTGATTTTTCATCAAAAAAAAAATATAAGCTCTATATAAGAACAAAAACTAAAAAAACAAAATTATTATTTAGTAATATCTGTTTACTTTGATTTTGGAATCATTTTAGGGTTAACAATTATTTTTTAATTTTATTCTATCATATAATTTTATTTTTTGATAATTGATTTAATATCTATCAATAAAATTCTTATTTTGTTTAGATTATATATAATTATAATGATTATTATTACAAAATATTGTATTCACATTTTTAAAAAATTTTAAAATTATTATATTTTCAAGTAATCTTATAAATCCTATAAATCCTTTGAAAATGTTAGAAAATATCAAAAATAATTGTTTTATATTTCATTTTTTAAATAAATCCTATAAACCACTAAATACCTAAACACTTAAATCAATAACTCCTAAATATCTAAAACCCTAAAAAGATAATCTTTTTAAACTAGTATACCCTAATAATAAAAATAAATCTCATATTATTTTTTCATTATAATTTAAAATATTCATTTTAATTATTTATTAGTTTATTTTTGTATAAATATTAATTACAAAATAAATTATGAGTTAGCAAATATAATTTATATAATTATTTTTCATCGAAAATATAGATAAACTTATAAAAAGAATAAAAAATTTAAAAACTAAAATTTATTATATAGTAATATATTTGCTCTCCTTTTGAATAATTTTAGATTTTGTATTATATTTTAATTGATATCTATCTTATTAATAATGTTTATTAATTTATTTTTTGATCATTATTAGAAAATTTATCAATAAATTGTTTATATTAAATTTATATGATATATAAATATAATGATTATTCTAACTAAATTGAATTCACTTTTGAAAAAAATTTATAAATTAATATATTTCTAAACGTTATAACCTTTCGAAATATTAAAAAAATAATAAAATAAATTTTATGTTATTTTATTTTTTAAATAAAACATATAAACCACTAAATGCATACACAGTTATATCAGTAAACTCCTAAACCCCGTAAAGCCTAAATACATAAACCATTAAACCGCTATATACTACTTAATAATTAATAAATTGAATTTTTATTTCAATTTATTATTATTTTAAATATTCATTTTAATTATTTATAGGTTTATTTTTATAGAATTTTTATTACAAAATAAATTATGAGTGCGACACATATAATTTAAATAATTTATTATTATCAAAAGTATATGATATACACTTTTAAAAGAAGTATAAAAGAAGTATATTAAAAATTAAAATTATTATCAACTATTATATTTTACTTTAATTTTGAATCAATTTGGGTTTGTAAATATTTT
>JAREIK010012817.1:0-50562 GCA_029783825.1 Sapria himalayana | reverse complement strand
ACATGTAGATAGTTAGAAAGATAGATAGATAGATAGACACATAAAGAGATAGATAGACAGATAGATAGTTAGATGGATAAACAAATAGAAAGATTGATAGTAATATAGATATATAGATATAGATAGATATAAAATAGATAGATAGATGATAGACAAATAGTTAGACGTAGAAGATAGATAGATATATAGATAGACAAATAAATCGACAGACAAATAGACAGACATACAGATAGATAGTTAGTTTGATAAGTAGATAGTCGAGCAGGCAGAGATATAGATTAATAGATAAACAGACAGATAGATAAATAAATAGATAGGTTGATTTATAGATTGATAGACATATAGATAGATAGATATAAAGATATAAAGATCGATACATTGATAAATAGATGTAGAGATACATATATAGATAGATAAATAAATAAATAAATAAATAGACAGAAAGATAAAGAGATTGATAAATAGATAGATAGATAGACATATAGATAGACAGATTAATAGATTTATAGATAGTTTGATTAATATATAGATAAATAATCAGATAGATAGTTAGATAACACATAGAAAGACAAATAGATTGACAAACAAATAGATAGATAGATATACAGATAGATAGAAAGATATAAATAAACAAATATATAGATAGAAAGAAAGATATAAACAGAAAGAAGGATATATAAACAGATAAATAAAAATATAGATAGAAAGACACCCAAACAGATAGATAAATAGATATAAAATGATAGATAGATAGTCAGTCTATTTTTAGGCTAGCATATGCTGAGGTTTGGATACATATAGATTAATAAAAATACAAGCAGATAAACAAGTAGATAGAAAGGCAAATAGATGAACATATAGATTGATTGATTGACAAATAGATTGACAGATAGGGAGACAAATAGATAGATATATAGATAGATATATAGTCAGATTAATAGAATGATTGAAAACAAAGTGATAGACATATTGTTAGATTGAAAAATATCTTGATTAATATACAAATAGAAAGAGATAGATAGATTATATATATATATATATAAATTATTAGAAAAGTAGATAGTCAGATTGCTAGACAATTAGATAGATGAATAAATTGAAAAAATGATGATAGATAGATAGACATATAGATAGATAGAAAAATAAATAACTAGAATGAGAGATTAATAGATAGACAGACAAACAAACAAACAAATAGATAGATATACAGATATAAAGAGACATATATATAAACATATAGATAGAGAGAAAGATAAATAGATAAATATATAGAGCAATAGACAAATAGATATACAGATAGACAGATAAATTGATAGACAGATAAATAAACATATGGAAAAGACAAATAGATAGCCACATAGAGAAGACATATAAATAGACAGATAAATAAATATATTTATAGATAGATAGATTGATAGATATATAGATAGAAAGATCAACAAATAGATAGAAAAATTGATAGACAGATAAAAAATCAGATAGTTAGTCACAAAGATAGAAAAATAGATAGACAGATAGATCGATGGATATTTAGATAGATAAATAAATTATATATATATATATATATTATATATATATATATATATATATATATATTGACAGATAGATAGACAAAATGATATATAGATAGATAGACAAATAATTAGAAAAAAAATTAGACTAATAGATAGTTAGATAGATCGACAAATAGACAGACAGACAGAGAGATAGATATATAGATTGATTGATTAATTCATTGATAGGTAGATAGTTATTAAAAAAGATATATAGATATATAGATAAATAGATAGGCAGATAGAAAGATAAATAGATAGACATAGATAGATAAATAGTCTGTCTATCTGTCATGCATGTAGATAGATAGGCAAATAGATAAACATATTGATTAACAAATAAACATATAGATAAATTGATAAATACATAAATAGATAGACAAGCAGATAGATAAACATATACATAGACAGACAAATTTATAGATAGATTGAAAGATCAATTAAAAAGATTGATATACATATTGATAGAGCGATTGATAGATCATTTTAAAGAAAGATAGAAAGATAGATAGATTAAGAGAGAGAGAGAGAGATAGATTGATAGAGATATAGAAAGATTGATTGATAAAAAGATAGATAGGTGGATAGATAAATAGATAGATAGATAGACAAATAGATAGATAGATAGATATATTGATAGAATGATAAATTGATAGATAGACAGACAGATAGAAAGATAAATAGATAAATAGATAGATAAATAGACGAATAGATAAATAGATAGACAGATAGATTGACAAATAAACACATAAATAGAAAATATATAGATAGACAGATAGTCAAAAAGGCAGGCAAGTAGATACTAAGGCACATAGACAAGTATGTTGATAGACATATAGACAAAAAATAGATATATAGATATATAGACACACAAATAGACACACATATAGATTTATAAAGCTACAGATAGACAGACAGACAGAAAGATAGAAAGATATATAGATAGATAGTTTGATATACAGATTGATAGATATATAGATAGATAGACATATAAATAGATACATAAAAAGATAAATAAATAGATAAAAAGACAGATAGAAAGTTAGATATATCTGTATATATATATATACACACACACACACACACACACAAATATATAGAAAGATAGATATAAGGATAGATACATAGATATATAAAAAATAAGTATATATATATATATATATATATAAAGATAGATAGATAGATAAATAGATAAATAGATAGATAAGCAATTAGATAGATAGATGATCTACAGATAGATATTTGTATACATAAATAGATAGAAAAATAGATAGACAGACATATAGATAGCCAAATTGATATACAAATAGATAGATAGAAAAATATAAAGATAGATTGATATATAGATAGTAGATAGATAGATAGACAGATAGATAAATAGATCGATAGATAGTCAAATTGATAGATATATTGATAGATATCTAGAAAGAAATATATATAAACAGATAGAGAAATAAGTATAGTGACAGATAAACAGAAAGATAGACAGACATATAGAAAGACACACAAATAAACAAACGGATAGATAGATTGATAGATAGAAATACAGATACATAGACACATAGATAGAAAAATATACATATAGATAGATAGACACTCAAACAGACAAACAGATAGATAGACAAATAGACAAATAAACAGAGAGATATATAGTTTGACATGCAGTCAGATAGATAGATAGACAGACATATAGTCAGACAGACAAAAAGATAGATAGAAAGATATATAGTTTGATATATATATATATATACATAGACAGATATATAAACAAATATTTTGAATTATAGATAGAAAGATAGATAGATAAATATATAGATAGTTTGATGGATAGATATATAGACAGATAAATAGATAATTTGATAAACATATAAATAGATTGATAAAAAGACAGATTGATAGTTAGATTGATATATTGATTGATAGACATATAGATAGATAGACAGACAGAGAGAAAGAGAGAGATAGACAAACATACAGATAGCAAACAACCATATATAGATAGACAAACAAATAGATAGAGAGACAAATAAACAAACACATAGACAAATAAAAAGATTAACATTCAATCAAAAAGGTAGACAGGCAGACAGTAAGGCTGGGAAATAGTCAGTCAATCATACATCGAAATAGACAGATAGATATATAGACGAACAGATAGGCACATAGAATGACAAATAGACCGATATACAAATAGTTTGATAGATAAATAGATAGATAGAAAATCAGACAGACATATATATAGATATAGATTTTGATACATAGATGGATAGACAGACAGATAGCTTGATTGATTGATTGAAATATAGACATAAAGATAGACAAACAAATAAATAGACATATAGATAGATTTATAAATAGATAGATTGATAGATATATAAATAAATATATAGATAGATAGATAGATAGATCGAAATATAGATATATAGATAGTTAGACCTTTAGATAGATAGAGAGATATAGATAGACAGACAGATAGAAAGATAAATAAATAGACAACGAAATAGATACATATATAAATAATTAGATAGATATATATATATATAACTAGATAGATATATAGATAGACAAATATACAAACATGTAGATAGTTAAAAAGATAGATAGATAGATGAATACATAAAGAGATAGACAGATAGATAGAGTGATAGACAAATAGATAGTTAGTTAGATAGATTGATATATAGATGAATAAATAAATAGAAAGATTGATAGAGAGATAGATATATAGATAGATAAATAGATAGATATATGATAGACAAATAGTTAGACGTAGATAGATAGATAGATATATAGACAGACAAATGAATCGACAAAATAACAAACAAACAAAGTTAGATAGTTAGTTTGTTAAGTAAATAGTCGGGCAGGCAGACATATAGATAAATAGATAGATAGACATACAGATAGATAAAAAATAGATAGATTTATAGATTGGTAGACATATAGATAGATAGATATAGTGATATAAAGATTAATACATTGACAGATAGATGTAGAGATACATAGATGATAAATAAATAGACAAAAAGATAAAGAGATAGATAAATAGATAAATAGATAAATAGATAGACATATAGATAGACAGATTAATAGATTGATAGATAGTTTGATTGATATATAGATAAATAATCAAATAGATATAGATAGATAACACATAGAAAGACAAATAGATTGATAGACAGATAGATAAATAGATAGATAGATATACAGATAGATAGAAAGACATATAGATAGACAAATATATAGATAAAAAGAAAGATAGATAGATATATAAAAATATAGATAGACAGATACCCAATCAGATAGACAAATAGATATATAAAAGGATAGATAGATAGTCAGTCAGTCAGTCAGGCTAGCAAATACTGAGGTTTGGATACATATAAATTAATAGAAATACAGACAGATACACTGGTAGATAAAAAGGCAAATAGATCGACATATAGATAGACAGATAGATAAATAAGAAAAAAAAGAATGTTAAGTAGGGAAATAAGGAAAAAAAAAAAAGATAAAGAATGAGAAGATAGAAAAGAATAAAAGAAGAATGAAAAGAATGAAGAATGAGAAGAAAAATAATAAAGAAAATATGCAAAGAAGATGATGATGATGGAGGCCAAGGTGAAGAATGAGATGATGGAGAAGAATGATAAAAAAGGATAATAAGATGAATGAGAAAGAAAAAGTTAAATAAGTTATAGAAAAATAAGAAAGAGAAGGAAAAGAATAAAAAAAAGAGAGAAAAAAAGAAGAAGAAAAAAAGAGAAAAATGAAAATAAGGTGAAGAAAAAGATAAAGAAGATGATGGAAATGAATGAGAATGAGTAGAAAAAGATGGAGAAGAAAAGTAAGAAAAAAAGAGAGAATAAGTAAAGAAAAAAAATAATAATAATAAGAAAAAAAAATAATAATAATAATAAGTGGGAGAAGAAGAACAATAAGAAGACGAGGAGGAGGAGGAGGAAGCAGAAGAAAAAAGGAGGAAGAAGAAGCGGAAGAAAAATGAAGGAAGAAGAAGAGGAAGAAAAAAAGGAGAGGAAGAAGAAGATGAAGAAAAAATGAGGAAGAAGAAGATGAAGAAAAAAGGAGAAATAAGAAGATGTAGAAAAAAGGAGGAAGAAGAAGATGAAGAAAAAAGGTGGAAGAAGAAGATGAAGAAAAAAGGAGGAGGAGGAAGAGGATGTAAAAAAGAGGAAGAATAGAAAAAAAAAGAGAAAAAAGAATAAGATGAAGAAGAAATAAAAGAAGGATAAGAATAGAAAGAATAAGAAAGAAAAAGGATGAGAATAGGAAAAAGAATAAAAATAGAAAGAAAAAGAAGAAGAGTAAGAAAAAGAAGATGATGAAAATGAAAAGAAAGAATGAAAAGAAAAAGAAGAAGGTGATGATGATGATGAGAAAAAAAAAGAAGATGATGTTGATGAGAAAAGCAAGAAGAAGGAAAAGAAAAATAAGAAAAGAAAAACAACAAGAAGAGAAGAACAATAAAAAGACGAAGAAGAAGAAGTAGTTGTGTCAAACAAGCCAGGTAGGCCAGGCCCAATATCAGCCAAGTCTCAAGTCAGTCGTGCCTAGCCCAGCACGGACATGGTCCAGCATTATGCCTAGGCCTGTGATGGGCCGGCTCGAGGCACGGCTCGTGCAGGGCAATGTCGAGGCAACCCAGGCCTCATCCCGGGCCCGACATAGTCTGGTACCTTGGTCTAAAGGCACGGTTCTTCGGCATGACCTGAACCATTGCCCGCTCCCCAAATTTTAAACCCATATATATGTTCTTATACATAATTATTTTTATTATTTTGTTTTATAATTTTAAATAATTATGATGATAAGAATTACAAAAGATATTTGATTTTTATTTTTGATATTGTTTACTTGATTATATTTTATTAATAGATAAAAATTATAAATAATATTTAATAAAACATATAATTTTTATATATATTAAAAAAAGTGTACCTAACAAAAAAAATGTGTCATGATTACGCATTTTGCTTCAAAACTCCAAAAGACTTTTAAGCCTTGGACATCAAGGCTCCAAAAAGTTTTGTCTTGATATATCTTGCACCTCAAATAACTTTGACTAAATGAGTAAAAGTCTCCTAAAAAGATTATGAAAGCCATTTTGATGAAATAAGTCATGAGGCAAAAAAAATACATGTCAAGGTAAGAATACTTGACATACTAAAATGGACCACAAGACAGCAAAACCAATTGAGAATTCATCGATACATTGTGACAACTCTAAGAGATTATAAATTTTCACCATAATATTTCTACGAGTGCATTAGAGAGATCGATGAAATAGAATGTCATGACCCAGTAAAATTCAAAAAAATATCAGATAGTAGGTTCGGCTTAAAAAGATTTTCAGAATGATCTTGAAGAGATTTCAAGATGAATCATATAAAGTTCTAAAGACTTCACTCTATTCACTCAAGAATATTTTAAATTTTTTATGTAATGAGATTGTGATAGGTTACAAAATTTAAGTTATTGGTGAAGAAAAGCTCTCGTTATATAAGGGAGAGGGAGAGTATTTATCATTGTACACTCCAATTTTATTTATAATGTATCATTTCTCTCTAAATATTTTTTTCTTAATAAGTTAATAGATGTAACTTAATAGATATAATGAGTGGATAAAGCAATAGGTGTAACTTAATAGATGTAACTCTTGTGAAAGATAAGAATAGATTGACTTAAAAATTTGAAGAGGAAAATTTATTAGTATTAGAATGCACATATAGCAATATAGCTCATGATCCATGATACTTGCATAGGGAAAAGATCCACTTAGTTTATATATTTTTCTATAGATGAATCTTGCCTTCTAGAAAAATAAAAGACAAACGATTATAATGATGTTCAATACAAAGGCACAGTTTATGGTGATAATGGTAGTTAGATGCGAGATACTTGGGATCAAGCACACATACTCAAAAATATCATGAATCCACTTTCTTTTCTCAACACTTTTTAATATAATAGTGAGATAATGAAATATAATTTCCAATCTAGTATTTTAAGAGCGAATAAAACAAATAAATATTTAATGCTTCTTCCTCGAAGAATTCTTCACATAAATATTCAAAATATCTCAATTTACTTTTCTTTCCTACAAACTTAGTGTTCTACATGTTTACGTACCAAGTTAAAGCTTTATTATTTTAATTTCAAATTATTTTTTAGTTTATTGCTTGCCTAATTTTATGATTGATGGAATACCCAACATATAGACGACCTCAAATCATTAGCTTATTATGTAAGCACACCACTTGTTTGTTATTAATTATTGAGTATTTATTTCTAATTTGATAATTTTATTTATGAGTTAGGTTTTCAATAATATGTTTCAATTTTTTATTATAATTTATTGTCAATCAAATGTGTTGTAAAATAACAATTTTAATATTTTTTTACCTTTTAATATTGTTGTATAGGAACTAATGATTTTCATTAAGAGTTTTATTGTCGATCAATTTATATTTTATAATGAGATACGCCAGGTCATGTTGGAACAAACAAACATCCTCCACTCCGATGTGACTTGGATACTAATATCAAGACTTGCGCAAAGATCAATTATTAATTATAAATAAATTCTCATTGTAAAAATAAGTCTATAAGAAAAGATCATAAGAGAAAATCAGTTATTAAATAACTTAAAGAATACTTATAGCGAGTGAGTTCATTCAGATGTTTAATGCGGACTATCATAATAATTTTTCTTTAGTAACCAAGAACATTTCCATAAGTCTTATTTCACTAACGACATCTCATAGAAAAAAGATATACCACTAGATATAAAAAATATTTTTCTTTATAATGATCTTATTAGAAATTTGATATTGAGTAGTCAGCTGAGTTTCGAGTAGCACATTCAGACACAATTTAGAGAATATGGAAATCATTTTATATCCTGAAAAATCACAAAGTCTGATTTGCATAAAGGTGTCGTCTAGGTCGGGTGACACGAGCCTTACCCAGGCACAACACAAAATTGTTGTGCCTGGACTTCGATCATGTCGACCCATAGCATGACTCATGTCGTGCCAAGCATGAGCCCCATGCATTCAGCACGATAAGGAAAAAAAACACCACACGTACCTGCCACACACCTACCATGATGGCACATTGTAAAATAAAGAGTGTGAATTCAAGGGCCTGATTTTAGATGATATTTATTAATAGGGCAGCTAAAGATATGCGCATCATTTATTAATAGCAATCATTATTGAACAATGAATGCAATATGTGTTTCTGACAAAACATCGAGATGTCATTATTCCTGTCAAAATTATGACAAAAATATAACTTAACTTATCTATAAGTCGTTTGATTTCATCCTATGTTTATGGATAAAAATCCAATGGTTATTAAATTTCTCTTCATAAATAAATATCAGAAAATTAAAATAAATATTTTTTAATGTTAGAAACTTTCTGTAAAAAATATATTAATATTTATAATTTTTCACAAATTATAATTTCCTCATTTTCTCTCACTTTCTCTCAAAATATCACAATGCGAACATCATCTTTAATTATTTTTTTTATTTATATTACTATATTATAATATTTAATAAATAATATATTGTGTTTTGAACATATTAATATTGGTAAGAAATCACTCTAATTGGCATTTGAAGACTTGCTAGGCATAGAGATTGAAAGTAAAGAAATATATGCTTGTACGAAAATATCAAATTAAAATATTTTTTACTAAACACTATTTTAAAAAAATAGAAAATAATAAATATTATAAAAATTATATAAACCGAGACATAGATAAGAAAGAACTAACTAGGAGATCTGAGGTTAAGTTACCTCCTGGACATAAGTTGGCATTAGACTCTGCACCTTAAAATTTAAGAATAAATAATAATTTGCAATATAAATCCACTTAAAATAATCAAAATAAAAATTCTAGAATACGTCAAAAAATATTTAAAACAATATATAATTATCAAAGAAATATATGCTTGTACGAAAATGCCCCAAAAAATATTGGACATTTGATCTCATGTGAACCAACTCAATATGCGCAGTGGATTTTTTGAATATGGATCAATTTCAAATTCATTAACCATATTTATTTACCGACATAACTTTGCAACGGACGAACATGATAAAATTTATTATTAGCATAAATCTTCCAATATAATTTTTGGAAGATCATAATCTATTTTATCTTATGAACCCGTACATTCATTCTACTTATTATAAGATCCATAGGATGATAATAAGAATGAAATAATAAAGAAATATAAAAAAAAAAATAATTAATAATTAAATACCTTAGAAACACAATGTTGAGTGGTGGTCTCTGCGATATCAAATATTTGGACTATTCAAGATAACAATGTATTCATATGCAACCCCACTTACTTTATGGTTCTAAGTGAACACAAAATAAAAAAAAATATTAAAATTTCATAAGATTCTTCATCCACATGATAATCTCGCTATATATGAAAGTCACTTGAGAATCTTTAGAAAATACGAGATAAAAAATAAAATATTTATTATTACCTATGATAATGCATCAAATAATAATATCGCTATTGATAATTTTTGAGAACCTTAGACGCGATCTCTTGGATGAGATTTTTCATGTTGTGTATGTTCCCATAATAAACTTGATAGTGCATACCGACTAAAAAATAATTCTCCATCATTAAAACATATACAAAATATACTAAAATATATAATAATACCTAGCCGACTATAATAGTTTGTCTTTGTGTAAGTCAAAATGCTAAAAAAAATTAAGTGAATATTTGACACCAATGAAATTATATACATTGCGCATAGATACATATACAATATTAGTAATCTATTTAACAAATATAAAAAAATACTCAAATTTTTATGTCAGCTACTAAGATAGAAAATGAGTATTTAAAATATTAGTTTTTTTGCTATCTTTTTATCACTTGGGTACTTATATGGATTTTATGATTAAGATGAAAAGACAAAAAATATTATCAAATATATATCCATTTGCAAGAACCAACAATGATAATCAAATTGGAGATATTAATAATTAAATAATATATTTAAATATTATAATAATAAATATAATAGTTTTAACAAGCTTCCGAATAGGAAAATCAATACCATATTAGAAGATTGTGACTTTTCAATTCACTTAGCTAGTGTCAGACAATGAGAAACTTCATCAAATAGGAGCATGCTATCAAGATACTGAAATACTAGTTACGATTCCATTTAATCTTAAAGTGTTAAACAATTTTTGATATATTGAGTTAATAAAAATATATGTATCATATTTTTAATACTATCAAAAATGACACAGATCTACGGATCCCTCAAGTGACTAGCATAGCATTAAAATATTTTTTTCTATGATTATGAATATAATTTCAGATTGAACCACAATACATCCATATATCATTAAAGTTCTTTCTTGCTTAAAAAATGTAAAAAAACACATTAATCTTTCAGATAAATAAAATAGATCAGGTGGATAATATTTACGAATAAAATGATAACCATACAAAGACTATGAGTTATGACTATCTGTACCAAACAGAGTAACTTATGACATTGGACTATCATGCATTTCTTCAAAAAAAATTCTTTAAATTTATATTTTCAAATCTAAGTGTATTATTTCTAGGTTTTTTCTTATTTCATATTAATGACATTTTCAATGTAGTTTACTATTTATGTTTACATAATATTAAAATTTACTATTAATTAAAATTACAAAGTGACTTATAACAATTTGTACTATTAATTATAATTTACTTTTTTTATATTTACAGAATATTAGTGTGTACATATAAATACACTAAATTTAACTAAAAATTAAAATTATTTAATTTACAAGCATCTAAGCCTCAAGCCATATCACACTACACTTTGGCCACTCTTGGCTCAATTACCCATGCCCCAAGAAAAATACAGGAGGCAACCATGTTATGATATACATAAATAATATTTGAATTATAATATAATTATAAATATCCTAATTATTTTATGAGTTCTGATTGTTGTAGGCAACCACTCCACTGCCTAGCCTATTGCCTACTAGACACTCCACTGCCTAGCCTATTGCCTACTAGACACTCCACTGCCTAGCCTATTGCCTACTAGCCACTCCACTGCTTAGCCCACTGCCCATTGGCAACCCCAATGCCCATTCTAGGTTACACAAATATGTTATAATATTTTTTTTTCTAGATGAGTTCTGATTGTAGGATAGTTATATATGGTATACAAAGAAGATATTCAAATTATATAAAATAATAAATTAAGAATTATTCAACTCAATCAATAGCTCTATTCATTATTCTAGATAAACAAACTTAAAAAACTCAGATATTTTATAGGTATAAATTAACATATTCCAGAAGATGAATTATTTTATTACAAAGTATATATGAAATTAATACTCTTATAGATGTGGCAAGTGGGCTCAGTGGTCCAGGCATGGACCGAGGCATAGCCCGACTGAGTCGTGTTAGTTCGGCACAATACGGTCCAAAACCGTGCCTGGACCCATGTAGTGCCTGCTCGAAGCATATCTCATGCAGAGCTAGGCTAGGAGGTGTCATGCCTCGTATCGGACCATGCATGCCCCGACTACTTGGCCCTTAGGCACGATCAAGTGGCACGGTAGGAAACCGTGCTTTAACCAGATTTCGGACGAGGTCCGATTGTACCTCACTCGACCCTATTAAATTATTAAAAAAAATCAATAAAATTAAAAAATGTATGTTTATAAAAAAATTCTTTTTACCATCTATATAATGTTTCTCTCCTCGGTTAATCTCAATCTCACTCTCCTCTATAATCATTATCTTAATTCTTTCTTTGTTTCATCTCGTCTCTCTTAATCCTCTCAGTTTTTTTGTTGCTTCATCTCTATAATCTATATAATCTATAATCTATATAATGCTTCGACTTCACTCTCAAGTGCGAACAAGGTCTGCAATGCTGATATTGTGGCTTTGGGAAAAAAATCAAATGCAGTATGGGCGTAGACTTCGGCTTTTTCTTTCCTACCTTTATTTCATAAACGAATATTATTTTTTACATTTTATTTAGTTTTTATTTTTATTAATATCAAATAATTTTTAACATAGAAATTATTATTTAAAGTATAATTAATAAACTAAAAAAAATTAAAATAATAAATAGTAAATTTAATGATAACGAGATTTACATTAATGTAGACATAAATAATATTAATATTTAAAACCCTACGAAAATGTTAAAGACCGTAATCATGTTTTTTTCTATGGCATCGACTCAAACTCAGATATCTAAAAATAAAAAACTAAAAAAATATCTGTAATATGGACTCACTTTAACATGGTACAAAATAAAAATATTTAAGTGTCGATGAAGAATCAACACGATACAAGTATTATAAGAAAATATATACTTTCAAGAGTGAGTATGAATTGGATACTAAAAAATATATGTCTATCTTTGCACCAAAAAATATGGTGTACAATATCTTAGACAAACTTAACTAAGCGGTAGAGTGTTTGAAGTTGAAACTAGATATAGTTCAACTTCTATGTTGACCTCATTCATATATGATAACGAGTTAGGAAGGGAATGTGTGACCAAACTAACAATCACGATGGGTCCTCCAAATTGATATTTAGAGGATCCAATGGTAGACAGTATCATACATATTTTCAGCCAACATATCATAGGATTCCTAAATTAACATGTAAAAACAACAAACTAAAATAGTATAAGTTAGAAAAATAAATAATAATTAATAAATTTAGAAAATATAATGACGTGATATCTGTGATATCCAATATCTGAACTAGTCACGACGACATCTTTTACATGTCTCGATGCCTACTATGTAGATTCAAAATAGATATTAAATAAAAAGATATTAAAATTTTTAAAGATTTTTAATCCTCGTGATGGTCTAACCATATATGAGTATATGATAAGAATCTTTAGAGAATATAATATTTAAAATAAAATATATAGTATCACATTTGATAACGTATCTAATAATCAAGTAGCTATTAAAATGTTTGTTAGGACTATTAAAAATGTACTAGAAAAAATTTTTCATGTTATATGTATGTGTCGCATCATTAACCTAATAGCACAAACGAGGATAAGAGTTATTTTGTTTGTCTATATTTAGAAAAAATATGTAACTCATTAAAATATCTTCGGACACCTAACAAACAACAGGAAATTGGAAGTATCTATTTGTCTGTGGGTATAAAGAAGAAGAAATTCTAATGGATATGAGACATCATGAGAATTATACATACCCCGATATTAAAGTCATGTGTTGGAATTTGGATAGGAATACGTAATATCCATTACGTTAATAGTAAGAGTGGCGAACTTATTATTGACGACAGATGCTGATATATAAATTTTTTGTATGAAATTCTTAAAATTTTTTATGACACGACGAATATGTATTCGTCAGTTTATACTCTTATCACATACATTGCACTCAGATGTATATACAACATTAATGACATGTTTAATAAGTTTAGAGATGACCCAATATTTATTAGCATTACTATTGATATGAAAATCAAATATTTAAAGTACTGATCAACTATTCTATCGCTTTATTATCTGACTGCCTACATTAACTCTAAGATTAAGATGGAAGAAATAAAGAATATTTTGACATACATATCCTCATACATTAACCAAGAACATCAGCCTGAAGAATATTTAAAGTACTGATCTATTATTCCTTTTTATTATATGGCTGCCTACATTAACTCTAAGATTAAGATGGAAGGAATAAAAATATTTTAACATACATATCATCATATATTAACCAATAACATCAGCCTGAAGAATTCATTTACAAAAAAATTGACTGAGTTATTTACATACTACGACAAAAGATATAGTAGTAGTAGTGGTAATACTCTGAGTACGGACATGAATATCATATTCGAAGATGATGACTTCTTTATTCATTTAGCAAGAAAAAATAATAGGGTGGACCATCGAATTAAAATGAACTATCTCAGTATTTAGATACCGATTACTGCTCAATCCTATTATATAACAATAATAATAAGCTTGATATTTATAATGATTGAAATCATATGAGTCAACTTATCCCGTACTGTCTAAGATGGTACGAGATCTACTGACTACTCTAGTGTCGAGCCATAGCATCAAAGTTTACTTTTTTTTGTTGTAGTCAAAATAATTTCGAATAGAAAATCGTGACTACGGTCAGATATTATTGAGACACTAAAATACATGAAGGATTGAGAAAATTTAAGACAAGGTATTCAGGATCATATTAGAATATAGCGGATGAATTACTGACAGATGATGACTCGTGAGAGTATGTTATTTTATTTTATTTTTAAAATTGAATAATGATGATAGATATATTTTTTTAATATTTTATATTATTATACTTTATAATTTATGTTGATGACTTTATTTTTTTATGATTTATGCGTAAAAAATAAATAATGTAAAAGCACAACTCATAAAAGGTAACTTAAAACCCAAAATTTATAAACAAAATAAAATCATTAATCCGCAATTCCGCAATGGTGGGGGTGGGGTGAGATGGTGAGATGAGTGCGACTCTGTCTCAGAGTCCTAGCTAGGTTAGCATATCCATCCCCGAACTAGCCCGACTCAGCATGCTCCAACACAGCCCAGCACAACCTGGCCCAAATCTGGCTAGACTCTTGCCGAATGGGACGGGCCGTGCGAGATAGATCATTATTCAGTCGTGTCGTTCCAGGCACGACACGGTGGCCCAACTGGGCCACCAAATACTAGGGCCAAGCTGATTGTCAACATGGCATGGCCCATCTGAGACCTCTATACTCTTACAAAAATTATCATCTTGAATTGTGCCCAATCAGACAATCCAATTAATTCAAGTTCAAATTCTAGATTTAATGTAATTCCTCTAACTAAATTTACTATTTAAAAGAAAATCATAAAAAATATTACTTATCTAACTATTAATATACCAAATTTAGTCCATGAAATCAATAAAATTATTTATTTTCTAGATTCACCTTACTAGATTCACCTAGGACAATTTCTCATACACTAAGAATATAAAAATTCTTTTAAATTAGAATTTCCTTCAACAATCATGTGGGTTGCAATCACCTATAAATTCAAATTCAAAGAAATGATAATTATCATTTATGAAATACTTTATACATGACACTTACGAAGATCAAGTAATTATTTTTTTTTCTACTACATTTTAATATGATAACTATACATCAAGATATATTATCTCCAATTCGATATTTCATAGGCAAACAAAATATATAGATATCAACTATTTCTATAGAAAGAAGATATGAGATGAAATCATTATTATAACTTATATTCAGATATCAAAGTAGCAAATAAAAATTTTTACTAAGACTTTAAAAAAGCCTCAACATACTTTTTTGTATCTCTAAGCTTCGTGTTTTGAACCTCTACACACTGGCCCGACTCAGCATGGCCCAGCATAGCCCTGCACAACCTGGCCCAAATCTGGCCAGACTCTTGCCGAATGGGATGGGCCATGCCGAGATAGCCATTATTCAGTCGTGTCGTGCCAGGCACGACACGGTGACCAAACTAGGCCACCAAATACCGGGCCAGGCTGACCGCCAACACGGCATGGCCCATTTGACGCCTCTATACACTTACAAAAATTATCATCTTGAATTGTGCCCAAGCAGACAATCCTATTAATTCAAGTACAAATTCTAGATTTAATGTAATTCCTCTAACTAAATTTACTATTTAAAATAAATCATAATGAATATTACTTATCTAACTATTAATATACCAAATTTAGTCCATGAAATCAATAAATTATTTATTTTCTAGATTCACCTAGGACAATTTCTCATATACTGAGATATAAAAAATCTTTTAAATTAGAATTTCCTTCAACAATCATGTGCGTTGCAATCACCTATGAATTCAAATTCAAAGAAATGATAATTATCATTTATGAAATACTTTATACATGACACTTACGAAGATCAAGTAATTATTTTTTTTTCTACTACATTTTAATATGACAACTAGACATCAAGATACTATTATCTCCAATGCGATATTTCATAGGCAAACAAAATATATAGAGATCAACTACTTCTTCTTTAGAAAGGAGATACGAAACGAAATCATTATTATAACTTATATTTAGATATCAAAGTAGCAAATAAAAATTTTTACTAAGACTTTAAAAAAGTCTCAACATACATTTTTGTATCTCTAAGCTTCGTGTTTTGAACCTCTACACACTAGCTTGAAGTAGAGTGTTGCAATCTACTAATTGTTATTAAAATTATTTATTTTTATTTCTATATTCTAGATTACTTCACCCAACCTATAAATACCTCAATTCGATTAGCTCTTTATATAATTATTTATCTTATTTATTTTTTATTACAAGTGACATTCATTAATGTTGTTTAGTTTGTATTCTAACAAGTAAAAAGGCTGAATATCAAGGCGTCAATATAATAACTTACGAGTTTTTTTGAATTAGACACTTGCATGGATAAATTCTTTTTTTCATTTGAAATCATATTAATTTTACTATAATAGTCAAACAACATAAATATATTTAATTTAGTTTTCGATAAAGATATGTAGCATATAGTAATTGACTTAAGACTTTATCAAAAAAAAATATGATAAGTTACTTATTATTATGCATATTTCTATCGAAATTCAATTTACAAATATTTTCACAAATATGCTAATAAAATCATAATCTTTTTCCTTTCACCTAAACTTTGTATAGAAAATATATATGCAACAACTTGAGAATGTGTTTAATTATATTCTAAAGTATGTTGTGTTTATTATTAATTATTTTGTAGGTTGAACTTCAATTTGATTGAGGAAGCATACATCATAAAATGGAGTGTGATTTCATTTTTTTATTTATTCTTCAATTGATTTACAATAGTGATTTTGTCATTTTAATTGGTTTTCCCAACAATAAAGACTTAATTGCTAATCCTTCTCAAATCTTAATGCAATTTTTCTATAATGACTTGATGTGCCTCAAGCTTTTACAATCATTTATGATAGACTAATCACCTAAGACTATACTTTAAAATGTTTAAAATATGCCTCTTTAAGATCAATCATTTAATTCTTATTCAAACTTATCTTAGAGCTACATTATTCCTACTATTAAGACAATACTAAATAATTACCATCATACGTTGATTTATCACTCTACGAGAATAACCTAATAAATTGCATAATTACTCATATCTTTAAATTACAATCTCATCTCTCAATATGAGAAATAGGTGAAAATATTTATTACATTTATAAAAATAATAACTTAATATGATGTTAAATACATTTATCCAATGATGATTTACTCCTGTTGAAACTTATCTATTATAGTCCTTTCTAATTTATGGTGGTACGTCTGTCAAGATATTAATATCTCTCATATCTACATTAAACATGAGTCTTGTATATTGGATATAACCTTTTTTTGATCTATTACAACTTTATCAACTCGATTTAAACTCAACTCACCCTAATATAAATTCAAATAAATATAATACCAAAATGAGGCAATGGGTACTCCTAAAATATCTATGAAATGATCAAATGAATTTAGAAGTTCCATCAAGTTAGTACTAAAAATTATGATTTCAAATATGTGAATCACCCTGACCCCTCTAAATCAAAAAATTGGTCGGATGAAATTTTTTATATACTTAGCATATCACAAATTTCTCACAATCATGAAAAGAAATACCAGGGCCAATGCATGATAATATCCATGATAGATTAGGTGCACCTATTTATTTTTATTTCCACATTTTTTATTCAATTTTTCATAATTACATAGAAATTATGAGTATTAATCTAATAATATCAAAAGTTTTATATCATTATTTCAAATTATTTAAATTGTAATATATTGTTATTTCTTCCCATTATATATTTCAAATGATTTTTAATTAAATTTGGCTTTCAATTTCAAAGAATTGTGAAAGAATAATTATCAAATAAATAACATGCAATCACTATTTTATTAAATACTCATAGAAAGCATGACAGACCTTCTCTTTTACTCTCCCAATGGGATAAGATTCCCTGACTGGAATTGTGATCAAGCCTCGAGGTTGAGAAGGTGATGATCAATTCTATAATAAAAAATAAATATAAAATTACTCGTACTAAATAGAACATCAATTAATTAAAAAAAATAACAAGGTACAACCATACAATTTTGCCCATCATTGCTTGGTGTATGATTGTACATATGTATTCCAACAGCTCACTCGCATTCATATCCTTATATATATTATCCACTCTTTAATTCAACATTTCTACCAACATCAACTTCCTCCTTATCTAGAGGACCATTGCCCCAAAAGAATACATTAGCGCAGACGATCAATTTTCACCATGAAATTTGCGTATGGGTCTTCTATGAATGTTGTTATACTTCTAAATGTCATTTCTTCCATATTACTATTATTGATTCTTTGGTGCCCAAGTAAAGTCTTGATATTTAAGAATTTCATTAGACAATGAAAGTCGGCTACGCCATCAAAATCTATTTCTTATTGCTGGAACATGATCTTTCTTCAATAATTATTTTCAACTCTTTTTGCCCCTTCCCAAAAACAGATACAAGTATGGCATTGCTAAAATTTGTGCAAACAAAAAATTTATAACATACGCGAAAATTGAATTTGTTTTTCAAATGTTTTTAATAAACTTTACTTTACCTTTTATTTATATTTTGATATGAGCACTCAACTTGTAAATTATCACAATCAATTTGCCCATTATATAATTTTATGTAATATATGTTGTTATAATTAAGTTGTATTAAGTTGAATCAAGTTGTGTTTTAAATATAATTAAGTCATATTTATATATCTTACTTAAGTGTTAGTTATAATTTTATTGTGTTAAAATCCTATATGAATTATGCTATTAGTCATGCCTTGGAAAAATTGACCATAGGAGTGTGGTGTGTGTGTGTGTGTGTGCGTGTGTGAGGAGCATGAACCCTAGAGAGAGGGCGTACCCATTTGCCACCCCCCCACTTTTGCACACTCATTGTATACGACATTTAACAACAACAAAAATTATGTTTTTTTTTGTGCTCTATTTGAACATGATCTCTATTGCATGCCCATTGCATGCGACTTTTAATAAGATTTGGCAAGCACCCTAGGAATGCCTCTTTAGATTGAAGAATGTATGCACGCTTCTCCTTTTTGCTTTTTGCACATCACATGCTTGTCAGTATCAACTATTTATCCTATTGCATTTTGCCTCTTTAGATTGAAGAACATAATCTTTATTGCGTGCCCATTGCATGCGACAGGAATGTCGGTAACAATAAGGATAAAGAAACCCCCTCGCCCGGCAAGAGGGATACCTATTTTTTATAACCAATTATAAATTTTAGCAGAACCCTAATTCTACTATTCCTTTCTAACAAAAATAACAACCTCATGGTAAAATAATAATTTCTTAGGCTGATTTTGTATTTTTCAAGAGTTCCTAATTTGAAATCCTAATTTTAATTTGAGATAGAAATATCCAATACGGACAAAGGAATATTATTTTCCAAATCTTTGTTCGTAATTATCAATCAACATTTTTTGATGAAACTCCACTAAAGTTATTTTCAGCAATGAAAAAAATCCTAATTTTGAACTTGAGATCAGTTTGATGAATGTTGAACTTTAACTTATTAAAAAAATATATCATATCAACACACCTCATGTGGTAGAAAAACTAATTACTGTTCTAAATTAGATTGAATAATATATATAAAAGATAGAGCAATCTCATATAATATTAATACAAATTACATTAATACAAATATCAATGTCAAAGGTTGTGTTACTTTTTGTATTTGTGAGATAACAAGAATAATAGTTCCCAATTCATCATACAATGATGACAAAATAAATAATATATTTGGGCTGATTATATCATTCATTGAAGACCAGCCGACAAGTCTAGCAAGTTGTATGACAAGCAAATTGTGATTCTTAACATTCTAGTAAAATCTATATTATTTTTGTTGATGTTAAATTTAGAATGTGATTTACTAATTATTAAGATGTTCGAATTCTCTCTATATGGTATAAATGATTGTCATACGGAGAAATTTATAACATTTATTAAGACTATTGTCAGGTATTCTAAAAAAAAGTGAAAATATATCTCAATATTAGCTTGCTTCCCTATTAAATATATTAAAAACAAGTAACATAGATGGATTAGCTCAGAATAAAAATTGAAATATATATAGATAGACATATAGATATGTGTGTCATATAATGTAGATATGTAGATAATTATCTACATATCATAATTATTCTAGATAGATATATTAATAAAAAACTAGATAAACATATAGAGATATATATAGATAAATAGTCATATAGAGATATATATAGATAGACATATAGATATGTAGATAGATAGATAGATAGATAAAATACATAGATAGATAGATTGATAGAATAATAGATTGATTGATTGATAGTATGATTGATAGATAGATAGACATATAGATTAATAGATATATAGATAGGATAGATAGATTGATTGATAGATAGATAGTTAGATAGATAGACAGGCAAATAGACAGATAGATAGATAGATATATAGAAAACAAGGCATGGAAACTAAGATTGTGCTTAGATATTTAGACTTTTTTATGGATAATATTATTCATTTCATATGTCAAGTCAATTTTGGAACTGCCCTTGTGCAAGATCAACATTTGAAGATTGCCAATAAATTAATGTTGACCATAACAATGAAATTGAAGTTATATTTTCAAATGTTAATACATTAGACACTATGAACCAGAAACCCAACTTAATGACATGGAAGAAAATGAAAAAAATTTATAAAGAGATGAAGTAGAGAAAGATTTAGTCGAAGCTCTAGAAGAATATAATGGTGAAGAGGAAACTAAATTTGCCAATTAGATGTGTCAACATGGCCCGGCGGCCCAGCCCAGCCCGCCATAAGACACGACATGGTTCGGACGTGCCTGGGCCGGCACGGCATGGGAATTTCCCATGCTCGTGCTTGGGATGTGCTGTGTCGTGCCGTGTCGTGCCGAAGCCAACCGTACCTCGTACCATGCCTAGCCCGGCACGTTGGTACAGTAATGTGGTCATGCCTAGCCCGGTACTGTGGTCATGCCTAGCCCAGTACTGTGGCCTGTTGGTACGGTACATCAGCACGAGCTGAGAAACCACCCCAGCGGCAGAAGCTGAGCCCGACGGACAAGGCTCACCGAGCTCCGAAAGTTAAGAAGATTCGCGGTGACGAGCTGGCACGCTGCCAAAACCCTAATTTTTTTAAAATTAGGGTTTTTGTAGATGTGTCAATCGGGCCGGCCCGGCCCGGCCCAGCATGAGAAAAAACCGTGCTCGGGCCCGGGTTAGGCACGAGCCGTGCTGTGTCGTGCCGTGCTTGGCCCGTGCCGTGCCTGACCCGGCACGGTTTGGCCCGTGGCACGGCACACCGGCACGGGTTCGTCCCGTGCCGGTGTCACTCGAGTGGTCGAGCATACTGCCTACAGAGCACAAGCTACCCGTCGAAAGACCCACACCAAGACCCTCCCGCAAAAAAGACCACGGGTCGGGTCTGATTGGACCCGACCCTCGGTCCCACTTCCACGAGGCCCGAAGCCCCGAACCGATCTAGATCGCCTATTCCCCCAACGAGAAAAAAATAAAAATAATAAAAATATATATTTTTAGCCGTTGGATTCGCCTCCAATGGCTAGGCGGCAGAATACAACGGTCCTCATGATTCTGCCCCCTAAAAAATTAATAAGAATTCAAAAAAATAAAAAAAAATATCTTTTTTATAAAAATTAATATCTTTAATCTATAAATTATACCCCCCTCCCCTTAACATTTATGTTTTCAAAAACATAAATTCTCTCAAATCATTCTATTTCTCTCTCAAAAATCTTGCTTCTCTCTCTCGGGCCTCGTGATTTTGGCATTCGGCTTGGATTTTCGTGAATCTCGACTTAAGTTTTGAATATTAGAGCTTGACTGTGGTGCACCGTGCACGTGACCGACCTCACTGGTTTTACCGGGTAATTTATTTTATGGTTTTTTTAACTCTCTCTAGTTTCTCTCTCTAGACCAAAATTAAGAAAAATAAAAATCATAAAAAATGACAAATACAACTAAAACATATTTAAATTTAGAAAATGAAAATATTACACAGAGGTCTGAGGTTGCTAAAACTTTAGTTTCTCCATTCGTCTCAACCCAAACTTCTAAAAAATAAAAAAACTAGGAGGACTTCTGTAGTTTGGACTCATTTTAATATAATAACACAAAAAATATTGGGGATAATGAACAAGAAATGACACAGTGCAAATATTTTATGGGACTTTTAACATGTAAGAGTTCGTTTGGGACTGGGCACCTAAAATGACATGCCGAATTATGCACCAATCATCCATTATGCTCAAGGACTGGGCACTAAAGTAGACTACTGGCCAGGCCTGGCCCGAGCGGGCCTGGCCCGAGCGGGCCTGGCACGGCACGGCACTGCCTGTCGTGCCTTCGAGCAATGCCGGGCTCGGCTTTTTTAAACCATGTCGTGCCCGGCACGAAAGCATGCTCGTGCTCCAAAAAACGAGGCGGGCCGGCCCAACCCGGCCCATTTGACACTTCTAGGTTTTTGGCCCGACCCCAAACCAAACCTAGCCAAACCCGGCAGATTCGTGCCGTGCGCCCATGCCGGGCTGACCTCCACAGAACAATGTCTGTCCCAGCAAGGTAGCACGCTCAGGCCGGCTAAAACCATGCAGGGCTGGCCCGGCACGGCCTGTTTGACACCTCTTTTGCCAATGAAGAGATTTGAGCATTTCAATTAGGGATCTGCCTTTTTGGAATTCTCTTCCCGCTAATATTCTATGGATGCTATAAAAACACTTTTAGAAAATAGATCTTCTCTTTGGAGATGTAGGACTGATAAGGTTTCTTTGGCAGAATTTTTCATTGACTTTGGTGATTAAGTAAAGGCACACGTACAACTTATAGCAGGAGACGATCCACATCAGCAAGAGATAATGACTTTCCAGAACACTCAAATGATGGCACTGTTATCTCTCAGTCACCACCTGCCCCTCCTGCACCATCAAAACAACTTAGAAATCTGAACATCAACATGCTGGTAATGCAGCAGCAGCAGCTTGTTTTTCAGTGTCAGGGTAATTTCCCTAGGCAGGGAGAAGTGATTGCAAGTGGAGTCTCCTCAATTAGCTCTTAAGTGTCAGCCAGAGCCTTCCTGAAAGTGTGCAGATAGATCTTATTAGGGCGGATGAATCAACCTCACCCATATTCTGCCAATCTTTCCACTAGAAGAAGTAGGAGCAATCCCTGTTCTTCACAGAGGCGTAATGTGCCGATGCCATCAGATGCATTTTATCAGGACTTCACGCCAGTGTTCTCTGATGGACATTGTCTGTAAAATGATGATGAAACTGCCAAAACTGAATCATCCATATGTATTTCGTGTGGTACCATTTAAACAACTAAAACATCACTTTCTGGGGATGAGCTCTGCACTAACAAATCAAGCTTAAATTCTTGGCAAGAAGATAGCAGCTACTCTATTGAGGTTTAGTTGCAGCTAAATCGCAGTAGAAAATTTTAAATTTTTAATTTGCAATCAGTACATGAACATCATCAACTATACTATTCTCAGAATTGAGGAGACTTTCAGCAAGCTGTCTACCTGATAATGAAATAACACATGAGAACAGATTGCATTTTTATCTGAATTGAATGGCAGTGAACATCGTCTTGTCCACTGTGATTTGGATTACTTGCAAATATATTCATGAACTCTTATCAAAATTGTAATTGGAACTGGCAATACTGATTCCACCTTTTCAAAGTATCCATTGAAGTTCAAATTATCATATTCAGATGTTGAATATTTTCATGACATTGATCATAATACGGTACATATTGTCATGTTATCAACTAATAATAGTGTTACAAAAGGAATAGGTGGAACTCATCTAGCCCACATTAGAAATTCATTTGGGATTTCCAGATTTTTTTTCTATAAAAGAAAATTCCCCCTTATTAGAGAATAATCCCCAAAACCCTCAATTTCCTTGTATATGTATTTTGTTTATTATGTATTTATTGTCTTAGAATTGAATTTTTTATTTTTTAAATTATTACGACTTTTATTTTATAACAGTGATATCAGATAGAGATTAGTTAGTAATTTTTATAGTTAATACATGTCCAGAAAATTTATGTTAAAAGAATGACAAGAATCTCAAGGTATGTGATTTTTAAGAATATATTGCATCATTCCACTTACCTGATAACTTTTTTGGTATATGACAATTATTATTATTATTCTCAATTTACTATTCATCATAAAAATAAAATATGATAATAAAAAATTTAATAGATATAATTTTTCATCATGAAAAATAAAAATTAATATAATTTTGAGGAATGATAATTACATAAATACAATTTGAAAAAAATAACCAGAATTCCTAGAGATAAGTAGAATGAAATAAATGATAATGCGGTCACTGATCTCCATTTGGCACTTGCTGATGAAGTATTGTTTAGTATGACAAAAAAAAATACGACAAAAAATTTGAGAAACTCTCACAAGATTATACGAGACAAAATCACTTCACAACAAGATCTTCTTAAAAAGAATACTTCATACTCTGCAAAGGATGAAATCTATTATGATAACTGACATTATTAACACTCTGAATACTCTATTTTATCAACTTACTATGTTGAGTTATAAAATAGAAGAATTTGAACATACTGAAGTTTTACTTCGGAGTTTATAATATTTGTATTATCAACGCGTTATCAATATGACGAATGGTACTTTGATAGATAATTTTATCTTCAATAATATTACCTTTACCTTCTTAGAAGAAGAAAGCAAGTGCAAAAATAAAAAAAAAATAAATATACAAATACACAGCAAGTAGATACCATGAAAGTGATATGAGTGAAATCAATAGAGCATGACCCTAGTAGGAGTTAGATATTATGATAGATGAAAATCTAGAAGTAAAAAAAATATTAAGTATTATAACTATAACAAGAAATAACACTTCAAAAGAAATTTTTGATTTAAGAAAAAAAATATAAATGATAAGTTATCAAATACTAAAGAAAATATTACAAGTATCAATAATGATGACAATATTTTATTTAGTAAGATAACAACGACAGTTGAAAGTATAAAGTAATTTGGTGATATATGGTTGCTAAGCTCAGGAACATCGTGACATATGGCATCTCATAGAGATTATTTTCAAAAATATAAACTAATCTCAGGAAAGTCTGTGTACATGAGAGATAATCAAGCTTTGAATATTGAAGTATTATTACTATCAAAATAAAAATATTTAATAGTATGATTCATGTCATTCACGAGGTTAGACATGTGATGGACTTAAAGAAAAATTTATTATCTTTGAAACAAATTAATAGTCTTGGATGTAAAATTCTTATTGAGGATAGGACTATAAAAATTATGATAAATATATTTGTAGTAATAAAGAAAGAAAAGATCATAACAAATTTATTCAAACTTAAAAGAAAAATATTATAGAAAGTTTATACGTGTATTGGATCAATTAGCAAAGAAGAAAAATTAATGATGATATGAATCTCAAACTAGACCACATATTAGAATAAGGTTTGAAATTTCTCTAACAAAAGGCTACTTCCGGACTCAAATAAGTAAATTTAGTTTTTTTGTGAGCATCGTGTCATAGGTAAGCAGAATAGATTGCCATTTATTAGATCAATTTTAAAACATAAAAATATTCTCAAGGAGCAAATTATTTTATATCCTTCATTGACGAATACTCAAGGAGATGTTTGGTGTATTCAATCAAAAAAAATCAGATATATTTTTAATTTTTAATTATTTTAAAGCACGAATGAAACTTAAATCTGAGAAAATATTTAAATATTTACGAATAGATAATAGAAGCGAGTATATAGATAGTGAGTTTTTTGATCTTTATAAGCAAGAAGATATCAAATAATAGTTCACAATCACATACACACCACAATAAAATAGAGTAGCAAAATATTTGAACAGAACTCTTACAAAATAAATGAGAATAATGTTGAGGACTATAAGGCTACCTAACTTTTTTTGGGCAGAAGTAGCTAGGACTACATGTTATATGATACTAATGAAGATGTGGACGAGTGAGTCAATAGATTACTCTATTTTATATTTTTTTGATTGTCCTGCATATGTGATGTACAACACTCAAGAAGAATAAAGTTCGATCTAAACTCCCAAATATATATATTCTTAGGCTATGTTGAAGAAGTGTAGGGGTATCGCCTGTGGGAGCCCACTATCTACAAGATAATTATCAACATAGATTTAATTTTTATAGAAAATCAAAGAATTAATGATAATAGTAAATTAAAAAAAAAATTAGAAGTATTCACTGTACAAGTAGAAAATAATCAGAGACAAGATATTCCAATATCAATGAGAAAAGAATCAGAGCATGAAGCATGAGAGAAAGTCGAATCTGAGGCTCAAGAAATTAATCGGCCAACTCATGATAGAAAGACGTTAAGTTGTCACTCATAGTATGTTACGAGGTGCAATATTTCAAAAGCAAGCTCTACAGAAGAACATAACTTAGAAACTGATATTATAACCACTTGAAATAAAAATCTTTGATAACAAATAAATTTACAAGATAAAACAATATAACAATAATCAAGTAGAATAATATCGTGCAAAATTGATGGTAAGGATATGTGCCCAAAAAGAAAATATTGATTTTAATGAAATTTTTGTCTGATAATTCATCTTATAATAATTAGAGTAGTAATGACTCTATATACTATATTTGATTTATATTTGAAGCAGTTGGATGTTAAAATTTCTTTGTTTCATGAAAAATTAAACAAAAATTATATGTTCTAACCAAAAAATTTGTTAAAATTAATAAGAAAAACATAGATTATAAGTTGAACAAATCTCTATACGATATAAAACAAGCATTGAGATGTTGATATAAGAAGTTTAATTACTTCATCATTAGTCTTAGGCATAATAGACTCAATTCAGACCATTGTACGTACTACAAGAAGTTTGAAAATAATAATTTCATTATTTTATTATTATGCGTGAATGAAATGTTGATAGAAGGCTCAAGCAAATGTATAATCCAAAAATTAAAGACACAATTGGAAAGAAGTCCGATATGAAGGACTTAAAACTAACAAACAAAATTCTAGATATACAAATTTACTGAGATAGAAATAACAGGAAGATTTGCCTTTTGCAATAAAATTATTTTAACAAGATCTTACAGCACTTCAAGTTGCAAGGTAGTAAGCCAGTTTCTACCCATCTTTTTGTTAATTTTAAATTATCATCAAGTATGTGTCCTAGCTCTGAAGAAGATGGGAGAAAGATATCTTGAGTGTCATGTGCATCAGTAGTAGAAAATTTAATATTCACAATAATTTATACAAGAGCATACGTTGCACAAGCATTGAAAGTGATTGATCAATTAATAGCAAATCCTAACATAGAACATTGAAATAATGTGAAGAGAATCCTCAGATATCTAAAAAGAAATCTCAAATATTGCATTATGTTATGAATATTCTGACCTTATTGTCAGCGGTTATGTTGATGTAGATTTTACTAGATATATTGATAATAACAAGTCAACCATAAACTATATTTTTACTCTTGTTGGATGATCTGTAAGTTGAGTTTCAAAGTTACAGACTATTTTATATACTTCTACGACAGAAGTAAAATATGTTACAGCTACACAAGCCAATAAAAAAATAATATGGTTGCAGATACTATTAGAAGAACTTGAACACAAATAAAATAAAGTTATTATATTTTGTGATAGTCAAAGTGATCTAAACTTAGTAAAAATCAATATTTCACTTTAAAAACAAAATACATCAAGATACAATATAATTTTTATGAGAGAAAATTGAATAAGAAAGTATAGATAAGCAAAAGATTCATAAAAATAAAAACATAACAGATGTTTTGACCAAATTGATCAATACTGATAAGTTTGAATGGTATATAACTTCATGTAACTTAGCATCAATGAAACAAGTATTAACAAGTAAAAAAAGTGATTTTCAAGTAAATAAATATTACGGAAAAATTAGGTGAAGCTCACCTAGCCCACATCAAAAATCTCTTTGGGATTTCCTAATTTGATTTTCTATAAAATATGGTTCCTCATCCTTTAAGAATCATCCCCAAAAACCTCAATTTCCTTTTACGAGTATTTTGCTTATTGGGTATTTATTGTCTTAGGAATGAGTTTTTTATTTTTAAATTATTACGAGTTTTATTTTATTTGATAAAAATTATAAATGCAACTAGCAATGCTGATTACACCTTTTTAGAGTATCCATTGAATTTCAAAATATCATATTTAGATTTTGAATATTATCACATCATTGATCATAATATGCTATATATTACCATGTTATCAATCAACAAATTGTAAGTTTATCAGAGCCTTTTTCCATTAGGATAGTGTTATGACTTTATTATAGTGTCAAACTTTATAATTTGGGATACAATCCCTAAGACTCGTTGGATGATTGTTTTCGTCCAATAGAGTATTTAATAACTATACGGATTATACAAGTAGTAAAGATTAACAATCCAAATATCAATTTCACATAAATTATATTGACAACTTGACCAACCAATAGTGAATTTACTATTTAAATTGAGTAAATAAACTTGAATTTCAAACAGATACTTAATTTATATGAATAGCTCACTTTCTAATGTATGATGAAATTTTTTTAGTATTTACGTAATATTATACTTGATTTTAATACAAAAAAATAGATTGATGTAAAAATACTCTAATACTCTATTAGCATATAATATAATTTTTATTTTTAGATTATCACAAAAAATAATGGTTCACAATATCGGTTGACTCTCATGTTGCTAAATTGAAGTGACAATATATAAACATCATATAAATTGATGTGACAATCATCTTAAACATTGAGTGTTTCCATCAACATACATAAAAAACAAAAAAAAAATTACAATACTCTAATCATGTTGGTACGTACAAGTTTAAAACATCAAACTTTAAAAAAATAACATGAAACATCTTCAAGATCATATTAAAGATGTCACTTTGTTATCATATTGTCTAAATATATATTATAGTGATAGTCTCATCTCGGACCTTCTCACTGCGAAAAAAATTGTTAATCTCGATACGTTTTGTTAATTCATGAAATATTAAATTTGAGATCATATATTTCATTGTCGGACTATCACAAAAAAATAAAAAAAAATGAATATTTTATCTTGTCAAATAAGTATTAAATTCAGATTATTTCTCAAATAATGGTCATCATTGCTATGAATTCTATTTTTAAATTAAATCTCAAGAATAAGTATTTATCTTTTACTTGTCTAAAAGACAAGATTACCACCAAAAAAAGTACAAAACTTTGTGTTCAATCTCCTCTCGATAAAAGCTGATGCCTGTAAATGTCTGACTAACTACGAATACTTCTAATTACTAAAAGAAATCACAAACCTAATAGACTACTTTATATACCTTAGTATACAAAAACTTATGTTTAGGTGAACATGAATCTACCATAGGTCCACAAAAAACTTAGAAATAACTAACTATATTAATTTTTTATAATATATTTAGTCGAGTAATAATTAGATAGTTAATCTTTCATATGATTCTCTTATGAGTAGTATATTCAATTATAAGGATCACAGCAAAAGTAAAATTGATATTTACATTGATAGGTATAACTATTTGATTAGAACCCAAAAGTCAAACTCATATAATAATACCAAGCGCTTACTTTCTCTATGACAAGGCAATACCTCTTCTTGAGTAAGCAACCTATATCAAGAAAAAATATGAATCTCGCAAGATCCTTCATTAAGAACTATGACTAAAGATACTTATTAAATTAGTGATTCATAAATTATCATCTTATTATCAAAATATCATATACATACACAATAAGCAAAAAACATTCTTTCATTCGAGCTCCTCCAGATAAACAAAAAAAAATTATAACATATCAATGTAAAAAGGTGGCAAATGAGTCATGTCGGCCCAATTTTGAAAATAGGCCATGTCATGCCGGTATGCCTCTAAAAGAGGACAATCCAACATGGCTCATACCGAGCCACGGGTAGGTTAGGTCCAAGCTAGGCTAGTTCAAGTCTAGATTAGCTTGGTTTGGTCACCTGGGTCAAAACCAACCCACACAAGCCACGTGTTGAGTCATGTCATGCCTCATATTTTGTGGCATGTTGTTTAGAAACCCTAGCTTGACACTAGATGATCCAGGTTCCAAGCTAGCTCATAGCCCACACTGGCTGCACGCATAATTCTAATTGAGTAGGGATGACCCAACCTATTTTCCACCACTGTGAATCAAAATGAGGTGAATATTTATTAAAATATCACAAATCAATCTAAAAATAGCTATTAAATGAGGTGAATATTTAGTCAATAAAATATTTTCTGCAATCTAAAAACTATTTGATTATATTACTCTAAATCCAAATTGCTACTCTATACCTTATCAAGGTTACCATGAAAAAGAAATTTTCTTCATATCTAACTAGCGTATCCTCTATCATTGAGATGTTATAAAAATGAAAATTCACATGGATATTATCTTAGCCATTATAGAGAATATTATTATAATTCATACTAAATATCTAAGAAAATTTCCTCAGTATAAGCCTCATCTTAAGACAATCTACCTTTCCTTCTATATATGATATCCCGGCCATATCTTCACAGTGAACATTTATCTATAGCAAATGACAACTTTCCCATACTTCATGACACTAATACCCAAATCACATTGGAGTGAATAATATTTATCTCTTCCAATATGGTATTACACTATTATATGTAAGATAGTACCTCATGATTAGACTTGAGTATTCTAATACTATCAAAAAAATATTAACAAAAATAAAAAATAAAAAAAAATATGTTTATGACAATAGATGTGAGATTGAGTGCTAAGTACAACTTATTTATCTCTTTCAGATAGTGATCACATGGTAAAAACCAGAAGAATTAGATACTAGATCATCTGCTCCTCGATAAACTCTTCTCTAATATGAGTAGGTTGTGTATGTCTCCTCCTACTAGCATAGGTCATAAATCCTCGATGGTCAAGTCTCCTAATCCTCTACTCATCATGGATCTACACTAAAGTAGACTTATAAGTTACTATATCATCTGAACTAAAGTGCGATTCCTCTTCTGGAAAACCTTGATCTCTCAAAATTATCAAATTTGTACATATTGATACATAAGATAGTTTCATAAGAATATTATCATAATATGAATAAATAAATTCAAAATTAGAAGATGAGTGACTATATATAATAGCTAAAAATCCAAGTGAGATTAATGAAAAGTTAGAAAAAATAACAGATTCAAATATACCTTTTGGACTTTTACTCATCAAAGGATCACTAAAAATACCTCATACTTAAACAAAATAATATCAGTACTCATTTAAATTATATCAATCTCGTGTAAAAATACATGTATTATTTTTAAGTATTGGAATATCCAATAAAAATATAACTCAATGCCATGTATGTCAAATTATCTCATCGTGTGAAGAGATCTTGAATAAAACAAATTCTCTTAAATCTTGTGGGACATGCCAAACCATTTATTTCCATAACAATAAAAATACTTGTATCATTTATAAGTATTAGAATATCCAAAAAAAATACAACTCAATGCTCAATGCGACAATTTATCTCGTCCTGAAAAAAATTTTGAACAAAACAAATACTCTCAAATCTTATGAGGCATGCTAAACCATCTCTTTCCATGATACATTATCTAAAATCATATGCACTAAAAAAGAATAAAAAATAATATTCAGTTAATGAGATATTTTATAATTAAAACAATATCTCTCTAAAATTATTTTGCAATACTCCTCCAAATAGGCGTGTTTGAGCTATAACCCTAAATTTTTGGGACACCTCAATTCAACAATAACTCTAATTTGAGATGTCCCAATTCAGCACCTGAATGATTTTTTGAGACACTTAATAATACAAAACATCCTACAATATTGAACATAGAAGATAAAATTAGGATTTCAGAAAATCAAATTGATATTCCAAAGTTGTAATTCATGCACCACCACATTGTCATTTCCCTACCAATGCTCTACCATCACTAGAGGTTTCAAACGGGTCGTGCCAACCCAGCCCAAGGCACGGCACGAAAATAACCCATGTATGTGCTCGTGTCGTGCCAAAGCCAACCGGGCCACATGTTGGGCCAAGCACGGCCCAGTACCAAGGCCCGTAGGCATGGTATCTCGGCACGAGCCGAGATATGCCCCGAGCCCAAACAACAACCCAATGCCCCGACTTGAACCCGATAAAGCGAGGCCGAATCCCAACTAATCCGAAAGTTCAATCAGACCAGAACCCGACCCACAATCTTTTTCAGCCCGAGTCCGAGGCCTGATTCCATATTTTCATTCCATTCCAAGAGCAAATACTTCTGTAATGAGAATCATTTAGGTCGATTCAACAGTCAAATCAATCCAATGGTAAAAAAAAATTAATGTAAACCATTAGATTTTGCATCCAACGACTATGGAGCATGAATCCGACGACCCTAAAAATTCTGCCTATTTTTTAATTATTAAAAATTAAAAAAAAAATCTAAAAAATACTTTTTTTAAAAAAAAATTCTAATGATCTATAAAATCTCCCCTCCTCATTTTAAGATTTGTTTTTTTTTTATATAATTTTTTGGCTCTTACTCTTCTCTCTCTCTCTCTAATTTTTTCTCTCTCAAGATTTCGACATTTTACATTTCGACCTTCGAGACTCAGCTTTGGGCCTTTGGTGTGGATTATGGTGGGTGTGTGGTGCGGATATATAAAAACTAAAGTTTAGGCATTTTGATTTACTCGTATTTTTTTTATTTATTAGTTTTTTAAGTTTTAAAGTTTAAAATTTAAAAAATTATGCTCTTAGTCTAATCTCTCTCTCTCTCTGCTCTCTAATCTAAAAATTAAAAAAATTAAAAAATAACAATAAGAATTTAAATAAGGAGAATAAAATTAATTTTAATTTAGAAAAATAAAAATCCTACAAAAAGGTCCGAGAGTGCTAAAACTTTGGTTTCTCCGGTTACTTCGACCCAAATATCTAAAAATAAAAAACTAAAATAATTTCAGTAATTTAGACTCACTTTAATATAATAAATAAAAAAAATTTAAGATAACGAAAAAAAATCGACACTGGTACAAATATTGTAAAAAAATTTAAACTATAAGAGCTCTTGTGTAACTTGACATCTTAAGAGACATACCAAATTATGCATCAAAAAATATAATGTTTTAGATCATAGGCAAACCCAACTCAGCGTCATGCGATGACTTTTTTGAAGCTAGATCTAGTTCAGTCTCAAATTTTACCAACTTCATATGTCACAACGAGTTGAGAAGGAAAGATATGTCCAAACTGACCACCATGATGGATCTTCTGATTAGATTTTCGGAGAATCCAAAAGTAGTCAGTAATCATGCTGACATATTTTTAGTCTGGATATCATAGGATTCCTATGTCAACATTTAGGAACGACATACTAAAATATTATAAGTTAGAAAAATAAATAATAATTAATAAATTTATGTAATATAATGGAATAGTATCCGTAAGACCGATATATGAACGAGTGATGATGATGTATTTTATGCATACCTCACCACCTACTATGTAGATTCTAAATGGATATTAAATAAAAAATTTTAATATTCTCTGAGATTCTTCATCCTCATGATGACCCTGCCATTTTAGAATGCATCATAAAAATATTTAGAGAATATAAAATTCAAAATAAAATTTTTTGTATCACATTCGATAATATATCTAATAAGAGAGTAGTGATTAATATGTTTATTAAGAATATTAGAGATGAACCATTAGAAGAAATTTACATATTAGATGCATATGTTACGTGATTAACCTAATTGTACAAGCGGTGATGAAGGTGTGTGCCCTCGCTTTAGAAAACAAATATAACTCACTAAAATATATTTGCACGTCATATAAACAAGATGAGTTCGATAATCACTGTTTGTTTGCGAATCTTAAGAAAAAAAATTTCAATTAAATGTGAGACGCCATTAAAATTACACTTATCTGATATTGAAGTTATGTGTTGGATACGAACACATGATATCCGATTACGCCAATAGTAAGATTGACGAACTTATTATTGACGACACTGACGGGACTATAGAAATTTCATTTATGAAATTCCTAAAAATTTTTTATTATATAACAAATGTGTTCGTCAATTTATACTCTCACGACTTATATTACACTCAGGTACATATGCAATATTAGTAACATATTTAAGAAGTATCAAGATGACCCAACACTTAGCGATATAATTATAGAGATAATAACCAAATACTTAAAATATTAGTCCACCATTTTATCCCTTTATTGTCTTGTTGCTGTATTAACCCTAGGATTTATGTAAAAGAGGTGAAAAAAATATTTTGACTTGTATTTCCTCGTGCATGACCGTTGAAGACACACCTGAAAGATTCATCCACGAGAAGTGACTGAGCTGTTTACATAGTACGATAATAAGTATAGTAATAGTAGTAGTGAGACTCTGAGTATGAACATGAATACCATATTCGGAGATGAGTTTTTCATTCAATTAATGAGAGGAAAATGACAATGTGAACCATCGAATAAGAGCAAGCTGTTTCGGTACTTAAATACAGATTACTACTCAATCATATCATTATCTGATACTAAGAATTTTGATATATTATAGTATCGAGACACGAGATCATACCAGTCTACCTTTCCCGTAATATCTAAGATGATACTAGAACTACTAACTCCTCCAGTATCGAGCATAACATCGGAGTCTATTTTTTCTATTGCAGTAAATATAATTTCGGATAAGTGTCTATTTTTTCTATTGCAGTAAATATAATTTCGGATAAGAGATTTAGATTATATCCAGATATTGTTGAGACTTTAGCAGTATGAAGGATTTAGAGAATTCAAGCTTGAGTAAACAAGAATTATGCTGGGACTGCAACAAAAATGGAAGAGTTAATTACTGATGATGATACATGTGATACTAATATTGAGGATGATATAATAATGATGACGTTGACGATTAACAATTAATTACTTTGACGGTTGAAGATTGTTGGATTGGACAATTATGTCCCATATTTAATTTTAATTTACTCATTTATATTTTATTTATGTTTTTTTAATTTTATTTGTAATATTACTTTAAGTCTTGAGTTTATGTATTTGTGAATTGATGCATTTGATGCTTGAAACTTGAATATTAATTTTTTATGAATTATCATTTTTGCATTGATTTTTAATTTTTATTCATATTTAAGTTTTAATATTTTATTACTTCATACACTTACACTAATACACATTTAGTTTTATTTATGTTGATCATCTTTATTATAATAAATAAACTTAATATTTTATTAATTTAAAAAAATAAAAATTTAAAATTTAATTATTTATTTATAGTTAACTATTAACATTAACTAATTACTAAAAAGAATAAAAACAACTTTTAAAGTATTAAAAATATATAAATATAAATTAAATACTAATCTAAATAAAAATTTATTAAATATTAAAAACTAACTGGTACGAGCCCGACCTGGCACATTTTCTTAACATGTCGAGCCAGGCTCGACACGATGGCCCGGTTATGCCACCTAAAATCGAGCCAAGCTAGCCTGGACCGACCCGTTTGAATCCTCTACCCATCACACCACGGACACATTGCTCTGACCCTTTACACACTCTGTCGATGCAGTGGTCATCAATGCACAACAACTATACACAGTATTAATGCACAATAATTGTGCAAGATTTCTTCTTCCAGAAGGTGTGTGCACTATGCCGGTGTAGTACACATATTTCTCTTACAAGAATAGTAATCCTTCAATATCATTTTGTTACCATGTATAAACTCAAGAATATAGAAAATTAATAAAAATACTCAATAATCAAATACATACATATAATTCGAATATATAATAGGCATCTCTTATTGGAGCAGCCTACACATTAAATGTTCTCATCAACATAACAAAAAAACAAACACAAAAACTAAAAAAATTACACAGATATCATTTTATTTTTTAGAGATTAGTTGTTTATACTATTTTCATTATCATTGTAATATGATATTGAAGCTTAGGCAACAACTAATATCGTTGTCTCACCACATTGTTGGAGACAACCATCTACATCACCATGTCACTGCATTAGCATGACCACCCATAGCAACACAAGACTATGACAATTGCTCAAGTAATGCAATTTTCAATGTAAATGTGAATCATCATTAAATGAATGTTTTGATAATAATTGACATGAAAACATAATCATATTATGTGAATCAACACAAGACTATGCCATTAGCATGGCCACCATGCAATTTTCAATATAAATGGAATCATCATCCAAATACAGCAACTACCCGAAGAAAGAAATGAGTATTCATCTTATGTTTTACTATGAGGCTTCCTAGCGAGTATAGTGAGAATCCTTTCCTAGTGTAAATACTCTGGATTATATGATAAAACAAGTCATGAAGTTTGACAAACTTTCAAACTTAAAGATTCCGGCTGATTTACTATTAATCAAGAGATACACAGCTCATCTGATTATATGAGAAATTTGAAAGTAGCATAATTATGTCAAAATTAAAAACATCTAATTTTCAGTGGATGAAATTATTTTTTAGGTTTACGAGCTTATCAAGATAATTCAATAGTTTTGCAGACCCAAGGTTAAGAGAATAAGAACACTCACGCCTTGTGTACCAATTTGCACTCTAACATTGTAAATATTGCATATCAACCCACACAAAATCCCTACGCAAAGATTGTGTACCAATTTGCACAAAATTATAAGTGCACTATGCACCGTGCACTTCACCACAAATTCAACCCATAGCTTACTCTGATACCATATAGAAACTCATTCATGCAACAAATAATGTAACACTTGGATCATAAAACTTATACAAGCATTTCTCGTATATAACAAGTAAATCCTAATTATAGCATCTCATAAGATGAGTCCTCTAATCAATATAATAATAAAACAAAAAATATACTAATTATAGTGAAATTGTAAATTTTAAAAACTACAATAAAATATTATTATTTTAATTTATCATATTTAAAGAAAGACATAATATGAATATTTTTTTTTCTTCAAATTGTGATTAATAATCTCTTCTCTTTAATTATGTTTGATTCTCAATAATTCAATATTATAATTTTAGTTTATTATATAAAATATATTTTTGTATAAAATCCTGATTAATTATCAATAACATCCGATCTAGAGAACAAAAAAATTACGAAAATATTATACTGATTGATTGACAACTATAAAAATTTGCAAGTATACATACACAATACATAATTTTTTTGTTTTACTTTTATTTTATATAGTAGAGTTATAGAGAAATGAAATTTTTTTCCTCAACTCTTATATTTATAAATTCTAATAAGTAATAAATATATTCTATTTATTTTAATAAAAATTAATATTTTAGTTATTTTAATTTATATAAATAACTAAACTAAAATATCCAAAAATAATTTGTCTCCGAGTCCTAATCTTGAATCTCTCCAAACACAAAAAATTTAAACTTAATAAAAAACATAAACATAATTAAAAACACCTAATATTAGACCCACTTTAACATAATATAGTTCACTCTCATCTCTATAAAAACATATTAATGGATCCACTTTAACAAATTTAAATAAATACATATAATATAGAAGCCAAAAAATTTTATGAATATTATATATATATACACACACACACACAAAATTTGAGATGAAATTAGATATCTAAAAAGGCATGAAATAATTTATAAAAAAAATATGATTTATTAGATGTAAGGTAGCTAACAAGTAAGACGAAATAATCCTTTAGCTTATGATGGACCAATGACAAAATAAAAAATCAAAAAATTCCATCAAGTATTAAATTTATTTATCAGTCATGTTGTGAGCAAGATATACTTTAGTATTAAATCAACATCCAAACTGGAATAATTTGACAAGTGGCATGTATCTATTACAAAGCATGACAAAGAATCAAAACTAAACTAATTTGAAAAGTAGCATGCTCTTATTGGTGAGAATGACAATATATTTTATGCCTTCTTTTATGCTCTTTATATAAGGAATTTTTTTTAAATAATTAGTGGCTTTTTATTTTCATTCAAGCCTATAAATAGAGCACCTTTGTATAAAATAAAATCAGATTTTAGAATACAAATACATTCCATTTAAAAGGTTCTTTCACTTTATTCTTAAAATTACTAGTTTAGTAAATTTAATTTTATTAATATATTTGATTAATTTTCAAGACTAATAGAAAATTTTAATATTAATTAAACTCATACCTTTTTATATCCAAGTATTTACTTTATTAAGCAAGGGGGTTGGAACAACAAAGTACTTAATCAAACTACAAATTGAGTCTTGGGAAATAGGTTCAAGCATATTTGTGCGAATGCATCATTGTTAGATTGAGATCGTATCAGTTTGGTATCAGAGCAAAACTTGGGATTTGGTTCTCCTATTTCAATTCCTTCTTATCTCATCTATTTTTCATCTATATTAAAAAAAATATTCAAAACAAATGAAATAATAATATATATATATATATATATATATATATATGTATAAGTATGTATGTATGTATATATATTTCAGCATTCTTGCTTAGAAAACATTTTGATTTGTTCTCTAGCTTTAATTTCCAATTTCTTGATGTTTATAAGTTTGTGTATTTTAAAGCTACAACTTATTTTAATTGATTGATTTATTTTTTGTGGTGATTGAAACTTACTATTTTATTTAATTTAAAAAAAATTTATGTTCTATCCTTTCAATTTGTTGAGAATAAACACGTGAGGTAGAAAATTATTTCTTTATTTTAACCATGGCTCAAAAATCATCTGCTGAATATGCAATGTCTGAGAAAGAATTGATTGTTGAGATTGATGAGTTGCATTCTCAGCAACAAGGGGAGGAGTCACGCAACCATAAGAGGGAAAGAGAGCATGGAGAGTCTAATCACACTCAATACAGGGGTAAAAAATAAGGTTAATACTAATTTAGAGTTATAACAAACTTACCATACTTTCTTTCAAAGGTATGAGTGACCCTAAAGCTTATCATGAGTGGAAAGAAAAGTTAAGAGGGTATTTGAATATCATAACTATAGTGAAGAGAAAAAGGTTAAACATATTATTGAATTCACTAAGTATGCTTCTATTTGGTGGGATCAATGAGTGAGAGGTAAGAGACAAAATAATGAGAATGAAATTAAAACCTAAGGTGAGCTTAAAAGAAGTATGAGAAGCAATATATTCCTTCTCATTACTATCAGAAATTGTATAATAAGCTACAAAGCTTAGTGCAAGGCTCTAGAAGTGTGAAATTGTATTATCAAAAGATAGAGATAATCATTATTAAGGCTAATGTTGAGGAGGATAGTAGGGTCAATATGGCACATTTCCTGCATGATTTAAAAATAAAAAACTGCTAATATTATTGATTTACATCAGTATGTAAATATAAAGGATATGCTACATATGACAATCAAGATTAAGAATCAATTGAAGTAAAAGAGCAAGAACCTTATTCCTACATCAGATTGGAGGTCCAAGTGAAATAAAAAATCAATCTCATTAGAAGGACAAAAAAGTTTCAAAAAAAATTAAGGGTAATACTAACTCCAAGAAAAATACACAGAGTGAGTCCAAACAAAAGATGATTCAATGTTTCAAATGCCTAGGATATGAATATATCTTTTTTCAATTTCCAAATAAGTACATCATGACAATCAAGAATGATAAAATTATTTATGCTAGTGGTGATGAAGATGGCAAAAGAGAGTAATTCTGATGAAATGCCTGAACATGAGGATTATTTTCACAAGAAATCATACAAGAACAACCACAAGTTGATATCTATATTACTATTCAAGCTCTTAATATTCAGCATGGGGATGATGAGATTCAAAGAGAAAATATTTTTCACACTAGATATTTAGTGCATGACAAAATTTGTTGTATGATCATAAATGGAGGAAGTTGCAATAATATAGTTTATGCATACTAGTGTAAAGAATAATGCTTCCTACTATTGAGTAAGACCTTATACTTTGCAATGAAATTTAATATTGAGTGATAAACAAGTTATTGTATGATTATCATGGAATTTAAAAAAAAAATTGTTAAATATCATCATCTTATTCCTAGAATAGATGATATACTTGACGAATTGCATGGGCCAATCATATTTATTAAGATAGATTTTAAGAGGCTATCATCAAATATGTAAGAAAAGAGGTAATGAATAAAAAATTGCATTTAAAACAAAATTTGACTTATATCAATGGTTAATCATGCACTTTTGCTTAACAAATATACATAGCATATTTATGAGACTTATAAACCATATTTTATGTGCTTTCATTAGAAAATTAATTATTGTATACTTTGATGATATCTTCATATATAGTTGTTCCTATGAGGAACATCTTGAGCATATTTGTTTGGTTTTGATTTCTTTGATAGATGAATCTTTAAATGTTAACGTTAAGAAGTGTGATTTTTACATAGATAGACTTGTATTTTTGGTTTTGTTATTAGTGCAAAAAGTATCCAAGTTGATGAAGCAAAAGTGAAAGCAGTCAAAGAATTGCTTACACCCAAAAATGTGAGTTATGTGCATAGGTTTCATGATCTTGCAAGCTTCTATCATTGATTTGTCAAGCACTTTAACACCATTGTTGCACCATTTAATGAGTTAGTCAAGAAAGATATAAAGTTTGAATGGGTAAAATCTCTAGAACATTCAATATGCTCAAGGACAAACTAATTTTTTTATCTCTTTCGACTTTTCAAAAAACTTTGAAATTGATTGTGATGTTTATGGTATAGGTAATGGAGATGTTCTAATGCAAGATGAGAAGCCAATAGTCTACTTTAGTGAGAAGCTTAATAGCACGAGTATAACATTTCCAAGTTATAATAAAGAAATCTATGCACTTGTAAGAACAATAGATATTTGGCAGTATTACTTATTGCGAAAAGAGTTTGTGATTCATGATGATCATAAATCTTTGAAGCATTTAATGGGACAAAACATACTAAATAAACTCCTTGCAAAATGAAACGAATTTATTGAAGCATTTCCTTATATCATAAAGTACAAGCAAAGGAATAGATAATGTTGTAATTAATAGACTCTCAAGAAGGTACACTTTGTTTATTTCCTTAGAAGCAAAATTGCTAGGTTTTATTCATATTAAGAAGTTGTATGCAAATGATAGTGATTTTGAAACTGTCTATAATGCATGTGAAAAAGGTGCCCTGGATAAATATTATAGATATGATGATTTTCTTTTTAGGAAAAAACAAGTATGTATTTCTACTTGTTCTCTGCATGAGCTACTTGTGTGAGAGGCACATGATGATGAATTGATTAGAGGTGTTAAACAAGTCATATCATGTTAGTATGACCTATTTTTGCAAGGCACAACATTGCAACCGTATCATGCCAAACACGGCAAGGTGTGATTCCCTTGTCGTGCCAGACACGGCATGGTATGATTCCCTTTTAGTGCTAGACAAGTCAAAGTATGGTGTAATTGTTACTTTCAATATTTCTGATTTGTCTCCCCCTAATTTTGATGAAGGTCTTGATTCGATGATAAATATATTTAAGGAACGAGAGAATGATGCAATTAAGGCACCAAGCAAGATAATGACAGATCCTTTAGCTTATAATGGAGCAATAACAAGATCTAAGATCAAGAAATTCAATAAAACATTAAATTTATTTATGGGTCATATTGTGAGCAAGATTACCTTAGCTACACGAAATCAGTTGATCTTGAGTTTGAAGATTCAAGAATAATTTTATGTATTTTTTATAAAGAAAATCTCGATCATAAAAATGTCAACATCCAAACTGAAATAATTTAACAAGTGTCATACAAATATTGGAGAGCATGACAAAGCATCCAAACATAACTAATTTGACAAGTGGCATTCTCTTATTTGAGAGAGTGACAATGTATTTTCTTTCTTCTTTTATGCTCTTTCAATAAAAATATTCTTGATAGAATTATTAATTTTTTGTGTTATTTCAAAACTAGAAATAAGGCTCCATTGTGTAAAACAAAATTAGACTTTGGAATGCAAATTGGTCCCTTTTGAAATATTCTTTTACTTTGTTCTTGAAGTTAAACCAGTTTGGTAAGTTTAGTTTCAATAGCATGTTTGATTAATCATTAAGACTTATAGAAAGTTTTAAGATTAATTAAACTCATATCTTTTTATATCTAAGTACTTGTTTTGTTAAGCAGGGTATTGGATCCACAAAACATTTGATCAAAATACAAGTTGATCTTGGGCGACAATTTCAAGCATATTGATTCGAGTACTTCTTTGTTAGGTTGAGATCAAATTTTTAAATCATAGACAAACTCAACTTAATCATGATATTATTGAAAATAAATCTTCTTCTAATTAGTGATCTCCTTCATTTATAACTATGAGTTTGCAAGATAATATATAGATTAAATGATTATTAGTACGAGTCTTCCACTTAGAATTATAAAAGATTCTAGACTAGTATATTATATGAAAAATATATTCATTGATAAATATAAAATATTAGTACGAGTCTTCCAATTAGTACATTACATAAAATATTCCACTTAGAATTAATATACAACCTTTAGGTCAACATGTATCATTGATAATATAAAATATTTTAAATTTGATTAATACTTAATAATTCATGATGATAGAAAACATAGTTCAATAATTTCAGTGAAGTCTAATATATGAACTAATATGTTAATTCGAACTGGAAACTAAATAAGAAAATATTAAATTTTTATAAGATATTATATTATTATTATAACATCAACATTATTGATTGTATGATGAGCATCTTTAAAAAGTATAAAATATAAAATAAAATATATAATATTATATTTAATAATACTATAAATAATAATATCACAATACATCAATTCATAAAAAATCATCAAAGATAATCTCCTACTTTTGATATTTCATATAAAATTTGTGTCATATCATAAATTTAATAGTACAAACCAACTTAAAATTAGTTTCTCACTCATTAAAATTTATTAGGCATTCAATAAAATTTATTAAAATATCTAATAAACTACGATAATTTTACAATTTATATAATTAATAGGTCTCAAAAAAAAATTTAATTTGATGTTAAATAATATTGGGTTTCAACATACTAAATATTGAATTATATATTACTTACCAACAAAATATATCCGAATTCATTAATAATAAAACTAGTAAAGTCATCAAAAATAAATTTGATTGTGATGTATGATTTTTATTTTTAAAATTTTTAATAATTTTTTATGATACAAAAATATGTTCATTTGTATATATTCTCATATCTTATATTACACCTAAGTACATATGTAATATGAATAGTATGTTTGAAAAAATATATAGATTATTCATATTTTAGAGGTGGTTACTAAAATGAAAAGAAATTATTTAAAATTTAATTAATTATTTTGAAATTTTATTATTTAGTTGTCTATATAAATTTTATAGTTAAGATTCAATATGTTGAAAATATTATAAAATTTATATGTAACTGTATAAATAAATTATAATAACCAAAGAATTAAATTTATGAACAATTACGAAACTTAAATAAATATTGCGAATAAAAAATTGGGATAATAAACTTTATTGATGATGTTGATGATAATATAAAAGTTGCAAACAAAAATATGATTGTGATAGCATACCTGAGTACATAGACTAAAACCATATTCAGTAGATGAATTTTTTATATAAGAATAAATGATGAGGTGAATTATCCAATAAATATGAAATATCAAAATATCTAGATATTAATTACTATTCATTTAGATGCGTTTAAACCATTACTAATATACTAGATCTCATAACAATTATAAAGTTAAATATGCTTAGTTATGATTACTACTGAGATGATTGACCAGTGTGAAAGATATCATAATCTGTCCTATGGTGGATAAGCGAGGATTGGAGGGAGAGAAAAAAATTTAAAAATTACTATTCATTCTTGCTCTTGACTATTATAAAAATTTTTGATATATTAAATTTGTAGAAATCTTATGAATCCATATTTTTAGCGCTAACAAAGATGATATATAATTTCTTAAACCTTTTGAAATCCATTATAGTGTTAAGTCTGATGTTTCTATTACAATGTATATAATTATAGATGAGATGACAAGTGGGTTGTGCCAGCCTAGCATGCCCCACTAGCCACCTCTAGCTGGCACTGGCCGCAATTTAAACCGTTAAAATTAAATTTTCTAGTTTTTTATTATAAATACAATTTTAATCATTATTTTTTTATTTTTTTATTATATTGCAAAGTTTTAAATTAAAAAAATATCTTTAATTATTATTTAAACTAATTTTTTATTTTTCATTTTTTTAAATGAACATGTACAACTTGTATAGTTATACAAAAAAAATAATTATAATAAATATAAACTGTGTGTGTGTGTGTGTGTATTGTTACTACATATATACAATGGTATATTGCATATATGCAATACATATATATACATGTATTACCTATAAACTTTATATATTAATTTGTGTATCCATAAATATATGAGTGTACGCACATCCCACAAGTTGTGGGATGTGGTTGAGGCCTATGGGCTATGGTGATAGAATGTTTGTGCAACACTTAAAATGGCCCAGGGCCTAATGAGCCAAGCTCACAAGCCATAATCATTGTGGCCATGTGATTGTGGTGTGGCCTATTATTGTGCACAGCCAATGGCTAGCCAAAGCTATCCACTCATATTTCAAGCCGGTGTGCCTATCATGTCGGGCATGGCATGACCCATGCCTTGAGACAGAGGCATAATGATTTGGTCAAGCAACCAGCCTCGACCTAGTTCCCATGCATTCGAGACATGTTGGGCTCCGAATGTGATCGCAATAATCTATAAAATTTTCTATCTCCTATTAAAAAGAATTCTCTCAGAAATTATCATTCTTATGTTATGTGCATTATACTAAGTATCTCTTATCTTTGTCTATTATGACTAGTACTCTTCATACCTCCAAGGCAAGTTTGTTGTAAAGATAACACCTCCTCCTCACATACTATCGCACAGTCACATCGCACACTTTGCATTATTACACACCACACACTACACAATTACACCACTATTGCACATATAAAAGATGATGACCACTATTGACATCACTATCGCAAACACTATACAACTATGAAATTGTTGCATAGTTACATTGCACATTACACATTGACACCACTATTGAATACACAGTCCACGCAAGTCACATGCAAGTTACATAAAACATTATAACCCACACACACAACACACTATGCATTGATGCCTTACTTTGCTTCTTGTTGATGCTAACAATGGGTTTGCATCAAGCAATCCTCATCAACACAATTTCTATGTCGACTTGTATCAAAATATTATTTTTACAGTACTAGGATTTTGGACACTCTTGTTTCATGCTCTAATGCTATGATAAAGACTAAAACATAATTGAATTTTGTATGAAAATAAGATGTTTAAAAATAAAAAAGATAAAATCAGTTCACTAGAGAGAGTATTAACCAAAACAATGTTCAATGCCGGTAACAAAGACGATGACATTTGAATTAAATCAAATATCATCGTCCACAATAGCTACATTTTAATTAATTCAAATATCATCATTCATAACGGTAAAATTTGGCTAAATTAAATTCACGCGCTATGACTTTTTTTTCCCCATTTTTTTCTTAGCATGGTCTTAAAGGCATAAAAATGGTTGCTAAGAGTTAAAAGCCTCTTTTTTTATTCTATTAATAATTACTCAAAATAACACTATGTTAGCTAGGTATGTGCAGAAATTCTTGAAAACATATGTTTACTTTTCAAGTAATTTTTTACTTATTTTATCATGCACTTCATTACAGTATATTGGGCTACTATGACTTTTTGTAGATGGAACCCTTATAATGATACAACATTTAGCTTCCATTCTTTTATTTTAAGAGAATAACTAATTAAGAACATGTATTTTGAGGTATTTGTAAATAAAGACATAAAAATAACTTGGCATTTGAATTAATTAAAATATCATGTGGACGACAGTATTTGAATTAATTTCTATGTCGACAGTATTTAGCTTCCACACAACACAACACACTATGCATTGATGCCTTACTTTGCTTCTTGTTGATGCTAACAATGGGTTTGCATCAAGCAATCCTCATCAACACAATTTCTATGTCGACTTGTATCAAAATATTATTTTTACAGTACTAGGATTTTGGACACTCTTGTTTCATGCTCTAATGCTATGATAAAGACTAAAACATAATTGAATTTTGTATGAAAATAGATGTTTAAAAATAAAAAAGATAAAATCAGTTCACTAGAGAGAGTATTACCAAAACAATGTTCAATGCCGGTAACAAAGACGATGACATTTGAATTAAATCAAATATCATCGTCCACAATAGCTACATTTTAATTAATTCAAATATCATCATTCATAACGGTAAAATTTGGCTAAATTAAATTCACGCGCTATGACTTTTTTTTCCCCATTTTTTTCTTAGCATGGTCTTAAAGGCATAAAAATGGTTGCTAAGAGTTAAAAGCCTCTTTTTTTATTCTATTAATAATTACTCAAAATAACACTATGTTAGCTAGGTATGTGCAGAATTCTGAAAACATATGTTTACTTTTCAAGTAATTTTTTACTTATTTTATCATGCACTTCATTACAGTATATTGGGCTACTATGACTTTTTGTAGATGGAACCCTTATAATGATACAACATTTAGCTTCCATTCTTTTATTTTAAGAGAATAACTAATTAAGAACATGTATTTTGAGGTATTTGTAAATAAAGACATAAAAATAACTTGGCATTTGAATTAATTAAAATATCATGTGGACGACAGTATTTGAATTAATTTCTATGTCGACAGTATTTAGCTTCCACAACACAACACACTATGCATTGATGCCTTACTTTGCTTCTTGTTGATGCTAACAATGGGTTTGCATCAAGCAATCCTCATCAACACAATTTCTATGTCGACTTGTATCAAAATATTATTTTTACAGTACTAGGATTTTGGACACTCTTGTTTCATGCTCTAATGCTATGATAAAGACTAAAACATAATTGAATTTTGTATGAAAATAAGATGTTTAAAAATAAAAAAGATAAAATCAGTTCACTAGAGAGAGTATTAACCAAAACAATGTTCAATGCCGGTAACAAAGACGATGACATTTGAATTAAATCAAATATCATCGTCCACAATAGCTACATTTTAATTAATTCAAATATCATCATTCATAACGGTAAAATTTGGCTAAATTAAATTCACGCGCTATGACTTTTTTTTCCCCATTTTTTTCTTAGCATGGTCTTAAAGGCATAAAAATGGTTGCTAAGAGTTAAAAGCCTCTTTTTTTATTCTATTAATAATTACTCAAAATAACACTATGTTAGCTAGGTATGTGCAGAATTCTTGAAAACATATGTTTACTTTTCAAGTAATTTTTTACTTATTTTATCATGCACTTCATTACAGTATATTGGGCTACTATGACTTTTTGTAGATGGAACCTTATAATGATACAACATTTAGCTTCCATTCTTTTATTTTAAGAGAATAACTAATTAAGAACATGTATTTTGAGGTATTTGTAAATAAAGACATAAAAATAACTTGGCATTTGAATTAATTAAAATATCATGTGGACGACAGTATTTGAATTAATTTCTATGTCGACAGTATTTAGCTTCCACACAACACAACACACTATGCATTGATGCCTTACTTTGCTTCTTGTTGATGCTAACAATGGGTTTGCATCAAGCAATCCTCATCAACACAATTTCTATGTCGACTTGTATCAAAATATTATTTTTACAGTACTAGGATTTTGGACACTCTTGTTTCATGCTCTAATGCTATGATAAAGACTAAAACATAATTGAATTTTGTATGAAAATAAGATGTTTAAAATAAAAAAGATAAAATCAGTTCACTAGAGAGAGTATTCCAAAACAATGTTCAATGCCGGTAACAAAGACGATGACATTTGAATTAAATCAAATATCATCGTCCACAATAGCTACATTTTAATTAATTCAAATATCATCATTCATAACGGTAAAATTTGGCTAAATTAAATTCACGCGCTATGACTTTTTTTTCCCCATTTTTTTCTTAGCATGGTCTTAAAGGCATAAAAATGGTTGCTAAGAGTTAAAAGCCTCTTTTTTATTCTATTAATAATTACTCAAAATAACACTATGTTAGCTAGGTATGTGCAGAAATTCTTGAAAACATATGTTTACTTTTCAAGTAATTTTTACTTATTTTATCATGCACTTCATTACAGTATATTGGGCTACTATGACTTTTTGTAGATGGAACCCTTATAATGATACAAAATTTAGCTTCCATTCTTTTATTTTAAGAGAATAACTAATTAAGAACATGTATTTTGAGGTATTTGTAAATAAAGACATAAAAATAACTTGGCATTTGAATTAATTAAAATATCATGTGGACGACAGTATTTGAATTAATTTCTATGTCGACAGTATTTAGCTTCCACACAACACAACACACTATGCATTGATGCCTTACTTTGCTTCTTGTTGATGCTAACAATGGGTTTGCATCAAGCAATCCTCATCAACACAATTTCTATGTCGACTTGTATCAAAATATTATTTTTACAGTACTAGGATTTTGGACACTCTTGTTTCATGCTCTAATGCTATGATAAAGACTAAAACATAATTGAATTTTGTATGAAATAAGATGTTTAAAAATAAAAAAGATAAAATCAGTTCACTAGAGAGAGTATTAACCAAAACAATGTTCAATGCCGGTAACAAAGACGATGACATTTGAATTAAATCAAATATCATCGTCCACAATAGCTACATTTTAATTAATTCAAATATCATCATTCATAACGGTAAAATTTGGCTAAATTAAATTCACGCGCTATGACTTTTTTTTCCCCATTTTTTTCTTAGCATGGTCTTAAAGGCATAAAAATGGTTGCTAAGAGTTAAAAGCCTCTTTTTTTATTCTATTAATAATTACTCAAAATAACACTATGTTAGCTAGGTATGTGCAGAAATTCTTGAAAAACATATGTTTACTTTTCAAGTAATTTTTTACTTATTTTATCATGCACTTCATTACAGTATATTGGGTACTATGACTTTTTGTAGATGGAACCCTTATAATGATACAACATTTAGCTTCCATTCTTTTATTTTAAGAGAATAACTAATTAAGAACATGTATTTTGAGGTATTTGTAAATAAAGACATAAAAATAACTTGGCATTTGAATTAATTAAAATATCATGTGGACGACAGTATTTGAATTAATTCTATGTCGACAGTATTTAGCTTCCACACAACACAACACACTATGCATTGATGCCTTACTTTGCTTCTTGTTGATGCTAACAATGGGTTTGCTCAAGCAATCCTCATCAACACAATTTCTATGTAGATTGTATCAATATTATTTTTACAGTATTAGGATTTTGGACACTCTTGTTTTCATGCTCTAATGCTATGATAAAGACTAAAAACATAATTGAATTTTGTATGAAAATAAGATGTTTAAAAATAAAAAAGATAAAATCAGTTCACTAGAGAGAGTATTAACCAAAAACAATGTTCAATGCCGGGTAACAAAGA
>JAREIK010012816.1:0-25000 GCA_029783825.1 Sapria himalayana | reverse complement strand
ATATATATATATATATATATATATATATATATAGATAGACATATAAATAGATAGATAGATAGTTAGATTAATATATAGAAAGAAAAACATATAGACACATAGACAAATAGATAGAAAGATAGATAGACAGATAAGTAGATAGAAAAAAAGATAGATAGACAGGCATCCAGTTAGGTAGGCAGACAGTTAGGCAAGCACGTAGATAGATATAAAGAAAGATAGTGAGGAAGACATGTAGATAGATAGATAGAAAGACAGACAAATAGACAAATAGACATCATATAATACACAATTAGATATAAATAGTCAAATATCTATTAGATAAATAGATATACAGATATAATAGATAGATAGATTGATAGACAATTGGTTGAAACATAGATATGACTGATATATAGACATATAGACATGATAGCCAGATAGATAGATATATTAATAGAGATATAGATAGATAGATAATAGCATATAGATAGACAAATAGATAGATAGATATAGATATAGATATAGATATATAGATATTTAGATATATTAAAATAGATAGATTTTGATAAACAAAAAGATAGATAGATATATATATAAATGAGTAGATATATTGAAAAATAGATAGAAATAAAGATAGATATATAGATAGATAGAAATATAGCTAGACATATAGATAGACAAATAGATAGAAAGAAAGATCCATAGATAGATAGACAAATAAATCATAGATAGATTGATAGATAGATTGACATATAGATAGATATTTAGCTAGATAAATAGTAAGGCATATATATAAATAGACAATTTTATAAATAGATATAAAGATAGGTAGATAGATAGATGGACAGATAGATAGCCAGATAGATTGGCATATTTATAGACCGATAGATAGACAGATAAATAGATAGAAAGATATACTATATATATATATATATTATATATATATAAGTATATAGCTATAAAATGAGATTGATAGATATATAAATAAAAGATATTGATAGACAAAAAATACATAGATAGATAAATGAATAAAGAGACATATTGATTGACAAATAGATAGACATAAAGATAGATAAATAGAAATATATCTTGACATATAAATAGACAAATAGAAAGAAAGATAGATCCACAGATAGATAGACAAATAAATCAATAGATAAATAGACAAACAGACAGCCAGATAGATAGATTATAAAAAAACGCTCGCGAAATCCTAGCTCTCGTGAAAACCATCTCGCGAAAACTCTTCCGCGGACTTATTCTAGTTTTTCTCTATTGCGAATTAACTTAAACAAATGATTATGTGAATTTGCTGAATGATTATTGTGCAAACTGCTTCGTGTATTGTTTTTATGATACAGGTTCTCTCGGGATTTTCTATCTAACGTACTATCTTGCGAATATCTCGAATAAATGTACGGGTATGTGAATTGTTGAAGGATTTATTGCGAAAATCGCTTAGTGAATTGAATTTCGTTACAGTTTCTCTCGTGATTATTTGCGAACATCTTGAATTAACTGTTATTTGGGAGAACTATTGTTTAACTGTTTTGCGAACTACCTGGAAACAATAACGAAAACATTGAATAAATTGTTTGTTGAATGTTCTTCGGATATAGTTGAGATACAGCTTGTTATATTTGCAAATTGTTTGTTGAATGTTCTTCGGATAAATTGTTTGTTGAATTAACTGTTACGAGAACACGAATAATAACAATCGTATAAACTGTTAAGTGATTTCCTGGTATTCTCGTGAAAATCCTCTCACCTTTTTCTCCAGATCTGTTGTGGGATAGTTGAGGGACTTTTATTTCGGGAATTGCAGTTTTTGATATTATAAGGGTATAGTGTTGAGTAATTGTTAAATTGTGAAACAAAAAAAGAAAACATCATTTAAGCTCAAAACAAGCCCAATACAAGGTAAGAATGGAAAAATCTAACTTATTATTAAATAATAAGTCTTTTGCCTCGGTGGTGAAGAGCTCCGCGCCGATCTTACGAATTCAAGGGAACAAAAATGGTCTCCCGGCCATTATCTTCTCTGCCGAAGAATCTCAAAGGCTCTTGGAACCTTTCGAACATACGCTCGTTGGAAAGTTCTCTCACGGCAGGCCTCGGGCGATTGGAGTCAGAAATTTATCGACAATTTAAAGCTCAAGGGGAGGGTGAAATTTGCGGATTTCGATGCCAAACATGTTGTGCTGCAATGCTCTCTACTGGAAGATCAATATCGCCTATGGCAGCGTGGATTATGGCATGTTGAAGGCTTCCCCATGCGTATACTGAAGTGGACAAAGGATTTCACTCCTCTTGAAGAGGCGCCTATAGCTCCGGTATGGTTTACATTGCCTTTTCTGCTCCACTTCTTCTCTGAGACCTCTCTTTATGCAATCTCATCGTGTTTGGGTAAGCCCATGTTACGAGATGAAGCCACAAGAACCATGTCAAGACCGAACAAAGCACGCATTTGTGTAGAGCTAAACCTCTTAACTAAACCGCCTGAAAAAATATGGATAGGTAGTGGTGAAGGGGAACAGGCCGAGGGGTTTTGGCAAACTGTGATTCCCGAAAGCCTTCCTCCCTACTGTTCAAAATGGAAGAGGCTAGGGCATGAAAATTCCTCGTGCAAGGTGGGGAAAGAAGAACATAACAACGGGCAGCAGCACGAAGGAGGAGGCGGGAATGTGATGCATTGGGTAAGGAAAGAGGAGGCTTCATTTCACAAACAAAACCAGCCGAAGGGAGATTTGCACTCAAGCATCCCTCCAGAATCCAAATATTATTCAAGAAGAAGGACCCCTGAGAGAGACTAACTCGGGGATAGAAAATGATGTTAGTTTAATAAAAGGATGGGAGGAGGTAAAATATAAGAGAAAACATAAAAAAACATCTAAAACAAGAATTGTATTGAAAGAAAAACTTGAGGATTATGCATGGATTGATGAAGATCTTCTGGATTTTCCTGAAGATGAATCGGTAATTTTTAGTTGCCCTTCAAGCCATAAGGATGATGTATCCCAAGATGATGCGGAGTTTAAAGTAAAGGATGATATACATATTTATAATGAAGATTGGGGGAATCTTTCAAGAACCCAATCCATGGAGGCCCTAAAGCAAATGGCTATGGTGCTCGGAAAACAGGTAAAATATAAGGAGATTAGGTATGAAATTCCTCACACTCCTAAAACAGCAAGAAATACGAAAAAATATGCTAACATGTCATATGAATCTAAGTGTACAACTCGAGCCCAAGCTAAACTAGTTTTTAATGGATAGATGTCTATATTGGAATGTTAGGGGAATAGCCAATAGCCCCACAATAAATAGATTAAGACTTTTAATTAAAGAACATAAAATCTCACTACTGATTATTGCAGGACCAATGGTCCTGCAAGCTCAACTAAATAAATATAGAGTAATTTTAGGATTTAATAAAGCTTATGCTAATCTAAATAGTAAACTTTGGATTTTATGGCAAAGTAAATTGAATATTGAAATATTAAAAGATACTGAACAAATAGTACATTTCAAATTAGATAAGAGCACAGATCAAATAATCTCAGCAGTTTATGCAAAAAATGATAAACAATCTAGGCTGGCATTATGGGAAGAAATGAAATATAGCAAGTAGAAATTTACCTTGGATAATAGGAGGCGACTTTAATATAATTAGAAGCCCTCAAGAAAAGAAGGGTGGTAAATCACCAGACAAGGTAGCCATGAAACAATTTAATGACATAATAGCCATTACCAATCTAATGGAAATAGAGTTTAATGGTTCGAAATATACCTGGTGTAATAATTGGAAAAAAAGAGGAGTCATCTGGGCTCGTCTGGATAGGATTATGTGTAACACAAAGTGGGTCACCTCACAAGGGACTACGGGGCTTAGACACCTAAACAGAACTTGCTCTGACCATAGCCCACTACTTATCACGATTCAAAAAAATCAGGGTAATACATCCAATTTTAAATTTCAAAATATGTGGGTAAAGCATGCGAGCTTTGCAGGAATTGTTAGAGAATCTTGGAAAGAGCCAGCAGAGGGTAAACCGATGCAAGTTCTATCAAGCAAACTTCTGAGGCTAAAAGCTTGTTTGAAAACATGGAATAAAGAGGTTTTTGGGAAATTAAATCAGGAGCTAAAAAAACTAGAAGAAAAAGTAGCCAAGTTGGAGCAAGATTTTGACTCCACAAATAATAATGAAACTAGAATAGAATTAAGTAAGGCTAAAGGAGAACTGAGATTGAAACTACACATGGAAGAAATTTACTGGAAACAACGAGCAAAAATAAAATGGTTAAAAGATGGGGATCGTAATACCAAATTTTTTTATAGTATGTCTAAAATAAAATCTCAAAAAAATAAAATTAAAGGTCTAATAAACGAAGAAGGAGAATGGGTAGAAAATGAAAAGGAAATAGGAGCTCTTTTTAAAAAATTCTTTGAAAATCAATTATGTAGTCAGTCAAGTAGGACAGATAACTCTCTAATGCAAGTGATTAGGGTGACCATTACGGAAGTTCAAAATCAATCAATGGAATTGGTCCCAGGAGAACCAGAAGTTAAAGAGGCTGTGTTTAGTCTGGATAAAGATAGTGCAGCAGGACCTGATGGTTGGAACAATTATTTCTTTCAGGTAAACTGGGATACGATTAAAACCGAGCTAGTTCCTGCAATTGCAAGTTTTTTTGTAGGTGCGGAAATCCCAAAAGCATGGGCAAAATCTTTTATAGTATTAATTCCAAAAAAAGAATCACCACAGAAATGTGAGGATTATAGACCAATAAGTTTATGTAATGCTATTTATAAAATATTGGCAAAAATATTACAAAATAGGCTGAGCTTAATTTTACCTTCAATAATATCTCAGGAACAAAGGGTTTTGTTAAAAATAGATTAATGATAGAAAATATAAAGCTTGCATCTGAAATGATGAAAGAGATAGGAAGTAAGTCTAGAGGAAAAAACTTAGTGGTTAAGTTAGATCTATCGAAAGCCTTTGATAGAGTAGAATGGGATACCCTTTGCTTTGTGTTAAGGAGGTTCGGCTTTTCAGAGCTAACCATAGATCTAATATTTAGATGTATATCAAGCAATTGGGTAAGAGTCCTGGTAAATGGTAAGTTAAGTGAGGAACTTAAACCAAATAAAAGTTTAAGGCAAGGGGATCCGCTATCCCCTCTTCTTTTCGATATCTATCTAGAATTGCTAATACGTAACTTGAATAAGAAAATATCCGAAGGTAAAATATTGTCATTCAGACAACCAAGGAATACACCCAGAATAGGTTGTTTAGCTTATGCAGATGACCTTATAATATTTACAAATGCTAGCATAAAGTCTTTAATGAATCTTATGCATCTTCTCCAAATTTTTGAAAAAGAGACAGGTCAAATGGTTAATAAAAGCAAATGTCAGTTCATGCTTGCTAAAAATGCAAAATTAAAGTTAGTAGATAAAATAAAAAGGATTACGGGATTTGCAGAAATAAAAGGGGCATTAATGTATTTAGGTTGTCCGATATATGAGGGGAGGTTGAAAGAAGAATATCTAAGTTATTTTCAGGACAAACTAAGAAAAAAATAGCAGGATGGAAAGAAGAGTTACTGGGTTTTGGGGGAAGAATAACACTGCTGTCACATGTATTACAAAGCACGCTTACGCACATATTATCAGTGATACACCCCCCTAAGAAATTTATTAAAAAACTCGAATCGGAAATGGCCAACTTCTTATGGGGTAAAAAACAAGGAAAAAATAAACTACATTGGAAGGACTGGAAAAGTATCTGTTATCCGAAAGAGGAAGCAGGATTAGGACTAATGAGCCTCCAGGACTCGGCAGCTGCCTGGGACTGTAAAAGCTGGTGGAGACTTAAAGAAAGTGATAGTCTGTGGGCAAAATATATGCGGGCAAGATATTTAGATAACAAGAATAAGACCACTAAGAAAGTCTCGAACAGTTGGAAGTCAATGGAAAAACAAAAAGAAATAGTGGACTCACACTCTATAAAAAAGAGGAGCGGCTGGAAATGGATGTTAACACCACAAGGAAACTTTTCCCTCAAGTCGGCAAAAGACTTGGTCAGAAAGAAAAAACCGGCTCAAACTCTATTTAAATGGGTATGGCAAGAAAACATACCGCAAAAAATGTGCTCCTTCACATGGAAGGCTTTAATGAATGCTATACCGGTAGATAGAAATATACAAAAGAAAGGTATAAACATCGCTTCAAGATGTGAATGCTGTTTACAAGCGGTTGAAACTACCGATCATTTGCTTTCTAATGGTCCCATTGCAGCAGAAATATGGAAAGAAATGGAAGGGGAAAAAAGAATATGTAAAATGGATGATGGATTAATAGATAAAGTTAAAAAATGGGAAAAGGAGAAAACGAAAAGTCCCACCAGGAAATGGCTCAACCAAAAACTGCCGCATCTAATTATTTGGTGTATATGGAAATCTCGAAACAAAAGTAAATTTGAAAATATAAGGATGAATTTAACAGAAATTATAAAAGATATTAGAAAGGAGATATGTAATATATCACTAATAAAACCGATAGTTATTCAGGAAATGAAACAAGAAAAGAAGCCTGAGAAAGAATGGGATCTCACATACAAAGTTTTAAATCAGCAAAGGGCGAAATGCATACAGTGGAATGCTCCGCCGGTTGGTAAACTCTCACTGAATACGGATGGGAGTTTTAGCAGGGACACTGGAATAGCAGGAGGAGGCGGGGTAATAAGAGATCATACAGGGACAGTACAGAGAGCTTTCACCAGATCTAGTAGAGCCTCTTCGGCGTTAGAATCTGAAATCAGAGCATTAAAATCAGGTTAGAGATATGCAAGCAGCTTAACTTTAAAAACATTGAAGTACAGGTAGACTCAAAATTACTAGTTGATACAGTAATCAATAAGAAAATATTATGGAGGAATGAAGAGGAACTAGAAGCAATTCTTGGTCTTATGGACGAACTGAAGGCCTCAATAATACATATATACAGAGAAGCAATTATCTAGCGGATAATCTGTCAAAAATAGGTACCACCAGAGGAGATACAGAATTTAATGAGAAGCTCATGCCAAATAAATTAAAGGGAATAGCATGTTTAGATAAAATGGGATTTCCTTATTTTAGAATAAATAAACAAACCATGAAGATATAACAAAGCCTCAACTTTCTGATGGATTGGGCGGGAACAATAAGTTTTTTAAAATATGTATCTTGACTATTGCTAATATAATATAATAATATCCATTCTGATTTTTACGCTGCTATATAAACACTTATATAAAAAGTTGTATAAAGCCTATAATAGTTATAAATAAAATATAGATGAGTATGCAGATAAGTCATGGGACTTTAATATTAAGATAATTAAGCAGCAAAGGATAAAAAGCATAACCTGGAATAGACCTCCAGCAGGAAGCTATCATTTAACACGGATGGCAGTTTTAAGTGGGTAGAGTCCAGGGTAGGGAAATTTCTGTCTTTGCAGGGAAGATATCCAACAAGGCCAAAATTAAAGCAATCAGCAAAAGGGAGGTAAAGGGGTAAGTTCTGATTAAGCGCCAAAGGTTTCCACTCCATGGAAGGAAGCTACTAAAAGAACGTAAAGACATGAAAGGCTAAAACTCTTCCTGGTCCCGAAGGAAGATTGTATAAAGATAGGCCAATACCTCCACACTAATTGACAGCCTAGTAGGCGCCAAAGGATCCACTCCAAGTAAGGCTCGAAGAAAAGGAAAAGCTAAAAGAGCTGGAGGATTTAATAAACTTATCTCAGGGGATGATGTAGATTTGAAATCTCACATATATCCATATTCAGACCTCACAAGTTAAAAGAAGTTAGCTTCTCTCAGGAAAAAGCTAAAAGGTCTGAGGATTAAGTGTCAAGCTTCAAGTACGGAACCTCACATATGCCCAAATTCCAGTAGTTTCAAATCTATAGCTTTTAGATCATTTTAAATTGTTACTTGTTCTTTGTTTTTTGTTTTGTTTTGAAATGGATGTAAAAGGGATAAGGGTAGATGTAGGTTGTAAAAACGGTATTCCTCCGCCAAAAGAGAGTGCTCTAATAATAATAAAAAAATTTAAAAAAAAAGATAGATAGATAGATTTATACAGAGATGGATAGATTGATCGGTAGATTGATAAACTGATAGATTGACAGGTCAATAGATAGTTAGATAGAAAGATTTATAAATAGATAGACAAATAGATAGATATATAGATAAATTGATAGATAGATTGATAAATACATTGAAAAACAAAAAGATAGATAAATAGACAGATTGAAAGATTGATTAATAGATAGATTAACAGAAAGATAGATATACATATATCAAGATAGATAGATAGATTGATAGACAACTAGATTGAAAGATAGATTGACAAGCACCTAGATAGATAGATATATAGACATACAGAAAAATAGATAGATATATAGATACATAAATAGACACATAGATAGACAGATACATAGAAAGATAGATAGATAGATAGGCTGATATATAGAAATATAGAAAGACAAACTATAGATAGATAGATAGATGGACAGATAGATAGAAATATAATTAGATAGTAATATGGTCATATACCTATATATATATATATAGATTGAAAGTTAAATAGATAGATGTATATATTGTAAAATATACAGATATAAATAAAAATCGATAGTAAGAAAGATAGATAAATAGATAGATATATAGATATATAAATAGAAAAAATGTTAGAATTTTAGATTAACAAATATATATATCAATATAAATATATATAACAATGCATAGATAGATAGAAAGATATATAGACCGATGAATAGATTTAATGGTAGAAAGACATATACATATACACATAGATAGATAAATAGATATAAAAATTGATACATAGATTGATAGACAGATAGATAGACCAATAAATAAATAGAGTGATATAAATATCGAAAGATTGATTAATTGATAGAAAGACACATAGATAGACACAAATAGATACATAAATTGATACATAGATAGACAGATAGATTTATAGAAAGAAAGACATATAGATAGACAAATAAATAAAAAGATAGATAGATAGATTTATTGATTGACGGATAGAAAGATAGATAAATAGATATATATATATATATATATGAATAGATAGAGAGATAAATAGATAGATAGATGGTCAAATAGATAGATGATAGATTGATTGTATGATTTATAGACAAATTGAAAGATAGATTTATAGACATATTGATAGATATATTGATAGATAGGTTGATATAGAAATTGATGGACAGATTGAAAGACAAATTGATAAACAAATTGATAGACAAATTGATAGACAAATTAATAGACAAATTGATACTTTAAAGATATATAGAAAGATAGACATAGAGAAAGATAGAAAGATAGATAAATAGACATATATATAGATAGATAGATTGATTGATAATTTTATAGACTGGTAGATAGAAAGAATGATTATTAGATCAATAGATAGATAGATAGACATATTGATAGACTGATAAATAGATAGACACATAGATAGATAGATAGATGATAGATAGAAAGATATATAGATAGGTTCATAAATAGAAAGATAAATAGATAAATAGATAGATTGATTAATAGATCGATATATTTATATATATAGATTGATTGATTGATTGATTGACAGACAGATAGATATAATAATATTAGACAAATAGATAAATAAGTATATAGATTATAAAAAAGATAGATATTTTGAAATATATTTAGAAATATATTTAGAAAGATATATATATAGATAAACAGATAGATAGATAGAAAGAAAGAAGATAGATAGATAGATAGACAGAAAGATAAATAGATAGAAAGATAGATAGATAACTAGATATATAAATAGATAGAAAAAAAGATAGATAGATAGATAAATATTGAGACAGATAGATAGGTATACATATATATAGTCAGATAGATAGAAATATTGTTAGATAGATTGATAAAAGATTGATAGACACATAGTTAGAAAGATATCCATATAGATAGATACACATATTGATAGACATGTAGATAAAAAAATAGATAGACAAATAGATAGACATAGTAATAGATCGATAGATAGATAGATATACATATAGATAGAGAGATATATAAATAGATAGATTGATAGATTATAATATAGATAAATTTATAGTTAGATAGATAGGTAGACAAATAAATAGATTGATAGATTGATAGAAAATAGATAAATAAAAAGTTAGAAAGAAAATTAGAAAGAAGCATAGATTGACATATTGATAGAAAGAAAGATTGATAGATAGATAGTTATTGATAGACATATAGATAAGCAAATAGAAAGATAGACTAATAGATAAGAAAATAGATAGATAGACATATATAAAGAAAATAGATTTAGATAGAGAGAATAAATTATAGATATATAGAAATATAGTTAAATCAATATATCGATAGATATATAGATATATTGATAGACAAATTGATAGACAAATCGATAGACAAATCAACAGATATATTGTTAAATAGATAGATATATATACATAGATAGATAGATAGATATATATATATATATATAGATAAATAGATAATTAGATAGATATATAGATATATAGATATATGGATAAAAGATATATAGATAAATATAATAACATTTGATTGATTGATATATATAAATATCAATTGATAGGCATATAGATAGACCAATGAATAGATAGAAAAAAATACATATATAAACAAATAGATAGACAAATAGATATAGAGATAGACAGACACATAGATAGTCAGATATATAGATTGATAGAGAGATTGAAAGATAGATAGATATATTGATAGATAGATTGATTAATGGATAGACAGATTAATTGACAGATATATAGAAACACAGATAGATAGACAGACAGACAGATAGAAAAATAGATAGATATATAGAAAGATGAATAGACAAATAGATAGATATACAGATAAATAGATAGATACACAGATAGATAATTTGATAGATAGATAGATCATATATATAGATAGATATATAGACAGATTGATATACATATAGGTAGACAGACACATAGTTAGATAGATAGATAGAAAGACAATAGATAGATAATTAGATTGAAAGACAGACAAATAGAAAGAAAGATAGATATAAATAGTACATTGTTATACATATAGAAAAAAGATAAATAGATAGATAGATAGACATATGTTAGACACATATATTGATAGATAAAAATTTTAATAAATAGATCGATTAATAAATAGTTAGAAAATTATTTAGATAAATTGATTAATAGATAGATAGATATATAGATAGATAGATATATAGATAGATAGATATATAGATAGATAGACAGATATATAATCAAATACTTAGACAAATAAAGAGACAGCAAGATAAATATATAGATAGATAGACACATAGATAGACATAAATATACACAAAGATAGAAAGATAGATTGATAAATATAGAGACATATAGATTATCAAATAGATAGACACATAGAGAGACATATAGATTGACAAACAGACAGATAGATAGATAGATTCATAAACAGACAGATAGATAGATTTATAGATAGATAGATACACAGATAGATAGATAAATATACAATTAGATAGACATATTGAAAGATTGATAGATAGACTGATAGATAAACATATAGATAGACAAATAGATAGATAAATAGACAGATAGAAAGTAAGAAATATAGATAGATAGATAGCCATATAGATTACTAGATAGATAGATAGATAGATACCAGATATATTGATAGACTAATTGATAAAAAATTGATAGATAGATTGATAAAAAATTGATAGACAAATGTATAGATATTTTGATAGATAAATTAATAGACATTTTGATAGACAGATAGTTAAACAGATAGATTGATAGAAAGATTGAGATAAAGATAGATAAATACATTGGTCATGTCTATAAATAGATACACAAATAGATATAGATATAGATAAATTGATAGAAAGATTGATAGACAAATAACAAATAGAAAAATAAATAGTATTATAGATAGATACATAGATATATTGATAGAAGATAGATAGACACTTAGATAGTTAGATAGTTAGTTAGATAGATAGAAAAAAAATGATATACAGATAGAAAGATATATAGATTAAGAGATAGATAGATATACAAATAGATAGATAGATAGACAAATAGATAGACGGATAGAAAGATGGATAGATAGACGAAAAGATAAATTGATAGACAGATAGAAAGATACACAGATAGATACACAATTAGATAGATAGATAGAGAAGGTAGAAAGATAGATAGATAGATATACAAACAGATAGTAAGATTGATAGACACATTTATAGATAGTTCGATAGATAGATTGATGGATAGATAGATAGATAGAGATATATAGATAGATAGATAATAGATGTATTTATAGATAAATAGATAGATATATATACAAATAGATAAATAAATAGATAGATAAATAGATAGATATAGATAGATAAATAAAAAATAGATACATAGATAAATAAGTAGATAGATATACTAAAAGATAGATACATAAATAGATTGGTAGACAGATATATAGATATATTATTAGAAAAATAAATTGATAAATAGATAGATAGGCAGATAGAAAAAGATAAATTGTTAGACAAAAATATAAAATGATTAATAGATTGATAGATCGATAGATAAAAATATAGATAGAGATATAGAAGGATAGATAGACAGAAAGATAGACAAATATAAAGACAGATAAATAGAAAGATAAATAAACATATATATATATATATATATATATATATATATATTGACAGATAAATAGAAAGTCAGATAAATTTAAATATATATACACAGATAGATAGACAGATTAATAGATAGATAGATAGATAAACAAATAAAGTGATATATAGATAGACAAATTAGTTGATCAAAAGATAGATAGAGAAATATATTATTGAAAATAAAATTTAATATATAACTTAAAAGATAGATTTAAATATACATTTATAGATAGATTCATAAATAGAATGATAGAAATATTGATAGAAAAATTTATACATTGATAGAAAGATAAATAGATAAATAGATAGATAGATAGACAGACAGATAGATAGATAGATTAACAGATAGATATAAAGATATATAGAGAGTCAGATAGATAAATAGACAGATAGATAGGTAGATGGATAAATAGATAGATAGAAAAATAGATAGACACAAGTAGAAATATAAACAAATAGATAGACAGATAGATAGATAGACAGATAGATAGATAGACAAATAGTTAAAGAGATAAACAGATTGATAAATAATTAAATAGACTAATAGATAAAGAATAGATAATAAATAGATAGATAGATAGATATATAGATAGATAATTACATAGATAGATATAAATAAAGACATATAGATAGAGAGATAAAAAAACATATAGATAGATAGATAGATAGACATATAGATATTCATATTGATAAACAGATTAATAAATAGATAGATAGATTGATAGATAGATTACTAGAAAAAAAATAGATAGATTGATAGACAGATTGATAAATAAATTTAAAGAAAGATAGATTGATTGATTGATAGATAAACATATAGATCGACAAAATATTATATTGACAGGCAGATAGATTGGTAGAAAGATGAAAGATAGATTGAGAGACAGATACATAGATAGATATACAGACTAATAGATAGACATATAGATAGATAGATAGACATATAGATAAACAGATAGATAGACAAATAAACAGGTAGATAGATTGATAGATAGACAAACATATAAAAACACAAATACACATATAGATAGATAGACATATAAAAAGACAAATAGATAGAAATATATACATACAAATATACAAATAGATAGAATAACATATAGAGAGATATATAGTTAGACAAATAGATAGATTGATTGACAAAAAGATAGTTAGATAGATAGTTTGATAGACATGTAGATAAAAGATAGATAGACAGATAGTTAAATATATAGATAGAAAAAATTGATAAACACATGTATAGATATATATATATATATAGTTAATTAGAAAACATACATAGATAGATAGATAGACAAATAGATAGATAGTTAAAAAGCAAGATAGTTAGATAGATTAAAAGCAAGATAAATTAACATAGATAGCAGATAAATAGACAGATAGATAGACACATAGATAGACAAATAGAAAGACAAATAGATAGATAGACAAATAGATAGATAGATAGATGTTTTATTTAAAGATAGATAGGGAGATAGATAGATAGATTAATTGTTAGATAGATTGATAGATATATAGATAGATAGACATATAAAAAGATTAATCAATAGATATATTGTTTTATAAATAGATAGATAGATATATAAACATATATATATATATTATAGAGAGAAAAATAGATAGAAAGACATATAGAAAGGCAGATAAATAGATAGATAGACAGATATATAGATAGATAAAAAATAGATAGAAGAATTGATAGCTAAATAGACATATAGATCGATAGATAGATTGATTGATTGACAAATAGATAAAAAGATACACAAATAGATAGATAGATTGACACATAGATAGATAAATAGATAGATTGAAAGATAAACAGATTGACAGACAGACAGATTGATAGATAGATAGATAGATAGACACACAGACTACCAAAGATAGATAGATAAACATATAGATTTATAGATAGATACAAATATTAATTGAAAGATATATAGATCGATAGATAGATAGATAGATTGGTTGATTTTATAGATAGATTGAAACATAGAAAATAAATAAATTGATAGATAGATAGAAACATAGAATAATAAATAAATTGATAGATAGATAAAATGTTAGATAGATAGATAAATAGACAGATAGATTGATTGATTGATTGACATATAGATAGATAGATAGAAAGACATATAGATAGATATATAGATAGACCTATAGAGAGATAGAAATATAGATAGATAGATAGATATATAGACATATAGATAGAAAGATAGACAGATATATAGACATAAATAAATATAGAAATATAATAGATAGACAGATAGATATACTAATAGATAGTAAAATATACACAGATAGATAAATACATAAATAAAAAGATAGATATACAGATAGATATACAAATATATATACATAGATTGATAGATATATATATTAATATATGATAAAAAGATAAATAGATAAAAATATAAATAGATTGATAGATAGATAAATAGATAGTTAAATAGTTTAATAAAATACAGAAAAATAGACAAATAGATAGATAGATAGATAGATATGTCTAAATAGCACTACCTTTCATTATTTGTCTATTTGACTATATATCTACCATCTTATTTAGATAGATGGTAGATATATTGCTATGTCTATCTATATGATAAATAGATAAATAGTTTTAATATGAACCTATCAATATATTGATAGGTTCATAAATGATAAATAGATAAAAAAGTCACTCAAGATAAATTGATATATAGCTAGTTAGGAATTATATTCCAAGTTTAGTATTGGTATATAAGATTAATACAATCTACTAATCATTCATGCATTCATTGGAATAGTAAAACAAGATGGTTGTTGCATATATATCTTATTCTTAAGATTATCATTGAGAAATGTGTTTCTCATGTCTAGTTGATATACATATTATTTATAAGAAATTATAATAGATTTCAAAAATCTTATAATAACCATTTTGGAATTATATTTTCATTTTTGAGAATTCAGAAAATTGTGTCCATATGAATATATTTGAGAGAATCTAAAGTTAATTAACTGTATGAATGATAATTGATATTTATTTTGGTTACATGAAGCTATTTAATAAAATTTCTTATGATTCTCCTATTTCTTAAAGAATCAATTTTATATCTTTGTCTAATATATTTAGATTGTAATTATCAAATCTTTAATCTTTTGGAAGACTCATACATATTGTTTTGTATGACTATTATGATGATATCCTGGTATGTATTTATATATTGTATCTCATTATGAAAATAGTTGCACTATTTTTTTTGTTTTTTTAAAATGTTGAAATGATGTTTTCTTAATAATGTTAAATGTATAATAGCAATTATGATGAAGATTACATAAACATAAATAATATTAAATTTGTGAGTAGTTTTTTAAAATAAAAATTGTCTACATAAAAAATAATTATTTTAATTTTGGCGAACAAAAATCTCTTTTCCGAAAGAATAAAATGATTTTGCAAAAACCTTCTTGAAATTGATTCAATATCACTGGCAAAAACACTTATTGACACTTGTAGAATGTGTGCCCCACCCGAACTCTTTGCACAACTCTTACATTGCCTTTATTGATGCTCTGACATCATGTAAGCTTGATGTTAAAACTTATAGGAACCTAATAGGGCTTTGCGTGCATTGGGAGAAAGAAAGAAAGCGAAGAGAATGGAGAGAAAAATAAAACAAAAAAAGATAATATTATTGTAGTATGGTACTCATTTTACTTGAATTTGATTGCTCATACTTCATTCACCATTAGTGTTGCATTATACAGACTTGTTTTTCTATTCTATCATTGCTCATATAGCTTGTTATGTTGCTTGCTACTTTGAATGTAAGATATATAATTTGAATTAATATGTCAGTTGTTATTTTTTAATTTTTTTTGTGGCTCATTTGTTATTGTTCACCCTTTATTAATAGGTGGTTGACTGTTAATATATCATTATCAAATTACTGATGCCCATTCTATACGTGCCATGCCCCCTCTTCTCATTCAAAGTGATGCTACATTTCTTGCTAGTATGCCAAATATTTGTGATTTCATTTAACTAGTAAAAGCATATTTTTTTAAAGTAGCAGTTAGTGGTGAGGATAACCCCGTCTTTTTTTCAATGTCACATCTTAAAAGGATTAATAATTGTAATATCTTGATTTATTTTTATCCCTTGCAAATGTGATGTGTAAAAAAGTATAGAATGTTCATAATAAATAATTATTTTTTTAAGAATTATTTTTGTTACCATTAATTGTATTTTACTAAAGATTTATTTTTTATTAATTAGTCTCATTTCCATGGAAATTATATAACCATGGAATATTGAACCATTGTGGGGACAAAAAGGCTGAAATAATTTGATTAATTGCTTTTGATCCTTTTGAAATAATGATTGTCCGCTACATCATTTCATAACTACCTAGATGGTACATGCGCCATGGCGCACTATGCGCCAATGCCAGCGATGATGTGTGATGCTCATGAGCTGGCATGTGGCTTAGTGTTAGTGGGTGCATAGTCCAGTGGGCAGCAATGCCATGAGATGTGGTGCCGTGGATTCGCAGCTATGGTGCATAACTATTTTGAAGTGCACAGTGTGTGTATGGTGTAGTGAACATGGATGTGTGTTGATGTACTGGACGTGCACCATGTGTATGTTTGATACTGCCATGGTGTAGTGCGTGCAACATGTGGGTTGTGTTCATTGGGTTCTTTTTTTATACGTATCAAAGAGAGTGATTTTCCATGTAGAATCAAGCGAGTAAAACTATATAGTTTGTTATGAAAATGACCACTACTTTGGTGCTTCCATCACTATTATACTACTATAATAAATGATTAAAGTTAAGTGTGTAATGAAAAATATTATATTTAATTTATTATTATCTAGCAAATTTTTTTTATTTTCTATTTTATCACAGGAACTCATGGAGCAACGTATGACAGCTGCTTCTCAAATAGTTGAGGGGGTTTGGATCTTTAGATAACTTTTTTGAAGGAAGAAATGTAGGAAATGAAAGAAGTGAATGATGAGATGAAAGAAATAAAAAAAGCAACACATTAGTAGATGAACTATAAGGAATCACAGTTAGAATTTTTGATGAGACATAGCACATCACATTAGTAGAGTACCGACGTAAGAGAGCCTAGCACAAATGTACTAGCTAATGATAATATGATGATTTAGTTTTAAAAGATTATATCCTATGTATTGTTTTTGTTTTAACCATGTAACTTTTGTATCATAATTATTTAAATTATTTTTGGTTTTTGTTAATTATAAAAATGGTTTATAGTATATGTTTTTATTAAATACAAAATAAAATTTTAAAAAATGTAATCAATTTTTTTGTAAAAAATAAAAGTATAAAAATAAGATTGGAATGAAAATAGCAGGGGATTTTTACCTCGCTAATATAACTATGGAATTTTTAGTATAATTGAATCGAAAATTATTAATTACTACTCTTAATTATGATCAAAATTAGCAAGGGAAAAATATAATTAGCTAGGGAATTTTTGTCGTTGAAAGATTTGCTAGAAACTTTTTTTTTCTCATTAATATTTGTGACGAGCACTTTTAATTTGAAAATTTTTCTATCAATAATCTGTCGTTATTCTTTTTAGAGATGGAATAAGCCCGAATAGTTAGGGAAACTTTCCCTAGCTATATGAAATTTGTTTTGTAGTGAGATTAATAGATAGATTAATAGATAAATTGATAGATAGATTGTATATAGATTTGATAGAAATATAGATAGACACCGTGATAAAAAGATATAAATAAAGATATAGATAGATAAATAGATAGATATATAGACAGATAGATTGATAATTAGATCGATAGACAATTGATATAGAGATAGTTAGATAGATAGAAATATAGAAAGATAGATATATTGAATGACAAATTAATAGAGATATATTTAAATAGATAGATAGGCAAATAGATATAAAGATAGATAATATGAATTGAAAGAAAGAAAGAAGGAAGATAGATAGATTAATAGATAGATAAATAAACAGATAAATAGACAAATAGATAAATAGTTAGACAAATACAAAAAATATATATATATATTAATAGATAGACAGATAGATTGATTTACAAAATTATAGATAGATTTACAAAACATATAGATAGACAGATACATAAATTAAAAGATAGATAGACAAATAATTGACAGAAAGTTTCACAGAAAAATAGATAGAATGATAGATAGACAAATAGATAGATAGACAGATAGACAAATAGATAAATAGACAAATAGAAAGAGATATAGATGATAGACAGACATATATATAGACATATAGATAGATAGATAACACATAGAGAGACAGACAGATAGACAATAAATAGAGAGACAGACATATAGATAAATAGATTTACACATATAACATACAGATATATATATAGATAGACAAATAGATATACAGATATATAGAAAGATAGATAGACAACAAAGACGGACAGATAGAAAGATATAGATATACAAACAGATAGACAGATAGATCGATAGATAGACAGATAGAGAGACAATAATAATAAATATATAGATAAAGATAGATTGATTGACAGATAGATAGATTGTTAAACAAATTGACAAGTAGATTTATAGATATAATGATAGACATATTGATAGATAGATTTAGAGATAGATCGATAAAGAGATTGATAGAAGATTGATAGATTATTAATAGAAAGATAGATAACTAGATAGATAGATAAATAGATAAATAAATAAATAGAAATATTGAGAAATAGATAAAAAGATTTTAGATTGATTAGTAGAGTGATTAAATAATTGATAGACATATTGATAACAAATGATGCAAAATTGTTAGAAAGATTGATAAATAGATGATTCATAGATATTTATATAGAATGAAAGATAGATAGATAGTTAGAGATAGATAGACACACACACACACACACATATATATATATATATATATAGATCGATAAGCACATAGATCGATAGAGATTGAAAGATAGAAAGTAGAAAGTCGGATTGATAGAAGATAAATAGATGGATATAAAGATAGACAGATAGATTGATAGATAGACTGATAGATAGAAAAGATAAACTAATAGATAGACAAATAAAGATAGATATTTATATTGTAAGATTGATAGATAGATTAATAAACATATTTATAATTAGATAGATAGATAGATTGATATATAGATTGATCAAAAGATTGATAGTCGAATTTAAATTAGTTTGATAGATAGAAAGATAGATAGATTGATATATATACACATAAGATAAATATATAGATGGAAAGTTAGTTAGATAAATAGATAGATAGATAGACAAATAGATAGATAGGTAGATAGAGAGATAAATTGAAGGTAGATAAATATATACATAGATAGATAAATAGACATATAGATAGATAGATAGATATAAGGATAGACAGATAGATAGATAGATAGATAGACAAAATGATTGATTGATTGATTGATTGATAGAAAGATAGATATAGGACATATAAATAAATAGATAGATAAATAGAAAGATTGACATTTAGAAAGGCAAAGAGATAGTATATGATGATTGATAGTTAGATAGATGGACAAATAGATAGAAAGATAGATAGATATTATATAGACACATAAATAATAGACAATATAAAGATAGATAGATAGTTTGATAGAGAAATAGACATATCATTAGATAGATAGATAATAGATAAATATATATATATATATATATATATATATATAGATAGACTAATAGATAGATAGACATAGATAGGAAAAAGATAGAATGATAGATAGACTAATAGATGATATACATATAGATAGAAAGATATACAGAAGATAGATAGATAGTTAGTTAGATAGACAGATAATGAGAGATATATGGTTTTAGAGAAATGATATATAGAGATATAGATGACAGATATTGATATATGTTAGAAAGACACAAAGAAAGATATATAGATAGACAATAGATAGAATATAAATAGACAAATATAAAGACAGATAAATACCTAGATAGACAAATAAATAGACAAATAGATAGTTTAATAGACCACTAGGTAGATAGATATATAGATAGATGGATAATCGAATGATATACATATATATAGAATAACATATAGATAGATATATAGATAGATATATAGATAGATTGAAAGGTAAACAGATAGATATACAAATATATAGAAAGAAGATAGATAGATATATAATAAAAAATAGATATACATATACATAGATAGATAGATAGACAAATAGATAGACAAATAAATAGATTGATTGATTGATTGATCGATATACTTTTATAGATAGAAAGATAGATAGACAGACATATAGACAAATAGATACATAGATAGGTAATAGACATATATTGACTAAAAAATATATAGATATATAGATATATAAATAGATAGATAGATAGAAAGAAAGACATATAGATAGTAAATGAGATAGACAAATAGATACAAAGATAGATAGTTAAATAGCTAGACAGTTAGATAGTAAATTAGATTGATAAATAGATATAGACAAATAGACACACAACAAATAGATAGTTAGTATGCCGGTCATTCAGGCAGACAGTTAATCAGGAGTCAAATAGATAGACAAATAGATATACATATAGATAATCAAATAGATTGACAGATAGATCGAAAGATAGATAGATAGACAAATTGAAAGACAAAAATAGATATATAGATAGCTATATATTTAGATTGATTAATAGATAGATACTAAGATGGACAAAATGATAGATATATATTTAGATATTAGATAGACATAGAGAGAGCTAGATATTTAGACAGACAGACAAATGGATAAATAGATATAGATTAAAGAGATATAGTTATAACATAGATAGATTGACAGTTAGATATACAAATAGATAGATATATAGATAGATAGATTAATAATAGATATATAGATAGATAGACAAATATATAGACAGATAGATAATTAGAAGACAACAGATAGAGAGACAGACTATAGATAGGTAGATAGATTGATTGATGATTGAAAATAATAGATGGATATTAGACTTATAGATAGATGGATAAATAGACAGATAGATAGATAGCTATGCAAATATATAGACACATTAATAGATAGGTATATACACAAATAGATAGAAAGATAGTTACACAAATAGATAGACATATTATTATATATATAGACATATTGATAGACATATATATATATATATAAACATATAAAAGACATATAATAGATTGATATAGATAGAGAGATAGATAGATAGTTAGATAGATAGTTAGATAGATAGATAGAAAGAAGATAGATACAGATTATTAGATTAATACATAGGTAGATAGAAGAGAGATATATATACAGATAGACATACATACTGATAAATAGATAGATAGATAGTTAGATATATAAATATATAAAAAGATAGTTAGAATGATAGTTAGAAAGATATATTGAATGATAGATAGACACATAGATTAATTGATACATAGATATTAGATAGACAAATAGATAGATAGATAGATAAACAAACAGATAGACAGACACATAGAAAGGCAGAGATCAGATATTTAAATAAATTGAAAGACAAATAGATTGCCAATAGATTAACACCACATAATAAATGATACATAGATAGACAGATTATACACAGATAGATAGATATATAGATAGACAGACTATTAAATTGATCGATAATAGATATATATATAAGACAATTAGATAAATAATAGAAAGATAGATTGATATATAGATATATATAGATAGATAGACAGATATAAAAATAGATATATGGATACATATATACACATTCATAGATAGATAAATAATAGTTAGATAGACAGATATAGAGATATGTATATGATAGACATATAGATTCATAGATAGAAGTATAGATAGATAGATACAAAAATATATAGACAAAAAAGATTGACAAATATAAATAATAATAGATATAAAAGAGATTGTTAAATAGAAAGATAGAGATATAGAAAGATAGATAGAATCTATATAGACAAATTGATAGACAAATAAATAGCCCGATACATAAATAGATATATAGATAGAAAATACTTATACAAAAAGATGACATATAGATAGAAAATAGATATATAGAAAGATATAATAAATAAAATAGATAGATAAAGAGATAAATAGACAAATTGATACACATATTATATACAGATAGATAGATAGATATATATATAGATAGATGATAGTCAAAGAAATAGACAAATAGATTGACATATATATTTATAGATACAAGAGAAATAGATAAACAAATAGATAGATGATATATAGACAGACAAACAGATTGATTGATTGATTGATATTAGATTTATAGATAGTATATAAATAAAAAAATAGATGGATATATAGACTTATAGTTATACTGATAGATAGATTGAAAGATAGATAAATTGTTCTACAAATATATAAATACATTGATAGATAATATATTGATAGATAGATAGATAAACAGATATATATATATATATATATATATATATATATATATATATTATATATAGATAGATAGAAGACATACAGATACAGATAGATGATAGATTAACATATAGAAAGACAGATAAATAAATGATAGATCGAAGGAGATAGATAGTTATAGATAGAAAGATACATGATTGACCTAAAGATAAACAAATTGATAGACAAATTATTAGATAGATATATAGATAGATGAATACATCGATAGATAAATAGATTAATCGATAGTATATTGATTAATAGTGACAGATACATAGACAAATAGATAGACATATATAGAAACATATATAATTATAATTGATAGACATACAGATAATAGATAGTTAGATATATATATATATATATATATATATATATATATATATATATAGATTGACAGATGATTTGACATATAGATAAATTGATATAGATAGATAAATAGATAGACATAGACACACATATAGGCAAATAGGTAGACAGACATATAGAAAGACGATAGTCAGATATAATAAATTAAAAAAAGTCAAAAATGACAAATATATTAACATATAGATAGACACATGGATAGATAGACAAATATACAGATAGATAGATCGATTATAGATAGATATAGATTGATTGATTGTTATATACATAGTTAGATAGATAATTAGATAAACATATAGGTAGACATATTGATAGATTAATATAACAATAGATAGAGATATAGATAGATCGATAGACAGAAAGAAGGCAAAAGATCGACATATACATATCTAAACACATAGACAATAGATAAATAGATACATAGATTGAAAAACAGACAGATAGATTGGTATATTGATATACAAATAGATAAATATATAGATAGAATTATAAATAGATTGATAGATAGATAGATAGATGATAACAAATAGATATAAATTAGATAGTCAATAGAAAGATATACATATAGATAGATAGACAAAAGATTCTATACAAATTTTGGGAATAAATAGACAGATAGATAATTAGATAGATAGATTTGCAGATAGTTAGATAGACAGATAGACATCTAGATAAGCAAAATAGATAGAAGAGATCTACAAATGAATAATAGATATAAATAAATAGATAAATATATAGATAATCTATACATACAGATAGATACTCATAAAGATAGGAAGATAGATAGAACAGACATACAGACAGATAGATAGTCAATGTGATAGACACTATATTGATATATTGATTGATAGAAATATTTTTATTAATAGAAAATGATAGACATATAGATGACATCGATGGATAGAAAAATAAATTGATTGATAGAAGATAGATCTATACATACAAATAGATAGAAAGATAGATAGATATATATAGATTGATTGATTGATTGACATTGATAGTGAGATAAATAGAATGATAGAAAGATAGATAGATAAATATATAGATAAATAGATAGATAGATTAGATTTATCAAAAGCCCGATAGATAGATAAAAAATAGATAAATAGATAGATTTATAGAAAAGAAAGATAGATAGATAGATATACAAATAGAAGATAGATAGAGAAATAGATAGACTATATAAGATAGATAGATATATAGATCAATAGATAATTGATAGATAAATTGATAGTTATATAGATATAGATAGATAGATAACACATAGATATTAAGATATAGATAGATATACTATAGATAGATAGACATATAGTTAGAAAGATATATAGACAGATAGATATTTGTTAGATAGATGATAGATAGATTGCTAGACATATAGATAGGTAGATAAATAGATACATAGATAAACATATAGATAGACATATATAGACAGATTGATATACTATAAATAAATAGACTAATATA
>JAREIK010012815.1:0-58379 GCA_029783825.1 Sapria himalayana | reverse complement strand
TCTAAATATTTATCTATATTTCTATCTATCTATCTATATATCTATCTATCTATATGTCTATCTATCAGTCAATTTATCTATCTTTCAATCTTTTTTCTATCTGCCTATCTATCTTTCTTTCTATATGTCTATCTTTTAATCTATTTAGATGTCTAATAATCTATGGATCTTTTCTCTATTTCTCTATCTATCTATCTATCTAAATATCTATCTATATCTAAATTTCTATTAAATTATCAATATATGTGTCTATGAATCTATTAATCAATTTGTATATCAATTTGTCTATTAATTTATCTATCAATCTTTCTATAAATTTGTCTATTATCATTCATTCTATTTGTCTATTATCTGTGTATATATCTATATATCTATATATCTATATATCTATCTATCTATTAATCTATTTATCTTTTTATTATCTATCTATTTATCATTATGTTTTTCTATATAACAGTCTATATATCTATTTGTCTATATGTCTATCTATCCATCTATCTATCTGTCTATCTATCTATATATCTATCTATCTTTCTTTTTATATATCTTCCAATCAATCTATCTCGGTTTCTATCTATCTATCATTCTTTCGATCAATCAATCAATCAATCAGTCTGTCTATCTTTTTATCTATCTATATGTCTATTTATATCTATATCTATCTATTTGTCTGTCTGTCTATCTATTTGTTTATATATCTATCTATCTCTTTATCCTTCTATCTTTCTTTATATCTTTATATCTATCTATTTGTGTATCATTCTATCTATCTATATATCTATCTGACTATCTATCTATATGTATATCTATTTGTCTATCTCTTTCTCTATCAATCTATCTTTCTATCAATCTATCTACCTTTCTATCAATTAATATATTTATCAGTCTATTTCTACATATCTATCTATAAATCTATCTGACTATCTTTCTATATCTCTATCTTTCTTACCATCTATCTGTTTATCTATCCATTTATCTTTATTTCTATCTATCTATCTTTCTATCAATTTGTCGAACTATAAATCTATAAATCTGTCTATCTATCTACCTATCTAACTTTCAATTTATCTATCAAACTTTGTCTTTCTATCTGTGTGTCTATTTCTTTATCTATCTGTCTGTCTATATAACTATCGCTCAATCTATCTATCTATCTCTCTCTCTATCTATCTATATATATCTATCTGTCTATTTTTTCTTATATATTATATATATATATACACATCTATCTATCTATCTCTCTATCTATCTATCTTTTCGTCTATCTATCTATCTTTCTATCAATCTATCTCTATTTGTCTATCAATCTATCTATCATTCTATCTACCAATCTACCTATCATTCTATCTATCAATCTATCTACCTATCTTTCTATCTATCTATCTACTATCTTTTTATCTTTCTATCTATCTTTTTAATCTATTTGTAAATCTATTTTTTTATGCATCTATTTATATATCTTTTTATATTTTTGTCTGACTCTTTATCTATGTATCTCTCTATTTATTCGTCAATCTATCTTTCTAACTACACTTTATATCTATTTATTTATCTATCTATCTGTCTGTCTGTCTGTCAATCTATCTTTCTATATATCAATATGTTTATCTATCTATCTATCTATCTATCAATCTATCTATCAATCATTCAATCTATCTATCTATCTATCTATTTGTCTATATATCTACCTATTTATTGTCGGTGTAATTGTTGTATGTCTATCTTTTTTTCTATTTGTATATCTATCTGTATATTTCTCTGTCTATCTGCTTACCTATCTTACTATCTACCTGCCTAACTAACTGACTATATGACTTTTTATTTGTCTATATGTCTATCTTTCTTTCTGACTATCTATCTTTTCATTTGTTTGTTTTTTTATCTATTCATCAGTCTATATCTTTATTTGTCTATCTATCTATCTATCTACCTTTCTTTCTATCTATATGTCTATTTATATATCTAGCTATCTCTCTATCTATCTATCATTTTGTCTATCTATCAGTCTATTTATATATCGATTTATATATCTATCTATCTTTCTATTTGTCTATACATTTCTTATCTATCTAATTATCTATCTCACTAAAAGAAAATATTTATTTATCTATGGAAATTTATTTAGAAAAACACCTTGATAATTAGCAAGGGATTAGCTAAGGAAAAACAAGAGATGTTTAATTTTGCGTTGAATTATATATTTCTGATGGATTTGTGATGGATTAGAGTAAAAAATTTTCTATTGAAAATTATCCCTAGCTAAAATTATCATAAATTTTCTCACAAAGAATGTTGGACATTTTAGCAATGACTTTAGAGATAGATGATCCCTAGCTAATTAGTTCAAGACAAATTCCCTTGCTAAATAATATCTTATATTTTTTTACAATTTTATATTCAATTGCAAGTGATTATTCATTAAATGATAATTTTAACAAAATATATGCATTTAACTATGAATTTTTCCCTAGCTATTTGGGCTGAGGATAATTTCCATTGCTAATCTATACTAATTTAATTTTTTTTTAATTTTTATCTGTTTAAATATTATATATAATTTTGTATATTAAAGGTTTGTCATGGTCTATATATGAGCATTCCTTGGAAGACACATTCTCCTCATATAATTATAAAAATAGGATATTATAAATAAATAATTTCAAATATAATATAAATATAAATACAAATTTATATTAATATAGATAAAAATAACTATTTTTATGATTATAAAATTCTTAAAAATTTATACAAAATATATTTCTAAAATATTTAATTACAAAATTTTAATATTTGTATTAAAAACATTAAATAATTATTTATGTAATTATAATCATTATTTAAGTTATTTTAATTAATAAATGAACATACATAAAAATTACTACTAACAAAAAGCTAAAATAATTAATTTTATGATAAAATAAAAAAATTATAAAAATATTTGAATTAACAAAAACAAGTAAATATTTATTTTATTTATGTTAAATTTATATATTTATGATTATAGGATTTTTTTTTTAAAAAAAATAATTACTAAGAGATTTGAAAGTTTTGAATTATAAAAAATTTCAAATTTTTAATAAAATTTAAAAGAAAATAAATTCATATTTAAAGATTAATACATAAATATTTTAATTACTTCAAGAAAAATTTTGTTGATTTAAAAAATTAATATCTCAATGTTGTCATTAAAAGAACACTTCAAGTATTTTTTAGGATTTCAAATGAGTTATTTAATATATTACTAATGAAATTTTTTTGTCCTAAAAACACTAAAATTATTTTTAGTCGTATAAACACTTTTGAAAAGTATTACCAAATTGAGCCTAAGTTAATTTGAATTCAAGTTTTATTAATTGTCCCTACTGAATTTATAAGAAATAAATAATTGAGTAAGAGCTTTACTATTAGCTTTTAATATTATATTTTATTAAAATAGTAAATATAAATTTTTTTAATGATCTTATCACTATAAGTAATTTTTGGAATTTTATAAATTATAATTTATATCAAATAATATGAAATTTAATGCCTTTATAATTATTTCATATTATATTCATAAAAAATAATTTTAATTCTTAAAAAATAATAACCATTATATATATATGAAGTACTATATTATAATATAATATTTTTTATTTATGAAATAATGCAATTTTTTTGACTTTTCAGATTTTCGAGTGCAATTTTCTTCCCACTCTCATCTTAATGTTGTGCTCAGAAAATGTTGTTATACATTATGAAGTAGTTACTTTACTTAAAAATTGAGACCTCAATTATTTTTTTAGTTATTATTATTTTAAAATTTTGATCTTGGCCTTTATTTTCTTATTTAGACTAATTATTTGTATTGTTGCAGGTAGGTGTGATTGGAAATTTGGTTCACTCATCTCTAAACATAAGAAAGAAGTTCTATCTGCTAGGGCATTGCAGCTTGTTATCTGTTTGCTTAGGTCCTTCCATTTGTAGCATTTTTTGGAAAACTAAATCTCTATTCATTATGTATCTGATCAAATTCTATTTTTATATCATTATCCAAAGTTACTCTCTAAATTTACTTTGATTTACTTAGAGATGTCAACCGGGCCGGGCCGAGGCCCGGCACGGAAAAATTTCGTGCCCGGGCCCGTGCCGTGCCCGGGTTAGGCACGAGCCATGTCGTGCCTGGCTCGTGCCGTGCCGTGCCTGACCCGACACGGTTCAGCCCGCGGCACGGCACACCGGCACGGGTTTGTCCCGTGCTGGGTGTCCCGTGAGCCCGACCCCACGATGCCCCTCCCGCAAAAAAAGATCGCGGGTCGGGTCTGATTCGATCGACCCGCGGACCCCCCGTATCCCGAACCGCTCAGACATGCAAGCCCGAGCGGGCCAGGCAAGGCACTGCACTGCCCTCCGTGCCTGCGGGCCGTGCCGGGCCCGGTTATTTTAAACCGTGCCAGGCACGGCGGCACGCTCGTGCCCAAAATATTCGGGCAGGCCCGGCCCATTTGACACATCTAGATTTATTGTAATTTTGCTATTTAAATTTGCTTTTAATAATTCTCCAATGGTTTTTCCTGATAAATAGCTCATGTTGCCCTGAGAGTCAGAGGAAAGCTTCTTTATCACTAGGACAATTTTGGCAACTAATTCAGATTGCAAGGTAAGCATATATTGATTTTCCCTTCACTTAGATAATTTTTAGGATTGAGATTAATCATAATATGAAAATTTTTTAGATTACTTTTTGTTTGGATTCATGTTTTGCAGTTAAAAAAAGGATGTCATGGTAAAAAGAAGTGCTCTAATAAAATTTTTATGTATTCTTGTATTCATGTATTAAATAAATAATATAAAAATATATTGTGTAATATAGTACCTTTGATAGGTCATAGATTCTATATACTTTCACCGTTTGTCAATGATTATGGCCATCGGGTCTTGTATCATAGGTCTAAAGTTTTTATGAATTGACACAGTCCTCGGGGCACTCTTATGAGCATTTTATCGTGGGTATGAGTAGCTAACTAGTTCAGCATGGCATGGTCGTGTATGGCATGAGACCATGGGTTTTGCTGAGCCACATTTAGTGGCCCTATATGTCATTTGTGGTTGTTGTGTGGGCTAGCCAAATGTGCTATTTATTACCCATTACTCTTGCCTAAGAATTATTTGTGCTAATGTCATGGTCGAACCATTCTGACTCATTACCCAAGACAATGCATGTGCAGAGCTACTTAGGTCCTAGGCACGAGTTGTTTTTGGGCACTCATGACCTAATTAACTGACCCAATTATTTTGTTAAAATGGATAATCCATCACTAAGCATGTTTAATAGAAATTAGAAAACAACAATTACTTGATTATATATATTTACAAGATAAGTTTTGTTTGTTACCTATGAAAAGATTTATATTATTGATCTATTTTTCATGAGCATAGATTGATACATTCTATTCAATTGTTTTCTCTTAAACTTAATACATTTGAATCTAATGAATATTTTTTCTCAATGAAAGTTGAAATGCAATACTTTTTTTTATATTTTTATATTTATTTTGGAATATTGATAACATATGTTCATACAAAATTAATTCTATTTCACAAAAGAAATAATTTTTAATCTATTAAATATGAGAGTGTCATAAAAAAGTTCAAAATATCTTGTAATTATCCAATTTTATATTACATATATTATCTGTATAATTAGTTTAATAATTTTTTTATAATAAATTTATATCATATTGTATTTAACATACTTAGACATGTGATAAGCTATGAAAGATTGAGATCACTTTCGAGGTTGATGAACATTTTGCACTTGTTTCTCACACTCTATTTGAGCTCCTCTTAGTTTTGATAGTAAATCCATCAAAATTCTTTATTTATAAGAGAGTCAATTTAGTCTTTTGAAAAATGTTAAATATAATGACATTTGAGGAGATAGTGATTTATATATGAACATGTGTTGAAAGAATATATTATTTTTGTTGATTTTTTTATTTTTTTTATTTTAGTTACTTTTAAAGAGATTACTTAATTTGAGCTGCACTAATTATTTTTGTCTATTATATAAGAATCTTAGTAATATGACATTTTGATTATCAAGTGTTTATTTTATTTTATTTTTTTGTATTTTAATTGCTAACATAATATTAGATGTATGGATATATATGTGAGTTAGAAATTACAAATCCTAGAAGGTTTCCCACCACTATCTGTAATAACCAAAGAAATACATGGTAGTAGGTGCATGCACAATATGGGCAACACCTTCTTGCATAAGTGTAGTATGCATGCACAATGTGAGATAGGAGGCATGCATAGTCACCTACAGATGCATGGTGGTGGTGCACAACATGCTGAGGTGATGACTCATCTAGTATTTTGATTTTTATTTTGATTTTGATTTTGATTTTGTTTTTGTTTTTTGAAATGTTTTTACTGTGAAATGACAATTTTTGTGGTTGTGTTGATATTGTTTGAGCCTTAAAATTGTTGCTGTTTGAGCCTTAAAATTGATGTAGTTTGAGCTTGTGCCGAGAAGAGGAGAGCCATATAAGACCAAAAGAATGCTAGATTACTTTCTTTACTGTGAGCCAACCCAAATTGATGCAACCACTCTCCCAGTTGTGGTGCTTGTTTTTGGTGTTTGTTTGTTTATTAAGGTGGGCATTTTGATGCTGGTGCTGGTTGCTCAACTGCAACAACAAGGGTGCATGATGGACTGGCAAAGCTCACTTCTTTTTCTTCCATTTTGCACCAGTTGTTTGCTCAGCTGATTCTCATTTGATTATCCTGCTTCCCTCTATATTTCACATTACATTGAGTGTCAATTATTTCCATGTGTTAATATTCTTGTTTAAAAAAACAAGTTGATAATCAGTTTGTGTATCGTTTTATGTATCTAGTTAATTGATGGCATCATATCATTTTTCTAGGTTTGAGTTGTTGGATATGGTGAAGAAATATTCATCTTCAGTTGGGAAACATGGGACACATAAGTGTGGTGTCTCAGAATAATGAAATTAGTTAGCTAATGGGTTTGGAGTCAGACACTTGGAGGCTCTAGTGAGTGTCTTGATCCTTAATACTGAAGGGAAAAACATGGTGTTGGACTCAGACATGGGACTGGAACATGTTTGATGATAAGTACTATTTCATATATGCAACCCCTAAAAAGAATGAAAAGATATCGGTAAACTGCATAAAATTGGGAGATAAACTTGTTGTAGATGCTTTAGCTGCTAGATTTGGTCAACAAGTGCATCTAGAAATTAAGTAATATTTTCCTTCACATGTGTTAGGTTTTCTTTTTTGTTTAGAGTTGCCTTCATTAGTTTATAATATTGTGGCTTTGATTCGTGATTTTAGTGCTGATAATTATGTTGTTGAAGAAGTTCAAAATAAATTTTTGAGAAGTACCATATGTAATACAATAGCAGCAGTCCTATATGGAGTCACAGTTAGCGGCCTCAATTAGACAGATAGCACATAGAGTTCCAGTAGAGAAACAACGCAAGAGAGGCTAGCACAAATGCATCACCTAATGATAAGATGATAATTTTATTTTAAATGATTATATACCTATGTTATGTTTTTGGTTTAACTATGTAACAATAATATCAGAATAATTTCTGAAATATTTTTGCTTTTTCTTAATTATAAAAAATTGTTTAGAATATATGTTTTTATTCAATTTAATATAAAAATTTAAAAATATGTAATCAAATTTTTTGTAAAAAAATTGTAAAAATGGCTTTGGAATGAAAATAGCTAGAGAATACTTCCTCACTAATTAGCTAGGGAATTATATGTATGTATCTAGTAGAAAAATATTAATTACTATTCTTAATTAAGATCAAAATTAGCAAGGAAAAAAAATAATTAGCTAGGGAATTTTTGTGGTTAAAAAAATTCTAAGGAATTATATTCTCATTAATATTATGTGATTAGCACATTAGCTTTGGATAATTTCAGTCATTATTCCTTTTTAGCAACGGAAAAAGCCCATATAGCTAGTGAAATTTCTCTAGCTATATTGGCATTTTTCTTGGAGTGTCTTTATATCTATCTAATATGTCTATCTATCTGTCGATCTATTTAGCTACCAATCTGTCTATCTGTCTATCTATCTATATATTAATTTTAATATCTATTGATATGTCAATCAATCAATCTGTCTATCTATATGTCTACCAACCAATCATTCTATCTATCTACGTATCTATCTATCTCTTTATAAATTTGTCAATCAATCTATCTTTCTATCTATTTGTCTATCTACTTGCCTATCTATCTATCTACCTATCTATCTATCTATCTCTCTCTATCTATTTGTCATCTATCTATCTTTATATATGTCTATCTATCTATCTATTTTTCTGACTATCATTTTTTTCACAAGATATCTAGCAATTTGTCTATCTATCTGGTTATCTATATGTCTATCAATTTATTGATCTATTTGTCTTTCTATTTGTTTATCTATCAATCTATGAATCTGTCTGTTAATCTATTTATGAAACTATCTATATATCTGGCTATCAATAGTGTGTATATATGTTTGTCTAACTATCTATTTATTTGTCTAACTATCTGTCTATTTTTAATATATATTTCTTAATGAGTGCCTGTCTATTTGGTTATTTGTCTGTCTACCTGCCTGTCTGACTATCTACCTACCTAACTAACTAACAGACTATATGTCTATCTATCTATATTTATGTCTACATATTTGTTTATATATGTATCTATTTATATGTTTTTCAATCTGTCTGTTTGTCTATCTATCTATTTGTCTGTCAATCAATCAATCTATTTATCTATCTAACTATTTATCTCTCTATATATCTTCTATTTATTTGTCTATCTATCTATCAATATATCTGTCTATCTATCAGTCTTTAAATCATTCAATCTATCTGTCTAACTATCTATCTCTCTGCCTATCTATCTATATATCTATCTATCTATCTATTATCTATATGTCTATCTATCATCTATCTATCTATCTCTCTTTCTCTATCTCTCTATCTGTCTAGCTATCTAGCTATCTATATGTCTATCTTTCTATCTGACTTTTTATTTGTATATCTATTAATCTATATATATGTCTATATATCTATCAATTTATTATCTATCTATATGTCAATCTATCTATATATCTATCTATCTATCTATATATCTATCTTTCAATCTCTTTATCTGTCTATCAATATTTCAATCTATCTATCTACCTATTTATTTATCTATCTGTATGTCTATCAATATGTTTATCTATCTAACTAACTATCTACCTATCTATCTAACATTCAATCAATCATTTTATTTGTCTATCTTTCTGTCTATCTATCTATCTATATGTCTCTATATCTATCTATCACTCTACCTATTTGAAATCTTTTTATCTATCTATCCATCTGTGTGTCTGTCTATCTATATGTCTATGTAGCTACATGTCTATTTATTTGTCCATCTATTTGTTTATCTATCTGTCTATCAATCTATCTATGTATCTAATTATCTGTATATATAAAAATATATCTATTCACTATCTATTTATCTGTCTGTCTTTCTATCTATGTATATATTAATCTGATTATCAATTTCTCTATTATTCTATCTATCATTCTTTCTATCAATCTATCTAGCTATCTTTCTATCTAGTTGTCTATCTATATGTCTTTATATCTATCTATCTATATCTCTATTTTATCTTTCTATTTATCTTTATATTTATCTATTTATCTATCTATCTATCTTTATATCTATGTATATAACTATTTATCAATAAGTCTATATATCTATCTATCCATCTATTTATTTATTTATCAAATTGTCTATATATCTACCTATCTATAGTCTTTTTATGTCTTTGTTTGTCTTCCTATTTATTTGTATGTCTATCAGTTTGTTTGTCTATCTCTGTCTATCTGTCTATTTACCTATCTATCTATCTATCTATTTGTCTGTGTATGTCTACCTGACTATCTACATACCTAACTAACTAACTGACTGACTAACTTTCTATCTATATGTATGCCTATCGCTCTATTTGTCTATCTATCTATCTATTTATCTGTTTGTCTGTCTGTCTATTTTCTATCTGTCTATCTATCTATCAGTGTGTGTGTGTGTATCTATCTATCTATCTATTTATCTATTTATCTATCTATCTCTTTATATTTCTATAGCTATTAATCTATCTATCTATATATCTATCTATCTGTCTATATCTATCTATATATCTATCTATCTGTCTATCTATCTATCTATGTGTCTGTCTGTTTATATATCTATATATCTGTCTATCATATATCTTTCTATCAATCAATTAATCTATCTATCTATCTATTAATCAATCATTCTATCTATCTATCTACTTGTCTATCTATCTACTTGTCTATCTATCTGTCTATCAATCTGTCTATCATCTAATTATCTATCTATTTATCTTTATATCTTTGTATCTATTTGTCTATCTACCTGCCTTTTATGTATCCTTCTATCTATCTATATTCTATCTATTTGTCGATCTATCTATCTATATGTCTATCTATCTTTCTATCAATCTATATATATTCTTTCTATTAAATTATCTAGCTATTTATTTATTTATTTATCTGGTTATCTATCAATCTATTTGTCTTTCTATTTATATATCAATATATGAATCTATCTATTAATCTATTTATCAAACTATCTATATATCTACCTATCTGCAATCTGTCCTTATGATTGTCTGTCTGTCTGTTTATTTGCATATATGTCTATCTATTTTTTATCTATCTTTTTGTCTATTTGTCAGTATATTTGTTTATTTGTCGGTGTATCTGGATTCCTACCTGACTTTTTACTTGCCTTACTTACTTACTAACTGATTGTATCTCTGTCAATCTATATATTTATCTATCTAACTGTCTATCTATCTATTTTTATGTTTTTCAATCTGACTATCTATCTAACTATCGATTTGTTATGTGTCTATCAGTTTATCTACCTTGTATAACTATCTAGCTATATATCTCTCTATATATCTTTTCTATTTGTCTATCTATCTATCTATATATATGTCTATCTATTAATTATTCTATCCGTCAATCTATTTGTCTATCTATCTATCTATTCATCTATCTATTTGTCTATCTATTTGTATATCTACATGTCTATCTATTTGTCTATCTATCTGTCTATCTATCTGTCTATCTATTTATCTATCTATCTGTCTATCTTTCTATCTGATTATCTATTTGTCTATTTATTTATCTATCTATATGTCTATATATCTATCTATTTATCTATATGTCTATCTATCTGTCTATCTATCTATATATCTATCTATATATATATATCTATCTATTTGTTTATTTATATGTCTATTAATCAATAAATTTATCTATCTGAATATCTATCTATCTATCTGTGTGTCTGTATGTCTATTGATATGTCTATCTATCTATCTTTCTATCTATCTATTTGACTATAAATTAATCATTCTATTTTTCTATATATATATATATATATATATATATATATATATATATATCTATCTATCTATATATCTATAAATCTATCTCTCTATCTATCTATCATTCTACCTATTTGTTAATCTTTTTGTCTATCTATCTATCTATTTATATGTCTGTATGTATATCTGTATGTCTGTCTATCTTTCTGCCAATCTATTTGTTCATTTACCTATCTATCTATCTGTCTATCATACTATCTATGTATATATCTATCTATCTATCTAGATATCAATATATCTATCTATCTATCCATTAAATTTTCTATCAATCTCTCCATCATTATGTCTATAATTCTTAATATCAAATTATCTAGCTATCTTTCATTATATCTATTCATCTATATGTCTATATATATATATATATATCTATTTATCTTTTTAATTGTCTATTTATCTATCTTATGATTTATCTATCTATTTATCTATCTATCTATATATCCATCTATCTATTTTTATATCTGTTTATCAATATGTCTATATATCTATCTGTCAATCTATCTATATATATATATATCTATTTATATATCTGTCTATCAATATGTCTATATATCTATCTATCTATGTGTCTATTAATATATTTATCAAACTATCTATATATCTACCATTCTATAGTCTCTATATGTGTTTATTTGGCTGCCTATTTATTTGCATCTCTATCTGTCTATTTGCTTATTTGTTTAACTACTAGTATGTGTGTCTACTTACCTGACTGTCTACCAACCTACCTACCTACCTAATTGACTGACTGTCTTTCTAACTATCTATATGTATATCATTCTATTTGTCAATATATCTAATTATTTGTTTATTTTTCTTTCTGTCTGTCCATCTATAAGTGCCGGTGTGTATCTATCTATCTATCTGTGCATCTATTTTTCAATCTTTCTGTCTATCTATCTATCTATGTTTTTATCTATCTAACTGTTTATCTATTAATGTATCAATCAATCAATCTATCTATCTAATTTTTATAAATCTTTCTATCTATCTATCTATCTAATTTTTATAAATCTATCTTTCTATCTATCTATATATATCAATCTGTCTATCTATCTATATATCTATCTATCGATATGTCTATCTATCAATCAATCAATCTATCTATCTATCTATATATCAATGAATCATTCGATCTAAATATCTACCTATCTATCTATTTGTCTATCAAGCAATCTATCTATCTATCTATCTATATATCTTTCTATCTTTTAATTATTTATATATCTACTTGCCTGTCTATTTGTCCTTCTATCTCTCTATCTATCTCTCTCTATCTGTCCATCTTTTTGTCTATCTATTTTTTTATCTATTTGTCAATAAATTTGTAAATTATTATTTCTCACAATTAATCTAGCTTTTTGTCTATCTATTTACGAATCTTTCTATTAATCTCTTTATCAAATTATTTATAGATCTACCAATTTGTAAACTATCTATATATGTTTGTCTATTTGTCTGTTTATTTGTATTCCTATCTATTTTTTTGTCTGTCTCTCTTTATGTATGTTTATCTATCTATTTTCTATTTTTCTATGTGTCTACCTGCCTACCTGACTATCTACATGTCTATTTATATATCTATAGATGTTATGCCTATATATCTAATTGTATGTCTACCTTTTGTCTAACTATCTATCTATTTGAATGTTTATCAATCTATCTTTCAATCCGTTTATTTATCAATCAATCTATATGTATATCTCTCTATATATATCTAACTATCTATATTAATATCTATCTATATATCTACTTCTTTATCTATTGTCTATATATATATATAATAATATATATATCTATAAGTCTTTCTATCTATCAATCTATTTGTCTATCAATCTATCTATATATCAATCTATATGTCTATATATATATATATATATATTATATATATATCAATCTGTCTATCTATCTATATATCTATCTGTATATCTATATTTTTATCTATCTATTTATCTGTCTGTCTATCTATCTATCTATTTATCTATCTATCTATTTGTTGATCGATATTTCTATCTATCTATCTATCGATCTATCTAACTATCAATCAATCATTCTATTTGTCAAACAAAGTGTCAATCTAATTGTAAATCAATCTATCTTTCAATCTGCCATTCTATCTATCTATTAACTTATTTGTTAACCTTTTTTTACCTATCTATCGAATTATCTATCTATCTGTCTATCTATATGCATCAATCTATCTCTCAATTTGTCTTTGAATCTATCTATGTATCTGTCTATCTATCTATATATCGATATATCTATTTATCTATCTATCTATCTATCTATGTATCTGTCTATCTGTCTATTAATCTGTATGTCAATCTCTATATCATTCCATTTATCATTCTTTCTATCAATATATCTAGCTATTTTCTATCTATCTATCTATATTTGTATATATCATTATATCTATCAATTTAAATTTCTATTTGTCTATATATATATATTTATCTATCTATCTATTTCTCTATCTCTTTTGATTTATCTTTCTATTTATATGTCTATCTATCTGTCCGTCAATCTAACTATATATTAGTGTGTGTGTGTGTGTGTGTGTGTATCATTATGTTTATCTATCTATTTATCAATCTGTATATTAATCTATTTATCAAACTTACTATATAACTACTATCTATAATATTTCTATGAGTTTGTTTGTCTGCCTATTTATTTGTATGTCTATATGTTTATTTGTCTATCTATTTGTCTAACTATTTATTTGCTTGTCTTTCTATCTATTTGTCTGAGTGTCTGCCTGCTTGATTGTCTGCCTACCTACCTAACTAAGCGACTAACTATCTTTCTATCTATATGTATGTCTATCAATCTATTTGTCTATATCTCTAGCTATTTTTCTATTTTTCTATATGTGTGTTTGCTTATCTATTTCTATGTATGTCTATATATATATATATATATATAATTTTCTGTCTATCTATCTATCAAACTATCTTTCTATCTATCTAATGATCTTTCTTCTATCAATTTATATTACTATCTATATATGTCTATATATCTATCTATCTGTCTATCTATCTATCTATTCCTATATGTCTTTTTTATGTTTGTCTATCTATCTATCTATCTTTATATCTTTCAATCTATCTATATAATTGACTATCTATTTATAATCTATCTATCTATATATCTATCTATCTATCTATATATCTATCTATCATTCTATTTGTCTATCTATCAATCTATCTTTCTATCTATATATCTATAAATCTATCTATCCATCAAAATGAATATCTATTTATTTATCTATCTTTATATCTATCTTATCTATATATCTATATGTCTTTCTATCGATATGTCAATTTATATATCTATCTATATGTAAGTCATTTGTCTATCTATCAAATTTTATATATTTCTTTCTATTTGTCTATCTATATTTCTATATATCTGTCTATATATAGATCTATTTTTATATATATCTCTCAATCTTTTAGTCTATCTATCTATCTATATATATGTCTATCAATCTCTCTTTCAATCTATCAATGTGTCTCTCAATCAATGTGTCTATATATATGTATTTATCTATCAATGTGTCTATCAATCTGTCTATAAGTCTGTCTATCATTATTACTATCAATTTAACTAGTTATATGTCTATCTATCACTCTATCAATATGTCTACCAATCTATTTATCTATCTATTTGTCTTTCTATTTTCTTATCTATCTATCTCTCTCAATTTATCTATATATCTGTCTGTCTATTTATCTATGAATCAATATATTAGTCAATTTATCTGACTAATAATCGGTCTATCTATCTATCAATATGACTATAAATCTGTTTATATATCTATCTATCTATTAATCTTATTTTCAAACTATATATATATATCTGCCTATCTGATGTTTATCTCTCTATTTTTGTGTCTATTTTTATATTTGCATGTATGTCTATATGGTTGTATGTATGTCTGTCTATCTGTATGTTTGTTTGTCTATGTTTATTTGTTTCTATGTCTCCCTACATGCATGACTGTTAGCCTCCTTGACTAACTAACAGACTAACTATCTATCTATATCTATATATCCATTAATCTATATATCTATCTATCTATTTGTCTATTTTTTAAATGTCTCTGACTATCAATTTGTCTATCTATCTATCTGATATATATATATATATATATATCTAATTATCTATATATCTTACTTTATTTCAATCTATATATCTGTCTGTATGTGTTTCTATCAATCTATCTTTCTATCTATCAATCTATTTTCAATATAAATGTTTATCTATTTATCTATCTATCAATCAATCTAACTATCTATCTATATGTCGATCTATCTATTTATCTATCTAACTATATATCTAACTATCAAACTATATATCTATGTGTCTATCTCTAATCAATTATTCTGTCTATCGATCTATTTATCTTTTTATCTCTCTATCTATTTTTCTATCTATTTATCTATCTATTAGTCTTTATATCTATCTATGTAAGTGTCTATATATCTGTCTATCTATCTTTCTATCTATCTATCTATCTATCTATCTATATATCTGTCTATCTATCTATTTCTCTATGTGTCTATCTATCTATCTATCTATCTATATATCTATTTTTTTAGTTATCTGTCAATCTTTCTACCAATCCGTATATCTATTTTTTTATCTATCTTTCAATCTTTCTATGTATCTTTCTATCTATTATGTATGTATCTATCTTTAATATATACATCTAACTATCTATATATCTATGTATCTATCTATCTGTCTGTCTATTTATCTGTCTATCAATATGTAAATCTTTATATCTATCTGTCTGTCTGTAAATATATCTATCTTTCTTTCTTTCTATCGATCAATATGACTATGTATATTTTTTCTATTTGTCTATTAATCTATCAAACTTTCTATCAATCTATATGATAATCAATCTTTCTATTTATCTATTTAACTATCTATCTACTTGTCTATATATAAGTATATCTATTTGTCAATCCTTCTATCTACCTTTCTATGTTTCTATCTATATTTCTAAATATATAACTCTCTCTATCTATCTGTCTATCTATCTTTCTATTTATCTATCTTTCTCTCTAATTGTCTTTCTATTTGTATATCTATCTATCTATGTATTTGTCTATCTATCTGTATATCTATCTATCTAACTATCTATTTGTCTAATAATCTACTAATCTATCTGTCTAACTATTAGTCTATCTATTTATCTATTAATCTGTCTATCTATTTATCTTTCTAGCTATCTTTCTTCATTTCTATCAATTTATCTATTAATCTATCTATCAATCTATCTATAAATTTGTCTATCAAACTATCTATATATCTCCCTATCTATCTGTCAATCAATAAATCAATCAATCAATCTTTCAGCTTATCTACCTATCCATCTATCTATTTGTGTGTCTATCTATTTGTCTATTGTATATATATCTGTTTGTTCATCTATTTGTTTGACTGTATGTTTGACTATCAATTTGCCTCTCTAATTTGTCTAACTGTCTATCTGTTTGTAATCAGTATATCTATGTATATCTATCTGTCTATATATCATTCTTTCTTTTTGTCATATAATCTATCGATCTATTTGTCTATCTAGCTATCTATCAATTTGTCTATCTATCAATTTGTCTAACTATCTATTTGTCTATCTATTTATTTATCAATATGCATATCTATATGTCTATCAATCATTAGATCAATCTATTTATGAACTCATCTATCAATTTTTCTATAAATTTTTCTATCAATCTGTCTATCAATATATCTATCATTTAATCATTCTATCTATTTATCTATTTTTCTTTCTTTCTTTCCTTCTTTCAATATGTCTATAATCCATCTATAAATCTATCTATCTATCTATTTACCTGTCTATCTTTCTATCTATTTATATAACAATTTATTTGTCGATAAATCTATTTATTTATCTATCAATGTATCTGTCTATCTATATATCTATCTATCTATTTATCTTTCTATCAATCTATCGGTCTATCTATCTGTCCATCAATTTGTATACCTATCTATCTATGAAGCTATCTATCTGTCTATCTATTTATAAGTCTATTTGTCTATCTATCTATGTTTCTATCAATTTGTCTATTTATCTATCTTCTATCTATATGTCTATCAATTTATATATATATCTTTCTGTCTGTCTGTCTATCATTCTATCTATGTGTGTGTGTGTATATATATATATATATATATCTATCTATCTATCTATTTGTCTAACTATCTTCCTATAACTCTATCTATAAATCTATGCTTCTATTTGGATTTCTATATCTTTATCTAACTATCTGTTTATCTATCTAAGTATCTATCTATCTATTTATCTATCTATCAAACTTTTATCAATCGGTTTATCAATTAATCATTATATCTTTATTGCTTTCTATCAATCTATCTATCTATCTTTCTTTCTTTCTATAAATCTATCTATATATTTATATATCTATTTGTTTATCTTTCTATCTTTATATCGATCTATCTCTTTGTTTATCTATCTGTCTATCTATCTGTCTATCTATTTGTGTATCTATCTATCTATCTATATATCTATCTATCTTTCTTTCTTTCTTTCTGTCTGTATATCTATCTATTTATCTATCTATTTGTATATTTATTTATCTATATATATTGCTATCTATATGTCTATCAATCTATTGATTTATCTATCTATCTCTCTATCTATCTGTCTATATATCTATCTGCCTATCTAACTATCATTCTATATATCTTTCTATCTCTCTATCTATTTATCTATCTATATATCTATCTTTCTATATATCTATCTATATTTCTATCTATCTGTCAATCTATCTATATATTATTCTATCTATCATTATGTCTATCAATATATCTATCTTTCTCTCTATCTATTTATCTATTTATCTATCATTCTGTTTAATCTATCTGCATATCGATCTATCTATCTATCTAACTATCTATATATCTATATGTCTATTAATCATCAATCAAAAATATGTATCTATTTATATTCTATCAGTATATCTATCTTTCTATCTATCTATATACTATCTATATATCTATCTATATATCTAATATATATATCTATCTATATATCTATATTATATCTATCTATATAAACTATCTCTAAATCTATCTATATAATTGTCTATCTGACTGGTTCATCTATGTTTATATCTATCAGTCTATAATATGTCTTATACATCTATCTATCTATTTGTCTATCAATCAGATTATTCCTCTATCTATCTATCTATCTATCTAGATCTCTACTCTATCTATCTCATCTATCTATATATCTATATATCAATTGAATTTATCTATTTATCTTTTTGTCTTTAATGCTATCTATCTATCTGTAATCTATATGTCTGTCTATCTATCTATCTGTATATCTATCTGTCTATCAATCTATGGTTCTATTTATCTTTCTATCTGTCTATATATAATATATTATATATATATATATATATATATATATATATATATATATATCAATCTATCTATATATTGTATATCTATCTATTTCTCTATGTTTATATCAATCTGTTTATAAATTTATCTAAAAATCTTGTTATCAATCAATGATCCTATTTATATATCTATCTATCTATCTGTCGATCAATCTATCAATCTGTCTATCTTTTCAATATATCTATTTATTTATCCTTTTGTCTTTCTATATGTCTATCTATCTATCTACCTATCTATCTGTCTGTTATCTATCTATGTGTCAAAACAATCTATCTATCAACCTATCTATTGTCTATCTATATATCTATCTTATCCATCAATCAATATATCTATATATCTAAATTATCTAACTATCCATCTATGTGTATATCTATTGTATATCTATTATAATCTATCTATCTGTCAATATATCTATCTATATATCTATCTATCTAACTATCTTTCTTTCTAGTATCTATCTATCTAATTATATATATATATATATATCTGTCTGTCTATTATCTATCTATCATTCTCTCTATTAATATATCTATCTATCTATTTATCTATATATCTATTTATCTATCTATCTGTCTATCAATCAATCTATCTATATATCTATATATCTATCTATCTGTCTATCAATCTATATATCAATTTGTATAACAAATTAGTTTATTTATGCCCTTTCTATCTATCTATCAATTATGTATCTAGCTATCAATCTTTTCTTTTGTCTATCTAGCTGTTTATTTATCAATCAATCAATATATCTATTTATCTAAATATTATTTCTCTATCTATCTATTTATCTATCTTATATCTATCTGTGCATGTGTCTAACTATCTTTCTATCAATCTATCTATCTACCAATCTATATGTACATCTATTTGTCTATCAATATGTGTATCTATCTGTCTTTCTATTTTTCTATCTTTATGACTATCTATATGTCTATCTATCTATCTATCTATTTATCTATCTATCATGTGCTCTATCTAATGTATATTATCTATTTTATATCTTTATATCTTTCTTTCTCTCAATATTTCTACCAATCTATCTATCAATAAGACTATAAATCAAACATTCGATCGAACTATCTTTTTGTCTATCTATTTGTCTATCAATGTGTCTATCAATCTGACCATCTATCTATCTATCTTTCTGTATATCTATCTTTCTATCTATTGTCTATCTATATGTCTGTTTATCTGTATATCTGTCTATCTACCTGTCTATCTATCTATCTTTTTAATCTATCTATGTATCTATCTATCTGTCTGTCTATCTATCTGTGTATCTGTCCATCAATCAATCTATCTATCTACTATTATCTATATATCTGTCTATCTAGTTGTCTACCTATTTGTATATCTATCTGTCTAATTTATTGTCTATAAATTTGTCTATCAATCTGACTATTATTCGTTCTATCAATTTATCTAATTACCTGGCTATCTATCTGTCTATCTATATGTCTATCTATCTAACTATCTATATGTATATCTATCTATCTATTTATCTATCTGTCTATCTATCTATCTATTTACCTCTCTTTCTATTTGTCTGTCTTTCTATCTGTATATCTATCTATCTATCTATCTATTTATCTATATATCTATCTAAGTAGCTATCTATCTATCTATTAGTTATCTATTTATCTATCTATCTATCTATTTATCTATCTACCTATCTATATGTCTATCTATATGTCTATCTATCATTCTGGATATCATTCTATCTATTAATCAATATATCTATCTATATATATATTATACTACAAGAAAAATCTCATATAGCTAGGGATAATTCCCTAGCTAAATGGTATTTCCCGTTTGCTAAATGGGATTATAGCGACGGATTACCTTCAGATCAGTTCCCTATTAAAGTGCTTCTTACTAATATTTAGACAACGGATAGTGTCCCTAGCTAAAAGTAGTGGTAAAAATATCCCTTGCTAAAAATACAAATCACTAGATAAATTAGCAAGATAAATGAGATTTTCCATCGCTAAATGAACAATAAGACGGATGATTCCCTAACTTAAGTGCTAGTCTATAAATTTTACCGACGGTTATAGTCAATAGCTAAATAAAATTAGCGAGGGGAAATACGTAGTAATTTTAATATTTCCAAGCTAAATTAGATAGGGAAATTCCCTAGCTAATTTTAGCAAGGATTTTTCCCTAAATAATTTAATTCAAAATTAATTTTAGAATTTATATTATATTAAATTTATGGGCTAATAATTTAATAATTTATATCAAATTGAATAAAAATTGAAACTATAAATATTTATATCAAACAAAATTTAAAATCATTTAATATCTTATTCAAATTTAATATTTTACATAATTGAAATAATAAAATAACAAATTTTATTGTATCTTATTCTCAATGTATCTACCAAGAGTGCTAACAGTATAATATATCCATTAATTGACATTTGCTTTCTACTCTCCCCTGCTCCTCTGATCATTATTTTTCTACTGCGATAACGTTGTCTGGGTCATGACACGTAATGTCTAGTGAAAATCTCATCACTTATAGAAGATTTGTATTAGGAATAATGCGGTATCATATCTGTGAGAAATTTAAAACCACTCAGTCAAATTAAAAAAGTTATGTTTTGATACATATATAATCTTGCTGTATATATATAAATATATACTATCATTCACCTCGTACATATATTATACAGTATATGTACATAGAAACAATAGTATTATGTGTACATATTAACTGAGTACAAATATACTTAGTATATACGTACATAAAATTCTACAGTATTATATGTACGTATTTACTAACTTTATTGTACGTATATACCTCATTTGGTGTTGTTGCTGCTGCTCCCACTGCCGCTTCTAGAACTACTGCCGTTGCCGCCTCTGCCAATGCTTCCGTGTTGCCGCCGCTTCCGATGCAACTGTGCTACCGCCATGCCACCTCTACTTCCTGTCCAGCCGCTACTGCTATCACATCCACTGCCTTCGATGCGCCGCTCCTATCGCTGCTGCTCTCGCTTCCGCTTCCACTGCTGTTGCCACCACTTTAGCCCCAGCTTCTGCCGCCACCGCTCACTATAGTTGTACCACTTCTGCTGCTGCTGACTGCGTCGCTACCGCTGTGTCACTGCTACTGCTGCTGATAATAGGCTTTTTACATACCTATAATAGGCTAAAACTCTATCTCAATGAATCGGAGACACACAAACATTTTCACATATATATAAAAACAGTTATTATAGATATTGAACAAATACAATTAAAGTTGATTGTCATACAGCTTAAACTAAAATTTAATTAAAAATTTAATATTTTTTTATTAAATTTAATAAAATCAGAAACTATAAATGAAAATTTTAAATTAAACAATAAATTCATTCTTTTTCATTGAATAACAATATTCTAATACAATATTTTAAAAAGCTAAAAAAATAACAAAAATTATATTACATCTTAGTAAACAATGTATCTACTGACCGCTGCATAATAAAGTATAATCATCAATGTATTGACATGCTTTCTCTCCTCAGCTCCTCCAATCATCAACATTCGGCTGCGAAAAACCTGTCCGTATCATGGTTCTTCATGTCTGGTTGAAAATCCCTTCACTTATACAAGCATCGTATGGGAACAATGTGGTACCACATCTGTAAGGAAATTTAAAACACTTAATCAAATCAAATAAATTAAAACATATATGTTTTGATAAATATATATTATTGCAGCAAAAATGTACATATATACTAGCATTTCACTCGTACATATATTAATGCATTATTTGTATATATAAATTGTAGTATTATGCGTACATATATACCGAGTTCTATATACTCAGTATATATGTACATAAAATAGTGTAGAGTATATGTACACTATATACTGACTATATACGTACGTATATACCGCATTAGTTGTCATTCCTACTGATTCCGCTGTCGCTTGCCACCCCAGCCCGCTAGGTACCACACCTGCCATTTTCTACTACTGTCACTGTCGTTGCGGCTGCTGCCGGTGTTGCCGCACCGGTAGAGCAGCAGCCGGCTGCAGGCTGCGCATCCGCTGACCGCCACTGCCTCTTCTCGGGCAGCTGTTATTGCTGCAGCTATAGCAGCTGCAGTCTCTGATGCCGCCGCTATAGCACTGTAGTCTGTGATGCCGCCGCCACCAACGCAGCCGCCGCTATGGCTGATGCTACGCTTCCTTCATTGCCTGCACTGTAGCTGCTACCATTGCTGTCGTGTCTGCCACCGCCGCCGCGCTGCTGCTTACCGACGCTGTCGTTGCCTATGCTGGTGCCGCAACCCCCGCAACTGGTGCCGCTTCCACCACTATCGCTTATGGCACCATTGCAGCCACTACCGTCACTGCCACTTCTGCCGCCGCTGCCGTGGCTACCACTGCTAATAATAGGGTTTTACATATCTATAATATGCTAAAACTCTACCCAAATAATTTGGGGAAACACAAGCATATTCACAGATATATAAAAATAGTTTTTATAGACATGAACAAACAAAAATTACAATTGATTGTCATACAGTTTCAACTAAAATTTAATTAAATAATTTAATATTTTAATATTAAATTTAATAGAAATGGAAACTATAAATGAAAGTTTTAAATTAACCAAAAAAAAATATTTAAAAACTTATTTTAATACAATATTTTAAATAACTAAAACAAAAAAAATAATAAAATTATATTACATCTTATTAATCAAAATATCTACCGACTGTGCATAAAGTATAATCTATAAATACATTGACATTGCTTTTTTCTTCCTCTACTCCTCCGACCACCAACTTTCTGCTGCAAAAATACTATCTGAGTCATGGTGAATCATGTTTGTTGAAATATGTCTTCACTTATACAAGCTTTGTATGGGAAACAATGCGGTACTATATCTATATGAAATTTAAACCACCAAATCAAATCAAATAAATAAAAAAAACTATGTTTTGACGAATAAATATTACTACAGTAATATGTACATATATACTAGTATTTCACTTGTACATATATTACTACAGTATATGTACATATAAACTACAATATTATGCGTACATATATACTGAGTACATATATATATTCAGTATATAAGTACATAAAATACTGTAGTATTGTACGTGCGTATATACTGACTATATACGTATGTATATACAGCATTTATTGTCGTTGTTGATGCTCCCGCTACCACTACCACTTCTGCCATTGCCACTGTCACTACTGCTACCACTGTCGATGCCATTGTCACTGCCGCTACTGCCGCTACTGCTACCGCTACTAGTGTTGCCACTGCCACTGCCACCCCCACCGACACCACTACTGCCACTGCCACCCCCACCTCCACCACTACTGCCACCCCTGCCAAACCTTCCGCTACTACCATTGATGCTGTTGATGCCGCTGCTACCGTTGCTACTACTTCTGCCGCTTTTGCTGCTTCTGCCACTGCTACCGCTGATGTCATCTTAGCCACTATTACCACCACAGCCACCGCTACCGTCGTTGTCATTTCTATCACTATTGCCTCCGCTGATGCTTCCATTGCCACTACTGCCGCAACTTCTGCTACCGCCACTGCCACTTCTGCTACCACCGCTGCCATCACTACCATCACTACCACAGTTGAAAATAGGCTTTTACATACCTATAATTGGCTAAAACTCTACCCAAAAAATTCAGAGACAAAAACATATTCATAGGTATATAAAAACAAATATTATAGACATGAACAAACACAAATTAAAGTTGATTGTCATACAGCTTCAACAAAAATCCAAAAGATGTCCAGCAATTATGTTTAGAGATAAAGAGAGTGCAAAAATAAAATGTTTTTAGAATAATAAAGATATGATAAGCTAGTCCTCTTTTTGATAAAGTTGAAATCGGTAAATATGAGATGCATGCATTGGAAGGACAATTGTAATGTCTGAATACTTTGAATCAGGATTTTATCTTTTGTCTCACATAATGTATCCTACAAAGATTCATAATTTGGTTAATCGGAAATGCAAAGAATAAAACTAGAATAAAAAAATTGAAACATGCAAAAAAATATCATAATTATTTGCTACACGAAGATAAAAATAAATAACAGTTCAAAAATAATTCTCATACTCAATCATCCTCATAATTTATAGGGAATGCTAGCCTCTCCTACGAGGATTCGCAGCTAGATCTCAGAATACTATCTATTATGCCAATGCCGCTAATTGTGACTCAATATAGGACATCTACTGTTGCATTACATTTTTAATTTCTTTAATTTCATGCATTTCTTCCATCAAATTAGCTATCAGCTCATCCTTCTTTTTCATTTCGGTCTCCATATCTATAATATGTTCATTTGTTTCCTGTGCTTGTTGTTCGATCACCTCATCCACCATTGCTGAGAAAGTTGAATTAGAAGCATGAATGCGACAACAAAATGCCACTCCCTTAGAGACGATTCTGTACACTCACTACTTCTTTCGACCTCCTATTGTCTCCAAATAAAATGGATCATAGTCAATTGGTTGAAGATTCATAGAACCCTCAACTTGTTGATGAGCAACTATCACACGTTTCTCTATTAGGTCTTGAGATAAAATAAGAAACTATTCTAGATTTACAAAAAATAAAATAAATATTTTGCATTCAAATCAATTTTTATAATGTACTGTAGTTTTATAAAATCTAATTAATATAAAAATTTCTTACAGCAATCATCTGAGACTTGTTGTCAACATACTGACCATCCACTTTCTTCACATGCATCTTTCTGAAAATCTAATAAAAATTTAGATCTCAACCTAATTTTCTAGCCTAGAATATGTTTTTATTAAGTCATAAAAAAACAAATGATAAAAAAAATAAACAAAATTAATATAACCATGCAGAGATTTTATTTATTGGACTATTAGGACATCCACAAAATATAGAAATGTTTAGAATTTTAAATTTGTACCAAATCTCGAGCATGCTCAATGCTCAACTTTTAACCTCTAGTATGTCGACAAATTTCTGTACCTAGTCCAGCTACCTCACTTCATTGATTATTGCTGGTAATATATGAGTTTTCTTCACATCTAGCTCCTCCCAATAATTATGCCACTCAGGACAGTCATCCTCAGATATAAAATCAGGCATTTCTTTCATTTTCTTTAATTTATGGAAAAAATCAAAATACCACTAAGCAGCTTTGATCTCCCATAATAACTTTATCTTTCCATCAAATTTGTGTCCCCGTGTGCACTGATTCTATAAATAGAAAAATGAAAAAAGAAATAATATTAACAACAAGAACATAACTATTTACTACATGAATAATAACCAACATAAAAGTTAAGTAATTAGATAATTATTTTTCAATTCTTTTGTTTTATTATTTTTACCTGAAAGTCATTAAAATATGACTCTTTTGTCGATTCGGAAGCTTTCTTCCAGGAGAAAGCTTTAGAATCAATCATTTTCTTGAAAGCCTTTGTAATTTTAGTCGAACACTTGTGAGATGGAATAAAACTGTATAAATAAATAAATAACATTGAAAATAAGCAAATCATAACAATATAAAAAAAACCACTGACAGTAATATCAAAATTTTTTTCAAGGCATTTTTACATATTTCTTTTACCTCTCATCCACAATCTCAATTTCCAACTTTACACTGTCTATAGAGAAAAGCACAATATTTGATGATGTCATTGGTATTGTAAATGGTGGAACAATCATTGTAAAATGTGGTGTAGAAGATAGAGATTGATCAAAAGTTTGTGCAGGAAGTACAATGGGTGGTGGGCTTACATCTGATAAAGGTGATAGTAGAGGTCTTAATGATGGTGATGGTAATAGAAATGGAGATGGTGATTGTGATGTTGAAGTCTGGATATGGTGGCTATGAGATGGTACTAATTCTGTAACATGATATAACATACTAGAATAATTTGGTTCATTTCTGTGTCAACGTCCACCTCCACCATGGAGTACGTCCTTTAGGCGCCATCTGATGATCAAAATAAAATAGAGAACAAAAAATAGAGATATGATGAACAAGCATGCATTTTGAATAAAACAGACCGATATATTTCAAAAAAATATAAAAAGTCTTTGATAATTTAAATTTATAATAAATTATAACAATTTAATTATCGGCGTCACTATCATCCTCCAATGGATCTTCTGATATTTCGTCTGATTCTAATAGAAGTTCGAACTCATCTTCGGATAGAAATTGATCATCTTCAATTTCTATTGTGTCACCATTTGAGTTACATAAATTTTCTAGATCTTCATCTACATTCACAGGCTCAATATTATTTATGTCATCTTCCTGGAATGCCGGTGCAATTTTTAAGTATGTACTTCTTTGTTGTGATATTGGTACTTCAAATTTTGATCGTGCATTAATTTTACAAATCACCAACCAATCTCTCTTATCAAGAGATAAACTCAGATATGTACAATAATATACCTGAGTGGCTTGAGCTGCCATAATAAATGGCTCATATCAATTATATCTGTGTTTATGGTTAACATCCACTAGCTTATAATCTAAATAAGTCATTGTGCCCACATTTCATATAGGATCAAACCACTGACACTTAAATAATACAATCTTGTTATTTTCGAGTCCAGGATACTCCAACTCAATAACTTTTTTGAGTTGAGCATAATAATCAATCTCATCTGCACTATAACTTGAGCCTTTAATGCATACACCACTATTCATTGTTATTTTAGAAGAACCGTGACTGATTGTGTGAAATTTATATCATATATATTCACGCCAACATCTCATAAATGATTTAACTCTACAATAAAAGTTTGTAAGAAAATATCAAGCATGTCTTTCGATTTTTTTGGCTCTAGAATCAATATTGAGAAAAAGATATATTGCTCCTTCATACAAAACCACTGAGGCAAGATATAAGGTGTCACTATCACTGGCCATGTTGATGACTATTGTTCATATTGCCCAAATGGCTGAATTCTATTAGTGTAGAGACTCAATCTCACATTTCAACTTTCTGCTGCAAAATCTTGATGTATATAATTAAAATGCTTCCAAGCAGGTGAATCTGATGGATGATGCATTACCCCTTCTTCAACATCATGCTAAGATTGCCACCTCAAATCATTTGTTGTAGCATTTGATGCATATAGTCTCTGTAATCGATGAATTAATGAAAAATAATACATCTTCTTTAAGGCAACCTTTAAGTTTTGTCACGTATCTACAACACGAGGTGTCTTCCTAAATCGAGGATGATCACAAAACTTACAGCTAATTAAATCATTATCACCGCCCCAATATAAAATGCATTCATTTAAACAACAATCAATTTTTTCCACTAGTAGACCCATTCCTCGTAGTAACTTCTTAGTGTTGTAAAAATTGTTAGTGATCAAATTATTATTCGAAACAATCTCCTTCATTAGTTCTGTCATCTGATCAAATAATTTCTCAGACATATGATTTTCTGACTTAATGCTCATTAGTAGAGCCACAAATCACATTTGCGAATGTGTTTTACAACCAAGCCTCGACTCTTTATCTGCAGCTTTAAGCATTTCATAAAATTTCTGAGCTTTAGGATTAGGTGGTACAACTACGTAATCCATACTGAAATTAGCACAATCTGCTTCCGTGATCATTCGATGGTATGTGTTTAATGATTCTTCACCATAAGCAAACGATTAATACCCTCATTTTGTTCAATATTCAGAGCCATTGTACTTTCTCCATGATAAATGCAAACAAAATAATTTAGCACTAAGCCATATTTAGCCAAATGATATCTTATAGTGTTTGTATCACGAAAAGGGATATTCTGGCAATTGCAATGATACATGGACACTTAATTTTTTCTCCATCCATCAACCTCATTTGACTACATGCAAAATTGATAAAGTTTCAAGCCCAGTCAAAAAATCTTTATTCAAAAATCTATTAATAACCTTTTTGTACATCCACTGATGATCCGAGCTCATTTTGCCCTATTTTATTTACAAAAAATAATGACTAATCATTATTTTGAATAAAATATTTTATTACTTCAAAATATACAAATAATTAAATATAATTACTTACAAATAAATATTTAATAATTAAATATCATGAATATCAAGGCAATGCATTTGCTGAATCTACATTAATAGATAAAGCAAATTTAGCATGATAAAGATTTGTAGATATCACAGTTATACTAGATAAAGGGTGCAAATGCGATAATGCACAAGAAATGAAAGCAAAAAAAAGATATTTAATGTTTGAAGGAGGAGAGGGAGAGAGAGGGGTAGAAAATGCGGAGACGGGGGGAGAGAGAGTGAAGGAGAGAGAGGAGGGAGAGAGAGGGGAAGAGAAATGGTGAAAGGGAGATAGAGGGAAAGTGAGTGAGAGAGAGAGAGGAAGAGAGAGGGAGAGAAAGGGAGAGAGGGGGAGAAAGAGAAAGAGGGAGAGAGAGAGAGGGGGAGAGAGAGAGAGAGAGGGAGAGAGAAGAAGCAAGAAATGAGAGTGAAAAAGAAAATAACAAGAGAGAGTGTGTGACATAGAAAAAGAGGAATAGAGTGACATGAAGAATTAGAGAAGGAGAGAGAGAGATACACATAAAGAGTGCAGTGTTAGAATGAAAAATTATATAAAAGAAATTAAATTTTCATCTATATAAACATATCAAATATTACATCCTTTATCATACATAAGTTCATATTTGAGCATGAGGCCCAAGGTCTAGGATTAGGTAAGGGTATGACCCTTATTTGTATTATACCATATATGAGCCAGATCAACGGATACTCTCATGATACGTGCTTACATATTGTTGATATTAAATCTTTTACCATTTAATTTCAAATTAGTTCAACAAATTTATATTATTCCATATATAATTATATGTTAGGATACAAATAGTAAATGTAGTTATAAATAGTTACATATAGTTAAACATATAATTATATATAGATATATGCATACAAGTAGTAATAAGTAAATATAAATAAATGTATACAAAATTATAAACAATTATATAGATTTACATATATGTATACATACTTGTATACATAATTAAAAATAAAGTTATATTTATTTATATAAAGTTTTTATAGTTATAAGAATATATATATATATATATATATATAGTTATACACATATAGTTAAACATTGTGTTGTATGTTTTTATACATATAATTATAAATATTGTTACATGTAGTTAAACATATAGTTACACATATAGTTAAACTTATATTTATACATGTATGTATATGTATTTGTTCATATAATTTCATATATTTATACATATAGTTATGTATAGGTATGGATATACTAAAATATATTTATCATAGTAATATATAAAAATGTATATTTATAAAAAATTATATAATTAAACATTTAGATATTATATATATATATATATATATATATATATATATATATATATATATATATATATATATATATATTCATACGAGTAGTTAAATTAGTTATACATAAATATATACAATGTTATAAACAAATATATAGATTTACATATATGTATAAATAGTTAAAAATATAGTTATATTTAATTATATAAAGTTTTATTTAGTTTTACCAATATTTATTTATAGTTATATATATATAATTAAATATGATGTTGTAAGTTATTATACATGTAATTATAATATAGTTACATGTGATTATACATATAGTTACACGTATAGTTAAACTTATATTTATACATGTATGTATATATTTGTTCAAATAATTCTATATACTTATAAATATAGTTATGTATAGGTATGGATATACTAAAATACATTTTATACTAATATATAAAAATGGATATTAAATTATGTTGTTAATTATATATTTAAATATAGGTTATAGATTAATAATATAAAATTATGTATAGTTATTGGTTATTATACATATAATATGTATAGTTATAAAAAATTATATCATTAAACATTTAGTTATATATATATATATATATATATATATATATATATTCATATGAGTAGTTATATTTAGGTATATATAAATATATAAAAAGTTATAAACATGTATATAGATTTGCATATATGTATACATATATGTATAAATAGTTAAAAATATAGTTATATTTAATTATATAAAGTTTATTTTGTTTTAAAAATATTTATATATAGTTATACACATATAATTAAACATAATGTTATATGTTGTTATACATGTAATATTAAATATAGTTACATGTGGTTATAGATATAGTTACACATATAGTTAGACTTATATTTATACATGTATGTATATATATTTATTTATATAATTTTATATATCTATACCTATAGTTATGTATAGGTATAGATATAGTAAAATACATTTATGAATATTATAAATACAAATGTATATTAAATATAAGTTGTAAATTATATATTTAAATATAGTTATGTATAAAACTTTTATAGTAATACATATAATAAGATATAATTATTTATAGTTATATGTTATTATACATATAGTATATATAACTATAAATATTTTTATATAGTTAAACATATAGTTATATATAGATATATTCAATACAAATAGTTATACATAAATATATAATGTTATATATAAATATATAGATTTACATATATGTATACATACATACAATATAGTTATATTTAATTATATAGAGTGTTATAAAGTTATACAATTATTTATATATAATTATACAAATATTTATATATGGTCATACAACTTTAACAAATAATTAAAATATGAGCAGCAATGATGTTTAGAGAGAGAGTGAGAGAAGAAATACTATATTTCTACAATTTTCCACATGAGCAGAATGTACTTTGAATGACCATTTACTACTGCTTCTATAGCGAAGATATGTTCTGCTAAAGCATCATAAATTTTTTACATATATTTTCATGTCAATAGATAGATAGATATATATGTGTGTGTGTGAGTGTGTGTGTGTGTGTATTGAAAAAAAATGAAGATTAATACATATCGAGTATTACCATAAAAAATAACACAACTGAATAAAATAAATAAAAACTCACAATAATATAATATTATGAATAAAAATTTTAAAATGATATTGTCATTTATTAAATAAAAAAAATTCACAAATAAATACAAAAAGAAACTATAAATACTATTAATCTACATAAATCATCTCATCATATTTTCTCAAGATAAAAAAATATAAAAATACAATATAATTCTTAATAGTTTTGAAATTTTTATTTTTATTTGCAACTTATTAATGTTCTTTATAATTTATTTTGCTGTATTTTTATGATATGTTACTATTTTTTATTATATTGTATTGATGTTCTTGAAATTATAATTATTTATATTTATTTTATTAAGATATGAAATAATATTTAATAATATATGTTCTGGACTAAAATTAATTAGTAAATATGTTTATATCATATTAAACTATAAAAGAGTACTCACATATATTTGCTAGTACTATAAATTAATGTTTCATTAATGATATATACATTTCATAATACTTCTCGTATTTTATTATATTCTTTATTACTAATTATTACAAGATATATCTACCACAAATTTTGTGAAATATGAAACTTAGATTCAAGCTTGTAGGTTACAACTAATAATTATCATACTCAACTAATAACTACAACGTTCAACTAACAATTACTACTCATATTTATTAGTTTTTTAAAGTGTTAAAATAAACATATTGCAGCACAGAAAAATTATAGTGTGTTTAAAAGATGATGTTATTAACACGGCGAGATAAAGGGTATCCTAACGAATGTTATCGTAAAGAGAATACTCTTGTATGGCTTGAAATTCATCAATGTTACAAAGATAACCATACTCTTCATAATCCACAACTATAATGGTATAAATTATAGTTAATATAAATTTGGTAGAAGTTGAATTGTTAGAGTAATAATAAACTATATTGTTATGGAAAATCATAAATTAAAGTTAATAAAACATTTTTTGGTCGAAAAATATCTATTGTATTGCATGACATTGTGGGGATTATAAAAATTTAAATTTTATAAATATTTTTAATAGGTTTATATCCTCTATCTAAATCAAAAATGTTATATATTTAAAATATTATACTTTTTTATCTACCTACCCTTCTCCCAAACTCAACCCAAAATTATATTTTGGCTCGTATATAAGCTATGAGGCTTCATGATTAGAATAGGTAAAATTCACGTCCCAACATCTGACAACATGATAAATGATAGCTCCATGGAAAACATATCCAACATCTACGAGGATCAGACTCATATTTTCAAGTTAGAGTATTCATCATCTTTTGATGATCAGTCTACCATGTTGTTGGTTTGGATTATTATTACAATGCTATTTGTTTTTAAAAATATTATTCTTGATAGTAATTATGTACAGAAAAGTTTAGTTCATATATTTTATACTATCTTAGCTTGAGTGTCCATGACACATTGCTATATGTTGATCTTATAATATCAGTATAAAATCATTATTTTAATATTACTAAACTTGATTCAACAAGTCCACTCTCACTAACAAAAGAGAGATTATAAGGAATCACACACTACGAGACATCTATTGAAGGAATATTGAAATTATTAGAAATATAAGTGTTTTATTTCAAGAACATAAATATGAAGTTATTATGTTTGAGATAATACTGAAATAAATTTAATTTACAAAATGTTAGATACTGGTAAATATAAATCTACACACACACACACACACCATGATAATCTTTGTTAAAGATAAGTGCAACCATAAGAATATAAATGAATCATGTAGGAAAATGATAATAAAGTCTGAAAAAAATTAATAAGAATAATTATTTTTATATCATAGGTTGACTTACAAGCTTATCACATGCTTACTTGCATGAATATCATGTATTAGTATGTATAATTTTCATGTCTTGGCTTACATGAGTGATAAGTATTGATTATGTGCTTACTATGTGTTCTCATGCATTAATGCCATGTGCTTGAAAGTGTGTTTTGTTATATGATGATGTGTTTACCTACCAAGAATTGACTTGACATGTGAAAGATATGTGTTGGCTTACTAAATGTTGTATCAAAAATTTAAAAACTTGGAATCTTGCCTGTAAATAAAAGTGATTTGGGGTTCCTAGCACACAACAACACATATCATGAGAACATTTCAAAGTGAATTGAGAAACTCTTGCTCAATTATTTTCAATTACATGTGTGAATATTATTGAGTTTTCTAGAAGTTGGTAGAATAGTTCAAACTGATTTAATAGAGTATAATCATTTTAATTTGATTTGACATGCTAAACTATTATTTTATGTATTTTATGTATTTTTATTTATTTATTTTATTTATTTATTATTTTATTTATTTTATTTATTTTATTTGTTTTATTTGTTTTATTTATTTATTTATTTTATTTATTTTATTTATTTTATTTATTTTATTTATTTTATTTATTTTATTATTTATTTTATTTATTTTATTATTTATTTATTTATTATTTATTTATTTTATGTATTTTATTTATTTATTTATTTTATGTATTTTATTTATTTTATGTATTTTATGTATTTATGTATTTCATGTATTTCATGTATTTCATGTATTTCATGTATTTCATGTATTTCATGTATTCATGTATTTCATGTATTTCATGTATTTGATGTATTTCATGTATTTCATGTATTTCATGTATTTCATGTATTTCATGTATTTCATGTATTTCATGTATTTCATGTATTTCATGTATTTCATGTATTTCATGTATTTCATGTATTTCATGTATTTCATGTATTTCATGTATTTCATGTATTTCATGCATTTTATGCATTTTATGAATTTTATGTATTTTATGTATTTCATGTATTTCATGTATTTCATGTATTGCAAGTATTTCATGTATTCATGTATTTCATGTATTTATGCATTTTATGCATTTTATGTATTTTATGTATTTTATGTATTTTATGTATTTATGGTAGTCTACATGGTAAATATGAAGGTGTATAAGAATATGTCTAAATAATCCAATTTATCGATGTTTTTTTGAAATGGAACTAAATCTAGGGAACCATTGGATAAATGGACTTGTAATATTCAATTTTGTCTTGATTGTTTGATTAATTTTGATGGTTCATATTTGAAAAGAAACCAATTGTGTCACTAAAATAGTGACAAAAAAATTAATAAAAATGTATAACTATTTGGACAATCACACATAAAATTATAATTATAATTAAAATTTATAACACATATATACAACTATATGTTTAACTATATATAAACTCTTTATAAAACTCTTTATAAAACTCTTTATAACTATATGTAACAATGTAATCTATTTTTATAACTATAATTATAACTATGTATAACTATTTTTTTAACTATATAATAATTTATAACTATAAGTATAATTCTATATAACTATATTCCTAACAAAATATACTATATGTATAACTAAAAAAATGTTATATATAACTCATCTTAAACTACATACATATGTATAACTATATGTATAATTTAATATAATTATATATAACGTTAATTATAACTAAATATACTAGAGGTATAAGAACATATAACTATAAATAATTATCTTTTACTATATGTATAACTATAAAAATATTATACATAACTATATTTAAATATATAATTTACAACATATATTTAATATATATTTTTATATATTAGTATATACAAATGTATTTAACTATATCTTTACCTATACATAACTATATGTATAAATATATAAAATTATATGAAAAAATATATATACCTGCATGTATAAATATAAGTATAACTATATGTGTAACTATATGTATAACCACATGTAACTATATTTATAATTAAATGTATAACAACATACAACATTATGTTTAATTATATGTGTATAACTATTATAAATATTTGTATAACTCTATAAATCCTTATATAATTAAATATAAGTATATTTGTAACTATGTATACATATATGTCAGTCTATATATTTGTTTATAACTTGTATACATATATCTATAACTACTTATAACTACTTGTATGAATATATCTATATATAACTATATGTTTAACTATAAATAACTATTTATAACTATTTATAACTATATATACTATATGAATAATAACATATAACTATATAAATTGTATTTTATTATATGTACAACTATAAAAACTTTATATATAATTATATGCATAATAAATATATTTAAAACTATATAAAACTATTTGTTTTATCAATTCTATTTTTATAAATAAATGGATAACAACATATAACTATATATAACTTTTTTAAACTATATTTATAACTATATATTACTATGTATAATTATATCTAACTATATTTATAACTATATGTATAACAGTGTATGATGACTATATATAACTATGTGTTTAATTATTATTACCAAAAAATATTTTACCAATTAAATTTTATCAATAGATTGAATCCAATAATAACTACGGACATAATACCATCAAAATTTCAATTTGGAGGTTCCCAACTGATTTAATAATGGGTTACCATATGGTATTTTTTAAACTATAAGATTAAACTATTTTGATTATCCTAGATCCAACAAATAATTATCAATGGATTAACAATAAAATTTTTGAATAGATTAAATTCTATTGGATAAATTTTGCTGGGTGGTGAAGTTAGGTTATTAGAAATGGTATATATCTTGTTAAACATTAGCTAGGGACTTTTTCACACAAATTGGTGCAGCCAAAATATCTATCAGACAAAATATAACCCACACACTAAATCATTTTTTAATAATTTTTTGTTAATTTTTCATCACTATATTTATTTTGTAGACTACCATAACTATACTACATGCATTCACTATCCAACTGCGTCAAAAAGTATGACACACTACATGCATATAATTGCCCACTATCTTTCCACACATGCATCCACTAGTGCACACTATCACATAGCTCATACCACATAACCACCTGATTTATGCAGCATGAATGTTAATAGTGGTGTTAAGCTATGTGGATTGTTGTGAACCTTTAACTGATGATGCTGACAACAGACAATATATATAAAGTATTTGGTAGTAACAAAGATAGTTCCAATTTATTTTTGATGTGTAAATAACATTGCTTTGCTGTTTCATGAAGATTTTGGCCATAGTGTGGTCATTCAATGTGCGATGATGTGATTCTTGTAATCTTGAACCAAATAGTGATCCATGTCGGTAGTGTCCACATCAGTTGGCACAATATAGTGTTGGTATTTTGGTATGACGCTAGTATTGCTTTCGTACATTAGTATTTTGTGTGATTAAAATTGCATGAAACTTTCATTTTAAAACGTTTTGCATAAAATTATCATGAATTGTGTGTTTTATCTTTTTATCATTGTTAGTCTTCAATTTTAGAGAAGAAAATCGGAATGCTATTTGGTCAGTCATTGGTGCCATGGTTCAAATATAGGGTTACTTCTAATGACCTAACCTGATCCAGAATCTTATTTGCATAGGATTTCCACCTCACATTGGTCTTCGTCTTCGTGCTACCTTTTCCTTTCCACTTAACATGTCTTCCACTTCTTGTTGGTTTCTTGTTTTTGTTGTTTTGTTGCAACTACCTTTTGAAGCATGGAGATTGGAACAATCATCTGCCCCGGAGGGATGACAAATCAATCTTCTTAATCATGTTATTAATTTTATTTGATTTCAATTTAATGTGCTATAATGCTATGAATTGAAATATTATAAACTTTCTTTATAAATAAAGAATGCAATTTGTGTATAGCACTAGAAGTTGAGTGGATCACATGCATTGCTTTGGTGATGTAGTTGCCCACCATCAAGATTTTGGTCTTGCATGCTAGGCTCTGATTATTTGTTTTTTAAAAGATGCAAGCTGTATGCAAGCTATTTTTAAATGATTCTAGTACTGCATGCTAGGCTTTGATTGTTTATTTTTTAAAATATCAAGCTGTATGCAATTAATGCAAGCTATTTTTTTATAAGATTCTGGTATTGTATGCTAGGCTCTGGACTTGTAATATTCAATTTTGTTTTGATTGTTTGTATAATTTTTATGGTTCATATTTGAAAAGAAACCAATTTTTCCACTTGATATTGTTGCAAAAAATTAACAAGAGTAAGTTTTTTTCCCTAGTGCAGCAAGAATGGTGCTTTTCCTTGAGCTTTGGATGCTTATTTGAATGCTTCATTTTATTGTCTTCTTGTTTTCTTTTTCAATTATTGAATGGATTCCTCAAAGGATGCCACATTTGATAATGGTTTCTAGATATGTGAGTTAAAGGCAGCTCTATCAAGCAGTAAATAATAGATCATTATTGAATGTGCAATTTCTAACATTTCAGAGGTGCCTAATGTCATTCATCCTTTGCACTATGATTTTATGATATCTGATGTATTGGTTTCTGGTGATCTTATTGGCAATGAATCTGATGTTATGGCCTAGGGAGCTCCTAGTTTCTGTTAAAGTTTTTTTGGTCATCAATCTAGCTAAGCTGTCTATTGCTAGGGTTGCAAGGGAATCTTCCCTGGCGATAGCACATGTATAGGTTACTTTTGATAAATTGACTTTTTTTCTGTTTTTTTTCCGAGTGATGTAAGAAGATTATTATTCTTCATTGTGCTCACTTTGGAATGGGTATTACTTCCATACATAAGCTTGTGTAGTATTGCTCCATGTTTCATACATTAGGCATTATATGTTTTTTCTATGTTGGAGAAATAACGAGATTGAGTTTTAATGCTTATTGTTCCAAATAATTCCATTTATAATGTTTTGAAAATAATTGAACTATATAAACTATGGTGAATTGCGTAATAATAGATATAGTATAAAAGAATTGAAGCATCCTAATACCAAGAGTTTTCTATAGAATATTTATACATAGTCAAATATACTTTTGTATTTACGTGCATTTATATTATTGAGCAATTGTAGTTCCATAGTAGTGATGTTAAGATATAGAAGAAGAAAGAACAACAAAACCAACCACTGACAGAAACAAAAATGAAAATAGAAATGAGAAATAACGTGGTTCACTAGTCGCTCAGTACGACTAGCTACATCCACCAGAAAATACTTATGCATTACAGATTAAACCAAAATCAGAAGTCTTACAGTATGTGTAGTGCAGAAAGGGTTATGATAAATCATGTAGAGAGAGAAAGAGATAAAGATGAATAGTTCTAGATCGTGAAAACTGTAACCCAAAAAAATAAAATACAAAATATTGTATATTAAAACATCCTCAGTTCAATTAACTAGAGAGGGTAAGATCATGAGATAGGTCAGGCATTACTCCAAAAATTTCGGTCCACTAACTGGTTAGCAGGAACTCCGTTATTGTGCTACTATTGCATCCTCAGCCTTTTAATATTTTCTTTCATGCACTTAAATGGAAATATTAAAATAGAAACATTTGGTTATACAAATAGATTTTCAAAAAATATAATATATACAGAATATATATTATGGTATATATATTTTTCTGTATATGTAACTATACATATATGCTGATGTATGTATGCACACACACACATATGTATATATATTTGTACATATATACTATAGTATTATACATAAGGTATAAGTTGTATTGCATATTTTTACAAAATAAAATCTTGTTTTCTGTAGAATATATGTACATATATACTATAGCATATATGTATATATATTCTACATTAGTATATATTTATCAAAACAAAACCTTTTTTATTTATATATGTTGATTTGATTGATTGGTTTAATTTTCATACATATATGGTACCACAATGTTCTCCATACGAAGCTTGTAGATGCGAAAAAAATTTCACTAGACATGACGCGGCGTGACTAGGACAGCTTTGATGCAATAGAAAGATGGTGATCATAGAAATGGAGGAGAGAAAGCAATGTAAATTTAATGAAAAGATTATAATTTATACACTATCGTTAGATACATTGATGAAGAAGAATATGTAATAAAATTTTATTATGTTTTTGTTTTAACTATGTTGCATATTGTATCAAAATAATTTATTAATTGTTTTTTTTAATTATAAATAATGTTTTAAAGGTTATGTTTTTTTCAGTTTAAAATAAAATTTTTAAAATATGTAATTAAATTTTTCATAAAAAAAAATAATTTAGTGAAAATATTTTTGGAATAAAAATAGTTAGGGATGTTTCCCTCGAAATTTAGCTAGGGACATTTCTAGTAGTTCTAAATTACAATAAAATTAGCTTGGGAAAATAAATTTAGCTAGGGACTTTTATGTCGTTAAGTTTTTGCTAGGGAATTTTCCCTCATTAATATTTTACCACAAGCACTTTAACTTGGGAAAACTTCCATCATAAATCAATCATTATTAAATTTTAGCGATGTAGAAAAACCCATTTAGCTAGGGATATTTGCCTAGCTATTTGGAATTTTTGTTATAGTGATCTATCTATTTTATAGTCTATTTTTAAAAGTAACTATCTGTATATCTTTCTATCTATGTATGTATCTGACTATTATATATCTATCTATTTATTTGTTCGCTATCTATTTGTCTATATTTTAGTCTATCTATCTATCTATCGATCTACTTGTCCATCTATCTATCTATATCTATCTAGATATCTTTCCATCTATCTATATATTTCTATCTATCTGTCAATCTATATATGTGTCTATATGTTTATCTATATATCTATCTAATTATTTATTTACTTGTCTATCTATTTATCTATCTATCTATTTATCTATCTATATATCTATTTATATAACTACCTACCTATCTATATCTATCTATCTATCTATCTAACAACCCATTTATCAATCTAATGATCTATCTATATATCTAGCTATCAATCAATATAACTATCTTTCTATCTATTTATATATCTAGTTGTCTATCTATCTATATATCTGTGTATCTATCTATCTATCTATCTATCTGTGTGTGTTGTGTGTATCTATCTATATAATTATATATGTCTATCTATATTTCTATCTATCTATCTTTCTTTCTTTCAATCTATCTATTGATCTATCTATCTATATGTTAATTTATCATTCAATCTATCTTTATTTCTTTCTAACTATATATTTATCTACTATGTGTCTATCTAACTGTCTATCTATATGTCTATCTATCAATCTATCTATCTATATATCAGGCTAATAATTTGTTTATATATATATATATATATATATATATGTATATATATCTATCTATCTATATATTGTCTACTATCTGTCTATCAATCTATCTATCAATCTATCTATCTATCTCTATCTATCAATCTATCTATTAATCTATCTATCAATTTTTGTATCATTCTATTAATCAATTTTCTCTTTATCTATTTATCTATCTAACTATGTGTATGTCTATCAATTTGTCTATATATCTGTCTATCAATCTCTCTATCAAACTATCTATCTATCTATCTATCTATGTGTCTATCTATCTATGGTCTATCTATCTATCTATCTATCTATCTATCTATCTATCTGTCTTGTCTGTATCTCTGCCAAACTATCTATTTGTATATATGTTTATCTATTTGTTTATTTTTCTATCATTTTTTGTGTCGATTTGTTTATTTTTCTATCTATAAGTCTACCTACATGCATAATTGCCTGCATATCTGACTACTTTCCTATCTGTCTATCTAAAATCTATTTTATTATATATTTTTCTATCTATCTGTCTATCTATATGTCTGTCTAATTTTTATCTATATATCTATATATCTATTTATCTATATATATATATATTTATGAATTTATCGATCTATCTATCTATCAGTCTATCTATATGTCTATCTACTTGGCTATTTAGCAATCGACCTATCAAACTTTCTAAGAATCTATCTATAAATATGTCTATCAATCTATCTATTTTTTTATCTATCAAACTGTCTGTCTATTTATCTATCTATCTCTCTATCTTTCTATCTATATGTCTACCTATTTGTCTATCTATCTATTTATCTATCTATTAGTCTATCAATTTTTATATCTATTTATCTATCAATCTCATATCATCTATTAGTCTATCTATATGTCTATCTACTTGGCTATTTAGCAATCGACCTATCAAACTTTCTAAGAATCTACCTATAATATGTCTATCAATCTATCTATTTTTCTATATATCAAAATGTTTGTCTATTTATCTATCTATCTCTCAATCTTTCTATCTATATGTCTACCTATTTGTCTATCTATCTATTATCTATCTATTAGTCTATCAATTTTTATATATATTTGTCTATCAATCTAATATCAAACTATCTATCTATTTATATATCTATTTTCTATCTGCCTATCTATCAACTTATCTATCTATCTATTTGTCTGTCTTTTATCAGATTGTATGATTGTTAGTCATTCTATGTTTCTATTTGTTTGTTGGTTTGTTTAGCTATCTGCATACAGTGTGATTGTCAACCTACCTAATAGCTTGCATGTCTGTCTGTCTAGCTTTCTATTTGTCTATCTATATATCTGTCTATCGATAAGTTTATTTATTTATTTATCTATCTGTCTAAATATTAGTTTATCTATATGTCTAACTAATTTATATGTATCTATCTTATAATCTTTCTATCTAATAGTATATCTATCTGTCTATCGAGAAATCTATCTATATGTTTATATATCTATCTATCTATTTATTTATCAACTTGTCTATCCATCTTTCTATCTATCTATCTATATAACTATCTATCTATTTACCTATCTATCTAACAACTTATCTATCTATCTATTTTTCTGTCTATCTAGCTGTCTTTCTATATGTATATCTAACTTTCTATTTATTTACCTATCTATCTATATATATATATATATATATATGTTTATCTGTCTACCTATTTATCTAAATTTCTATCCATCTATCTATATATCTATCTGTCTATCTATATTCAATCAATCAATTAATTAATCAATCAATCTATCTATCTATTTGTCTATCTATATGTTTATTTATCGCCTAATATATATATATATCTCTGTCTATCTATATGACTATTATCTACCTATCTATCTAGCTATATATCAGTCTAATATATATTTATATATCTATTTATCTATCATTATATCTATTTGTCTATCTAAATGTCTATCTATCTATCTATCAGTGAGTCTGTCTATCATATATACTATTAATCTATCTATTAATCTATATATCAATCTATCTATTTATCTATCTATCAATATATCTATTAATTTTTCTATCATATGTATATCAATCAATCTATCAATTTGTATATCATTCTATTTATCAACCTGTGTATCTATCTATCAATCTTTCTTTTTCTCTATTTGTCTATCTATCAGTTTATTTATTTATCAATTTTTCTATCTATATGTCTATCAATCACTCTATGAAAATATCTATATATCTATCTATCTATTTATCTATCTATCTGTCTGTCTGTCTATCTATCTATCTTTCTATCTGTCTATCTGTCTGTCTATCTATCTATCTTTCTATCTGTCTGTCTGTCTATATATCTATTTGTCTATATGTTTGTCTATTTGTCTATTTTTCTATCATTTTAAATTTATATTTGTTTTTTTGTCGATCTCTATATCTACATACCAACCTGATGGCCTCTCTGGCTGAATACATGCTAGTCTATCTATCTTTATATCATTCTATCTATTTTACTATCTATTTGTCTTTTTATCTGTTTGTCTAGCTATATAACTATCTATTTTTCTATATTACTATCAGTCTATCTGTATCTCTATATAACTAGCTATCTATTTTATCAATCTATCTATCTATTAGTCTATCTATCGATCTATTTATATATCTATTTACTTGTCTATTTATGTGTGTGTGTGTGTGTGTGTGTATCAATCTATCTATCTTTATTTCTTTATATCAATATCTCGATCTATATATCCATCTATTTGTCTATTGATTTATTTATCTATCTATCTATATATTTATCTATCAATCTATTTATTTAACTATCTAATTTTCTTTCTATCTACTTGTCTATTTAACTATCTATCTATTTGCCTATCTATCTTCTATCTATCTGTCTATCTAAATGTATATCAATCTGTATATCTATATGTTGATCTATAAATCTCTCTATCTGTCTAATAATTTGTTGATTTATCTATCTATCTATTTCTCTATTTGTCTATCTATTTATCAAACTATCTAACTATCTATCTATCAATTGTCATTCACTCTATCTATCAATCTTTCTTTCAATGCATCTTTCTATTTGTCTAAATTTTGTCTATCTATTTGTCTATCAAGCTGTCTATCAATCTATCATCAATTTATTTATTTATCTATCTATGTATTTGTCTTTCTATTTGTCTATATGTCTATATGTCAATTTATCTATGTATTTGTCTTTCTATTTGTCTATATGTCTATATTTCTATCTATCTATTTATTTATTTGTCTACACTACAACAAAAACCATAATCAATCACGCTTAAAAAGTATCATTATATATAAATAATGTCACTTATTGATAGCGTCATCCGCTAGCGTGACATAAAAAGTCTATATATATAATGACGTTTTTTTTGTAGTGTCGTTGAATCATACCTTGATGCTAAAATAAAGTGTCATTTTTATTAACAATAATGCTTTATTTTAGCGTCAAGTATGATTCAACGACACTACAAAAAATCATTATATGTTGTAGCTATCGTAAATTTTTTTAATACTATGACACTTAGTAAAAGCGTCAAGGAAGATAATGATTTAAATAAATTTAAATTTAATAATTATTGTGAATATATTTTCACCTGTTATTGTAATACTGCATGCACATAAGAACAACATTCTTTACAATTCATACCAAGAATATAGTTTTCAAGTACAATGGGGAACTCGGACTTCTTACAAATCAAAAAAAAATATAACACAATTTCAACATTCATTTTTTAAATTCAATTCAAAATTTTTGATATATGCAACCCAATTGTGCCTTATCTCCATAAAACTGGTTCATGCTAGCCTGACAAAGTTAAGAGTTAATTTCCAAATAAGGTAACCTGCATACAAAAAGATGAACAATAAATACTTACACTTGCAGAAAAAATATATTATAGAGCATTGGAAAAAACAGGAATGATAACAACATATCATAAAAATAATCTATATAACAATTGACATATACGATTAAACAAATTTAACAACAACAAAAGAGTTAGTAGTAATGGATAAAATATAAAGTAGGCGATTTATCAATTATGACATAACATTTTTGATGAGGTATGTTTTTTAAAGTGAATATTTCTTTGAGCCCTGCATTAAGAAAAAATTTTTTTGTTACCAATAAATACTTCATTCTATAATAAGAAGGGAAAAACTTACATATTAACAATGTCTTTAAGATCATCTGAAGGTTGATGATGCAAGGAATCAAGATAATAGGTGATCAAAGTCATTATGTCAAGTACCACCAATACCCAATGACAACTACAAAATTAACATTAGTGTAACAACATAACATTTATAATTTGATAAATATGCATACTTATAATCTTACTTATGTTAAATAACTTACCCTCGGTTATATGGAATAAAAACAAAATCTGCATTATTTGCATTCATCAACCGATTAGCCATAACATTGACCTATTTTTCTTGCTTGCTTCTCCCAATCCAGCTTGGAAACCAAGGTTGGATTTACAAAAATAAATCACTCCGCCTCTTTAGCATCAACCATCTTTGTATGCAAGTGCTTGATTTAATTTCACACAATATTTAAAAGTTTTAATATTTTAATTTAACTAATATTAAATACAATTCTCATTATGAAAAATTAAAGCATAAATAAGATAGTTAAAATATATGAAAAACATATTAAATGTTTCTCTTATCATATATAGAACATAAGGCAATTAGATGATACCTCTGTTGATGATATTATGATATCCATATCTTCTTTCATGAGGAATGTCTTAAATGACTGTCCAAAAACCTCCTCTATGAAAATTGTGGGATAAATAACAATTTGACAGTCACCATCTTGTGATACTTAGAAAAAAATTAACACTCAAGAATATTCAATGAATCAAAAATCATTTATAAATATTAGAGTAATCAAGAAAAATATATTTAGCCACCCAAAATATTATCATGTTCCATTATGGAATAGATTCGCATTTTGGAATATTATCAATCAATTAGTTAATTTGTGGTTATAACTTTAGGTGCTAATGAGACGAGACAACTCACAAGCTACTCGGACTCAACTCTATTAAAATTCGATAAAAACTCAACTCGTGTAAGATCAATTCGAGTTCGAGCATGACAAAAAATGTTAACTAGTTTAGTCGACAAACTAGTAACTCGACTCAAATAGATCACAACTCAAAAATTTTTGTATATAAAATTTTAAATTTTTTTTATTTATATCTCTATTTTAGGAGATGAAATATATAATATATCTCTATTTTTTATTCTTAAAAATCATACATTTTTATTATTTATGTAATTATAAATATATTTATTTTTAAAATATTTAATTTTCTCTAAAGAAAAGATATAATAAAATAGGATATTATTCTATAAATTATATAAATAAATTAATATTATAATGAATATATAAAAACTATTATTATAATTTATATCCAAATTATAAATTAGTCATTATATATTTTTATATAAACCTTAAATAGTTTTCAGCTTACTTTTTTTATCTAAGCTTTGTGTTCTAACCTTAACAACTAATTTTAGGAGAATTGTATAATTTTTTTACCAAACCAAACAAAATCCAATGTTGGATTCCACCCACTTACAACATTCAATGGAATGGTTGCATAGTTGTTGCATTAAAGAAAGCATGGTTCTAGGTGAGTCATGTGTCAGAAGGAAAATCACATGCCCACCCTTATCACACCCAACCCATAACATTTTTTGTAGCTATCATGTATGCTCAAATTACAGTCTCACAAGCACCACCCCAAGACCCAACATGACCCATGTCAAGCATAAGACTCGAACCAAATTAGTCTAGACGGCTAGTAAGTTGGATCAAGCTATGCTACATATACACAACGAACAAGGGCCACTCCATCATCCCTCCATTATCAACATCTAACACTACAATTTAATCATCAAAGCGTACATTTTTCCTTGAAACTAACTATTCTAGTAGTTTTTTAGACGTGTTTAAACCATCACTAATGTATAAAAATTTGTCATTACATCTACCATGAGGTTGGTAAGGGAGATTGAGTAAAGGGTGAAAAAAAACTATTCTAGCAGTTTTTACTTCATCATGATAGTAATTTTTCATGAACAAACAAGGTATTGTCAAATAAAATGCTAGCTAGGAAAGATGAGACAATGTTAAAGAAAAGGGTACTTGGAATGATGAAGCTTTCAGAAACAATAAATCAGGAGGTATCCACTAAGTGAAGCTACTAAACTTAATAAACAACATTGTAGAGTCTACACAAAATACACAAATAAATTAAGTTTCACAGCACACTCCAAACATGCTACATAACAGGCTTCTTATACACATAGACAAACATCTACTTGATGCATTTGAAGCTTAAAAATAAAAACTTTTAAAGATTACCAATAGGATGGGTATGATATACTGCTACTCCTATCATAGCTTCCGGACCTTAACTGGCTGCCAGACCCAAGTGGCGACACAGAAAGTCTCTGACCCAAATCATAAGAAATGTCAGAGAAAGGTGACCCATATGCATTGGGGTGGTTCATGCTATTAAGGAAGGCTGACACTGAATAAAATCAAAAAGTATACAGCACAAGAGATGCTGAAGAAAATAGACCCACAAAGGAATCACAACTCTTGAAAGTTCTAGAAGTATAGTACCTTCTGAATAACAATGGGGAGAAGAATAGGACGATCCCCTACATGACTCAAACAATCGCTTGGATTGAAGTAAGTTTTCACTTCCACTCAGCAGCAAAGGAGAATGCATTAGCATTCCAGATGAATTTGGGGAAGAAACAATCACATTACAGATGTTATGTAGTTTATATTGCCCAAAATCTTCACAAAGAAGAGTTTTGCTAGTTTAATTCATAATAGGCAAAATCATGTCCAATGGGCAGTAGGAGAAACTGCAGGAAGTACAACAAACTGGATCCAGCTGAAGAGATAAATTCACATACACTCAAATGCTTGTAGAAAATAATGGACACATCGTAAACTTTAGGGTATGATCATAGATAACCACTAGACCAGAGAAAAGCTTGACAGCATAGTCTGCAATCTCACGATTTTCATATTCTGCAAAAGCATATCCTTTGAATTTGTCACTCTCCTTATCCCGAGCAAAGTGCAACTTCAGAACTCTCCCAGCTTGAATTAAAATATCATACAAAACCCTATCGCTCACCCTCTCATCCAAATTCCCTGAAAAAATTATCACAATATATAATATAAAGATGTTCCGTGAATACTTAGAGAATCAAGATATTGGATGCTTAGAGAAACAATATAATTATGGAAGAAGAATTTTGTCGAATAGTTGGTGAGAAGAAAATATGGAGCTTGCTCTTTTCTGTCCGTTACATTCATGACATAATCAGCCTTTAAATAGGCATTAAAGATAAATTGAAAAACCCCCCACTATGTGGGAGAACACCCCCACTGACTTTACAAAATAAACTACCACAACTTAAGAGAAAAATAAGGAAAACTAAGTATAAGTCAACAACTAAAATGGGTAAAGAGTGGGTAGTTAATGGTGTTTTGTTTGAAGTTGTACTGACAAGAACCAAAACAATGTTGAGATGTGGTAGTGGTTCATGTAATGGCCTAAGTATGCTGATGACTACTGATTGCCAATAGGTTAACCTCATCAATTCTAGTGATTCAATGCGCTATTTTTTGATAAAAATTAAATGTATGGAAGAGAAGATACAATTAGAAACTTAATGGGAAAACTTAAAAGATGCTGCAAATATGGCCAATGATATCGAGACGCGAGCTTGAAGCCGAGCTGTTGGAAATGGCCGAACATGATGAAGAAGACGCGCAAGTCTTTCTAGTGATCAATTCTTCATTATATTAAATTAAGTTAAAAATAATATTAAATTAATCACATAATTTTATTCAATCACCTTATATTTACATTATATTTTTATTTCTCTTAGGGATAAATTAAATATTAACAAATTAATTTTAAAATTAAATATTATTACTTATTTTATAAATAAAAAACTCAATTTTGAATGTAAAAATATTTAGATATTTTTAAATTTTATCATAAGTTTCTGTTTATTTTTAATAAATAATTTTCAACTAAAATTTGATAATTTTTTTTATTATTATAGAGTAAAATTAAAAATATTATTAATTATTAAAAAAAATAAATAAGAAATTAGTTACAAATCAATAAATTCAAAATTAAATTTTTCACATCCACGACACCAATAAAAGTGACAAGGTTTTTAATTTTCAGCCCCTTATTCCTTAGAAATTTTTAAGGAGGTAAGAAATTTTCCTAACCTATTAGTCTTAACAATGACATCTAGTAAGTGTCATTAAATGTCTACTTACAAATATAATAATGACATTTTATAAAAGCATCAAAATATAAAGCATCATTAATTTTAAGTTTTGTTGTAGTAACAATGACACTTCTAGTAAGTGTCATAAAAACTTAATACATTTTCCAAATAATGATGCTTTTAGAAAAGTGTCATTAAATGTCTAATTACAAATAGTATAATGACATTTTCTGAAAGCGTAAAGATATAAAGCATCATTAATTTGCTGTTTTGTTGTAGTGCTATCTATCTTTCTATCTATTTGTCTATCTATTTACATATATATATCTCTATATATCTATCTATCTATCTTTTTTTCAATATAATAGTCTTTCTATTTGTCTATCTATCTATTTTTTATTTAAATATCTATCTATCTATGTATCTATGTGTCTATCTATCATTTTGTCAATCTATCTATTATTATGTCTATCTATCTATCTATATATTTCTATGTATCTATCTAACTATATTATTATCTATTTATCTATCTATCTATTTGCCTATCTATATGTCTATCTATCTATATATCTATCTATCTACCTATCTATTTGTGTGTGTGTTTATATATATATATATTTCTATCTGTATCTATCTGTCTATTTATTTATCTATATATCTGTGTGTTTCTCTATATATTTGTCTATCCATCTCTATATCTATTTGTCTATCTTTTTGTAAATCTTTCTATCTTTTAATATATCTTTTTATCAATATGTCTTTATGTCTATCAATCTATCTAGATATCTGTCTATAATTCTATATATAATTTAAATATAAATCTATCTATCTATCTACCAATCAATCTATGAATTTGTTTATCTAACTATGTTTGTTTTTGTATGTCTATCTGTTTATCTATCTATTTGTCTATCTATCTATCTATCTATTTGTTTTCTATCTATTTATCTATCTATCTATTAATTTATCTATTGATAAATCTATCATTTTGTGTCTCAATCTATGTGTGTGTGTGTGTGTATTTATATCTGTCTATTTATCTTTTTATCAATCAATCTATCAATCATTCTATCATCTATATATCTTTCTATCTGTCTGTCTGTATGTCTGTCTGTTTATCTATTTATCTATCTTTGTATCTATCTATTTATTTATCTGTTTGTTTTTCTATCTGTCTATCTATTAGTCTTTCTATCTATCTTTTTGTCTATATATCAATTTATCTATGAATCAATCTTATTATCTATCTATCAATCTATGTATCGAATTATTTATCAATCTATCTATCAACCTGGCTATAATATATCTATCAATCTTTTATCAACCGATCTATCTATCAGTCTATATATCTGTTTATCAATCTTTTTATCAATCTATCTATTTATCTATATATGTTTTTGTCTTTCTATCTTTCTATTTTTTTGTCTATCTATTATCTATCTATCTGTTTATCTATTTGTATATCTATTTGTCTATCTATCTATCTATATTTCTATATATCAATCAATCTATCTATTTATCTATCTGTCTATCAATCAATCTCTCTACCTATTTGTTTATCTGTATGTATATATCTCTATCTATCTTTATATCTAACATTCTGTATATCTATCTATATATATATATATATATATATTGATTTATTAGTTTATCTATTTGTATATCTATCTGTCTATTTATCTATCTCTCTATTTATCTTTCTATTTGTCTATATATCTATCTATCTATTTGTCTATCTATCTATCTATCTATGTATCTATATGTATGTCTATCTATCTACCTACCTATCTATCTATCTACCTATCAATCTTTTTATCTATCTCAATCTTTCTATAAATCTATCTATCCAACTGTCTATATATTTGTGTATCTATCTATCTATCTATTAGTCAATCTATTAATATATCTAACTATCTATCTATCATTCAATTTGTATATCTAATAATCTATCTATCTATCTTTCTCTATATTTGTCTAACTTTCTATATGTGATTCTATTAGACTTTCTATCTATCTATCTATTTGTATACTTTTCTTTGTATCAATCTATGTATATATATTATACTTATTATTTTTATTATTCTTATTATTCTTTTTATTCTTCTTATTCTTATCATTCTTCTTATTCTTGTTATTCTTTTTATTCGTCTTATTCTTGTTATTCTTTTTATTCGTCTTATTCTTGTTATTCTTTTTTTTCTTCTTATTCTTTTTATTATTATTATTTTCTTATTCTTCTTATACTTATTATTCTACTTATTATTCTTATTATTCTTATTCTTCTTTTCTTTTTATTCTTCTAATTATTATTATTATTCTTATTCTTATTATTCTTCATAATTTCAAATTTTTCATATTAATTTTATTCTTCTTATTTTTCTTCTTCTTCTTATTCTTCTTAATATTCTTATTCTTCATATACTTTTTATTCTTAATATTATTTTAATTCATCTTAATCTTCTTATTCTTTTTATTATTATTATTATTATTCATATTCTTCTTATTCATCTTATTCTTTGTATTATTCTTATTCTACATATTTTTCTTTTTCTTCATATTATTTTTAATCTTTATATTATTTTTATTCTTCTTATTTTTCTTATTCTTAATATACTTCATATTCTTCATCTTATTTTTATTCTTCATATTCTTCTATTCTTCTAATTCTTGTAATTCTTATTAATCTTCTAATTCTTATTATTTTTCTTATTCTTCTTATTTTTTTTATTCTTCTTATTCTATTTATTCTTTTTATTCTTCTTATTCTTTTTCTTCTTTTTATTCTTTTTAATCTTCTTATTTTTCTTATTCTTCTTATACTATTATTCTTCTTATTATTCTTATTCTTATTTATTTTCTTTTCTTCTTATTCTTCTAATTCTTCTAATTATTCTTATTATTTATATTCTAGATATATTTTAAATTATTCATAATAGTTTTCTCCTTCTTATTCTTCTTAATCTTTTTATTCTTCATATACTTTATATTCTTCATATTATTTTTATTCTTCTTATTTTTCTTATATTCTTATTCTTCTTATTGTTATTATTCTTAATATTCTTTTTATTTTTATTATTCTTTGTATTCTTCTTATTCTCCTTATTCTACTTATTCTTCTCTTATTTATTATTTTTATTATTCATATTAATTGTATTCTTCTTATTTTTTTTATTCTTCATATACTTCATATTATTCAACTTATTTTTATTCTTCTTACTCTTCTAATTCTTATTCTTCTAATTCTTCTTATTCTTTAATTTTTCTAATTCTTTTTATCCTTCTTATTATTCTTTTTCTTCATATTCTTCTTATTCTTATTCTTCTTATTCTCTTATTCATCTTTTCTTCTTTTCTTCTTATTCTTCTTATTCTTTGTATTCTTCTTAATCTCATATTCATCTTATTATTCTTCATATACGTCATATTCTTTATATTTCTTATTCATTTTGTTCTTCTTATTATTTTGATTCTTATTATTATTATACTTCTTATTCTACTAATTCTTCTAATTTTTTTTTCTTATTCTTTTTATCTACTTATTAATCTTATTTTTCTTATTCTTATTATTCTTATAATTCTTCTTATTCTTCTTTTTTTTTATTCTTCTTTTTCTTCTTATTCTTCTTTTTCATATTATTCTTCTTATTATTATTATTTACTTATTCTTCATTTTCATTTTATTCTTGTTATTCTTCTTATTCTTCTTATCTTCTTATTCTTCTTATCTCTTCTTCTTCTTATTATTTTTATTCTTCTTAATCTTGCTATTCTTCTTATTCTTATTATTCTACTTATTGCTATTATTTTGTGATTCTTTTTATTCTTCATATTCTTCTTATTCTTATTCTACTTATTTTTCTTATTCTTCTTATTCTTGTTATTCTTCTCATTCTTGTTATTCTTCTTATGATTCTTATACTTCCTATTCTTTTTATTCTTCTTATTCTTTTTATTCTTGTCATTTTTCTTATTATCCCTATTCTTCTTTTTCTTCTTATTCTATTTATACTTCTTATTCTTCTTATCCCTCTTATTCTTTTTACTCTTTTATTCTTCTTATTCTTCTTTTCTTTTATTCTTCTATTTCTTCTAATTATTATTATTCTTCTTATTCTTCATATATTTCAAATTCTTCATATTAATTTATTCTTCTTATTCTTCTTTTTCTTCCTATTCTTCTTATTCTTCTTAATCTTTTTATTCTTTATATACTTTATATTCTTAATATTATTTTTATTCTTCTATCCTTCTTATATTTCGTATTCTTCTTATTTTTCTTATATTTCATATTCTTCTTATTCTTCTTATATTTCGTATTCTTCTTATTCTTTTATTCTTCGTATTCTTCTTATTCTTCTTATTCCTCTTATTTTTGTTATTCTTCTTATTCTTTTTATTCTTTTTATTTTTTTTATTCTTCTTATTCATCTTATTCTTTTTTTATTATTCTTATTATACTATTGTTCTAATTATTCCTATTATTCTTATTATTCTTATTCTTGTTATTCTTTATAAACATCATATTCTACATATTATTTTTTTTCATATTATTCTTATTCTTCTATTCTTCGTATTCATCTATTCTTTTTATTCTTCTTTTTCATTCAAGTCTTCATATTTCTTCTTAATATTCTTATTCTTCTTATTCTTCTTATTATTTTTATTTCTATTATCTTCTTTTTTTATTGTTTTTATTATCACTATTCTTCTTTTTGTTCTAATTCTGTTTATACTTATAATTCATCTTATTTTCTTATTCTTCTTATTCATCTTACTGTTCGTACTTTTCTTATTCTTCTTATCCTTCAATTATTTATTTTATTTTTATTCTTCTAAATCTTTTAAAACTTTTAATTCTTCTTATTCTTCTATTCTTCATATATTTCATATTATTCATATTTTTTTTTCTTTATATTATTTTTATTCTTCTTATTTTTCTTATACTTCTTATTCTTCACATACTTCATTTTCTTCATATTATTTCTATTTTCTTATTGTTATTATTCTTCAGTTTTTTCTAATTATTATTTTATTATTCTACTTATTCTTCTACTCTTCTTATTATTCTTATTCTTTTTTCTTCTTTTTAATCTTATTTTTCTTATTCTTTTAATATTCATATTCTTATAATTCTTCTTATTATTTTTATTCTTCATTTTTTTTTCTAATTCATTTTATTCTTCTTATTATTCTTATTCTTCTTTTTCATTTTATTCTTGTTATTCTTTTATTCTTCATAATCTTATTATTCTTCTTATTCTTATTATTTTTTTTACTTAATTTTCATTTTATTCTTTTTCTTTTATACATCTTATTCTTCTTATTCATCTTATTCTTATTTTTCTTATTATTCTTTTATTCTTATTATTCTTATAATTCTTATAATTCTATTATTCTTATTATTCTTATTATTCATATAATCTTATTAATTTTATTACTCTTATTATTCTTATTATTCTTATTCTTCATATTCTTATTTTCTTCTTATTCTATTGTTGTTCTAATTATTTTATTCTTCTTATTTTTCTTATTTTTCATATACTTCAAATTCTACGTATTATATATTTTCTTTTTATACTTCTTATTTTTCATATACTTCATTCTTCATATTATTTTATTCTTCTTATTCTACTTATTCTTCGAATTCTTTTTATTCTTCTTATTCCTCTAATTCCACTTACTTATTATTCTTCTTATTCCTCTTATTCTTCTTATTCTTATTACCATCTTATATTCTAATTATTCTTATTCTTTTTATTATTCTTATTCTAATATCCATCTATCTTTATATTTCTTATTCATTTATTCTTATATATTATTATTATTATTATTATTATTATTATTATTATTCTTTTCTTCTAATTCTTCTAATTCTTCTTATTTTTTTAATATTCTTTATCTTCTTTTTGTTATTTTTCTTATTGTGCTTATTGTTCTAATTTTTTTATTTTTCTTATTTTTTTATTCTTTTATTTACTTATTAATATTAGTCTTCTTATTTTTCGTATTCTTTTAATTTTTCTAATTCGTTTTATTGTTTTTATTTTTTTATTATTCATTTTCTCTTATTCTTCTTTTTGAAATTATTCTGTTATTTTTATATTCTTCTTATTCTTTTATACATCTTATTTTTATTATTCATCTATTCTTCTTATTCATGTAATTCTTCTTATTTTCTTATTCTTCTTATTCTTCATAGTGTTCTTATTCTTCTTATTATTCTTTTTTTTATTCTTCTTATTCTTATCCTTATTATTCTTATTATTCTTCTATTCTTCTTATTCTTATCATTCTTCTCATTCTTCTTATTCTTTTTATTCGTCTTATCTTGTTATTCTTTTATTCTTCTTATTCTTTTTATTTTTTTATTCTACTTATTCTTGTTATACTTATTATTTCTTATTATTCTTATTATTCTTATTCTTCTTATTCTTATTTCTTTATATTCTTCTAATTCTTCTAATTATTATTATTTTTCTTATTCTTTTTATTCTTCTTATTCTACATATTTTTATTTTTCTTCATATTATTTTTATTCTTTATATTATTTTTATTTTTCTTATTCTTAATATACTTCATATTCTTCATCTTATTTTATTCTTCTATTCTTCTTATTCTTTTAATTCTTGTAATTCTTATTAATCTTCTAATTCTTATTATTTTTCTTATTTTTTTATTTTTTTATCTCTTATTCTTCTCATTTTCTTAATCTTTTATTCTTTTATTCTTTTTATTCTTTTTATTCTTCTTATTCTTTTTCTTCTTCTTATTCTTTTTATTCTTTTTAATCTTTTTATTCTTCTTATTCTTCTTATTCTTCTTATTATTTTATTTCTTCTTATTCTTTTTCTACTTATTATTTTCTTATTATCTTATTCTTATTATTTTTCTTTTCATCATATTTTCTAATTCTTCTAATATATTCTATTATTCTTATTGTTTTTATTCTTATTATTCTTATTATTCTTATTATTTCATCATATTTCTCTAATTATTCATATTAGTTTTCTTCTTATCTTTTTATTCTTCATATACTTTATATTCTTCATATTATTTTTATTCTTCTTATTCTTCTTATTCTTCTTAATATTCTTATTCTTCTTAAAATTCTTATTCTTCTTATATATTATCCTTAATATTCTTCTTATTTTCTTATTTTTTGTCTTCTTATTCTCCTTATTCCTACTTATTCTTCTTTTTATTTATATTATTTTTATCTTCATATTAATTTATTCTTCTTATTTTTTTTATTCTTCATATACTTCATATTATTTAACTTATTTTTATTCTTCTTATTCTTCTTTTTCTTCTATTTCTTCTAATTCTTCTTATTCTACTATTTATTCTTATTCTTCTTATATTATTCTTTTTCTTCTTATTATTTTTATTCTTCTTATTCTTCTTATCATCTTTTCATCTTATTATTCTTCATATACTTCATATTCTTTATTTTCCTATTCATTTTATTCTTCTTATTCTTTTGATTCTTATTATTATTATACTTCTTATCTACTAATTCTTCTAATTTTTCTAATTTTTATATTCTTCTTATTCTTTTTATCTACTTATTAATCTTATTTTTCTTATTCTATTATTCTTATAATTTTTCTAATTCTTGTTATTCTTCTTATTTTTTTTATTATTCTTATTCTTCTTATTTTTCTTTTCATATTATTCTTCTTATTTTTCTTATTTTTCTTATTCTTCGTTTTCATTTTATTCTTGTTATTCTTCTTATTCTTCTTATCTTCTTATTCTTCTTATTCTTCTTATTATTCTTATTCTTTTATTCTTCTTTCTTGTTATTCTTCTTATTCTTCTTATTCTTCTATTTTACTTATTACTTTTATTCTTGTGATTCTTCTTATTCTTCATATTCTTCTTATTCTTATTCTACTTAATCTTCTTATTCTTCTTATTATTCCTATTCTTTTATTCTTCATATTCTTGTCATTTTTTCTTATTATCCCTATTCGTCTTTTTCTTCTTATTCTGTTTATATTATTATTCTTCTTATTCCTCTTTTTTTACTCTTATTATTCTTATTATTCTTCTTTTCTTTTATTCTTCTAATTCTTGTAATTATTATTATTATTCTATTCTTCTTATTCTTCATATATTCAAAATTCTTAATATTAATTCTATTCTTCTTATTCTTCTTATTCTTCTTAATATTTTTATTCTTCATATACTTTATATTCTTAATATTATCTTTTTCTTCTTAATCTTCTTATTCTTATAATTATTATTATTTTTCAAATTCTTATTATTCTTTCTATTCTTCTTATTCTACGTATTTTTCTTTTTCTGCATATTATTTATTATTCTTTATATTATTTTTTTTCTGTTTATTTTCTTATTCTTAATATACTCATATTCTTCATCTTATTTTTATTTTTGTTATTCTTCTAATTCTTGTAATTCTTATTAATCTTCTAATTTTTTCTTATTTTTCTTATTCTTCATATTTTTTTTTATTCTTCTTATTATTATTGTTCTTATTCTTCTCATTTTTCTTATTCTTCTTATTTTTTTTTATTCTTTTATTTTTCTTATCTATTTATTCTTTTATTCTTTTTATTCTTTTTAATCTTCTTATTCTTTTTATTTTCTTATTAATCTATACTTAATATTCTTCTTATTATTCTTATTTTTATTATTTTTCTTTTCTTCTTATCTTCTAATTCTTCTAATTATTCTTATTATTCTATTCTTTTTATTCTTCATATATTTTAAATTATTCATTTTAGTTTTCTTCTTCTTATTCTTCTTAATCTTTTTATTCTTCTATATATTTATATTCTTCATATATTTTTATTTTTTATTATCTTCTTATTCTTCTTAATCTTCCTATTCTTTTTATTGTTATTATTCTTAATATACTTCTTATTTTTCTTATTCTTTGTATTCTTCTTATTCTTCTTATTCTTCTTTTTATTTATAATATTTGTATTCTTCATATTAATTTTATTCTTCTATTTTTCTTATTGCTTCATATAATTCATATTATTCAACTTATTTTTAT
>JAREIK010012814.1:0-33352 GCA_029783825.1 Sapria himalayana | reverse complement strand
TTCTCTCAGCTGCGGCCTACACCGTCGCATAGCCGTGCTCTTTTCCTGCGGTGTGGACAAACATGGCAGATACCACCACATCAAAATAATGTCGCTAAAAGGAAAATTCCGCATATCACCCTCCTTGCATGTCACGTACTCTTCCACTCCTTCGACAGCAGCAGGTCCGGTGTTGAGAGGGCAGTGCGCTTGGACCGATCCAGCCCAACGATTCGACCCGAACTGCGGGGTTTTCTTCAGCTCGGTTGCCACAGCGTTCAGTAAAATTCCTCGCCCACAGCCAACGTCGAGGGCAGTCCTGACATCCGACCAATCTCCGACGCAGCTCACCATCCGCTGCGCCACATCGTGGTAGAGCCCAACAGAGCTGTAGAAGGTAGTTGCCTGCCGCAACGAACAGGCAAATGGCAGACAGAGCTATGGCCGATCCAAAGAAGCCGGTCACGAAACGGGCAGCACCAGAGGGGAACACGCCATCGAGGGCGTCACATATGGGTTCAAAGGAGACGAGGAAGATTATTGAGAGGATGGAGAAGGTGACGGCGTGGAGGACCAGGAACAACGGCGTCTGCCTACTCGCCGATACCATAAATTGCGTATATCTCCGTCCAGTGCTTCGGTCTCGGTGGGGATATGATGGGTTTGGGGGTTGATTTGCGTAGAATGGGGTTGACGATTAGCGGCATGTTTCAATATTTCGTTTGCCGACGTTTGGTAATTCATAGTATAGTTGAGGTGTGGTGGGTATCTCATATATAATGCAGAGGCGTCGGAATCGTAGGAAAGAGGAAAACACTTGTCAAGAAATCGAGATGAATTGGGCAATCAATCTAGTCGCGTGGTGGTTCATAGACTCGGTCCATTTTCTTCGATGACCAGGTCACCAAAGTCCAGGATCGGAAAAAAGATGTGGCGGATCGAAAGTCGAAACAAACTGTATCAGCATCAGCCTATCTTAAACGGCGGCAGCGACACTGACTGCAAACTCAATATTTGATTTTCATTATTAATTATTTAACTTGTTACATCTGTTTAAAGTAAAAAAAAAAAATCATTTACTAAAGTAAAATGATTATCATAAAAATAATTAAAAATGAGAAACATATATAATAGATACAGAGTGTGCAACTCATTGGACTCAAGTTGTTGCCCATTGCCCACAAATTATTTATCTTGAATGAAATATCATTTGAGTAAATATAATTCGAGAAAATAAGAGATAATTTTTAAATAATTACCATGTTTTCATTCACTATTATTTTTCAACAAAAAACTCTTTAACTCTTTTTAAGTTATATAGACAAGCCTTAGTAATATTAATCAATAAATAATTTTCTATGTGATTATATGATATTAGTCATAAAAATTCTATTTTCTCATGGTGTATTAACAGTAGTTATTTAATGAATTATTACATCTTAAAAAAATTGATAAATTCGCACAAAATATATTGTAAGTTATTATTAGTTTTTATAATATCTATTTTATGCTCATGCTAGGTTTGACTCCTTATTTTTCATTACACTATGAACATTTTGGTCAATTCATTGCATTCTTGTTTGACTTTTATAATTTGTAGACTCGTGATTAGTATCTCGAAGTATTTTTTATATAAGATATAAAATGAATCATATTTGAAAGTGGAATATATTAAATGATCAAAATAATAGAATACAACAAATTATAAACAAATAATGAGAACTATAGGTTGAAATTCTTGTTTTTTTGTTCGTTCAAGGTAATTGACAACTAGAAAAAAAAAAAGAATGAGTTCCACAAATCTGGAGATATTTAATAAAAGTAGTAGGTTTAAATGTTGCCGCATAATAAGTCGAGTACCTTGTTGCTCTATGCTCTAAATTACCTTTCTTGGCTAATGCCATTAAGCAGTACATCTGATAATTCATGTGATTCAGTACCAAATAAATGAGAACCAAATACTTTACAAACATCTTACATGGGTTTTAACATGGCTCTACTCGAAAACAAATTTTCTTTCACAATAGATATAGAATTTAACATATATGAAATACTTTGTTAGCAATTAACGAATGATAATGCAAGTGGTTTGATACTAAACATTTAGAAGTGAATGCTCTACATACAACAACATTGATCTTTTATAGGATTTGGAATGAGCTCTAGTTTATCAAAAAGTATTGTGTATTTTAACATTATTTTAGAAGATCAAGTGAGAGCATAAGTATTGTCAACAATGCATGTGGGATTTAACATATAAACCAAATATAATAGAGAAATGGTTGAACATTGAAACTATAGTATTACTCGAACAATAATAAAAACTTCTAATATGGTTGTGCTAGTATTTCTTGTATGCCATTGTGATAGCTAAGAAGTCAAATAAAATAAATCGTATATTCAAAGAAATTATTGTTAGACTAAACTATCTATTATAGGCCGACCAAACAATCATTTCCTTTTCCCCCAATAGGTCGACCGAGAAATGATCATGTTTAATTGGAGAATTTCAACGGTAATGGTTTTCTCATATCAGAATTTCTTTTTAGTTAATGGAAAGAAATGATCATGTTTTATATTTCAATTCAAATTGTTAGAAATTTTATTGGAAATAATTAATTGGTGAAAAGATCGGTATTTCGTTTAGTAAAAATTAGTACAGATTCGATTTTGATTGTTAAAATTATGTCCGGAACATGGGTTAAATTTGAAATGGCATAATTACATTTCATATGCATGAGAACTTTCCATATACATGGGTGGGTGCATTATATATATATATATATATAGGTATATGGATTGGTATTTAGCAAACTTGAATTGGGAAAATGTCCAGACTGAGTTGCGCCGGATTTTTTTTTGGTACATGGTTATTATAGATTGCGAACTCGAATTGGGACAACATCCATGTAAAGTTACAGCTGTGCTTATTTCTCGGAGTAAATCCAATGAAATCATATTTTATTCGGATAAATATCCAAAATATTTTTCGGAGGAGGTCCATATTTTTCAGAATAATTCCAAAAAAATAAATATTTCCATAGAGATATATACATATGTACTAAATATATCTTGATATATAATAACTCACACTTGGCTTCGCCATCTGTAAGGGAGTCGATGAGACTCAGGAATATGGGCATATAAATATTTCTTTTATAATTGCTTTCATATAAACATTGTACATGAATGAGTGTTGATATATATTCATGACATTTGACGTGCACTTAGGTATAGGGTAACTCTGAAGGAGTTTACCCTACTGAGCTTTGCTCACTCCGTTGTGGGACCCCTTTTCAAGTATAGATCTAGGACAAATGACAAATCATCATATAGGATCGCACATGTGAAGTAAAGCTGGTTGTGGCTTAAATAATATGTTGTGTGTTTTCTTTATTCTACTGAGAAAATAAAATGAAAAACGAAAAAAAAGTATTGTACAGTTGAGAAAATTTTATTTTATTGCACATTGTATTGTTTGATGTAATGAATGGGACGCCCTGGAGAATAGGGTATAACATTTACACCATATCTTTAAATAACAACTTGATTTATTTTTTATAAAAAGGTAATTTTCAATAAAAAAATAGTTTCCAGATTATACTACCATATTTTGAATTCAAAAAGTGGTATCATATAATTATGTAAACATGTATTTTATGTGTGTGTGTGTGTGTGTAGTGTGTGTGTGTGTGTTGTATGCATGTAAACAAATACTACTATTCAAATTCCTTTTAAATAACTTCCACAACTGATCTTTGTTTTATTTTACATATTATTGACCTATCACAAGGATTTCATACTTGTAATTGGATAAGTTGTGTAAAACACTTGTTTGGATTACATCGCAAAAATAAGTGGCTCATACTTATTATAATATTTCTTATGATGGACATCCATATAGTTATATAAATGATCATTTCTAGTACATTGCTTGGAAAAGGATCAAACTATTTAGACTTAAATTAAATTATACTTTTAATTGGTAAAGTAGGATAGTTTATATATAGAATTTTTATTAGTCGACCATAATAATCAATTGTAGATGAAGTAGTGTTAGACCCATTGATGCATCCACTAATATTAGTTATAGCTATATTTGAATCATGTTTCAATGTATGAAATTTGTATCAATTTATATATTTATGTAAACTTCATAATGGTCCTTTTGAAAGATTCTTTATTTATATATTAGAAATATTTGATGATGGTAAAAGTACCTTCAAAATGATAAAAAGTAATATCATATTTATATAATGTAGCTTGTTATATTTTAGAAGCATAAATGATAAGTTATATATTGACATATATATCAAACCAAATAGTAAATTTGTTTCATTCTTTACATTAATCTAAGCATCATCAATATGCAGCTCTCTTTGCCTTAATTCCTTTCCATACATTCTTCAAAACTAACATTAAAGTAATTTTGAATTATTAAAAAAATATATCACATACCATGATAAATAAATAAGACTATAAATTGATTATAAATCTTACTAAATATAAGAAATAACTTTTTTGTAGTTTAATAATATGTATGTGTGTGCAGTAAGATAATCCTTGTCATCCAAAAATATCTTGATTTTCCTATACCATGTGATTGACCCGCATGTGTGAAAATAGAAATAATATTATTTTCTTTAGATCTATCCCTCTTAAATTAATTATTATTTGATTATATTTTGTTATGTGGATTATATAATTGCGGCAAAAGTAGTGTATAAAAAATGTGAAAACATCTTCAATGAAATAGGCAAAGCATATTGATCCATTTACTTTAGCTTTTTTTGAACATTATTTTTCTTTTTTATTACAATTGGCCTTGAAGAGTATTGTTGCTCTATTTGTCCAAATTATTAAAATTTATCTATGCACAACCCTAATCTAATTATATTTTTACTTTCATCAGCAAAAGATTAATGACAATCATCAAAATATTTCTAGGAAGGAAAATATGAGTAAATATTGTATCATGTCTTCTTCAATAATATAATCTTTGTGACAACTCATGTTATTACCAGTAGCTTTAGATGTAAATAATCTTTGTAAATGAGTAGTCAACAAAAAATAATATTCATATGAAGAATATTTGGTTTCTATCTATAACATGAAAAATTCCTTTTGTACTGAGTATAGTTATAGAAATTACATGTAATCGCTCCCTAATCAAAAAACTTCTCTATAAAATGATGTTTTGCCTTTAAATTTAATAGTCTGGCCAGCGCAGATAACTTGAGTAGCCATATGGATTACTTGGTCAAACCTCTTCTCTTGGTACTTTGAGCATTTCATAAAATTGAATTGCTGATGATTTTGGAATATCGTCAGCGATATCCTGATTGAAGAAAAGGCTAATAATATTTTTAAGCAATACTTCGCGTGCCTCATTGAGATTGACATATTCCATTGTAATATTTTAATCAGCATTTATATGTATATAATGTTTTGTTATTTTAGATATAACTATATTCCCATGTTTATATAAAACATAATACTCTCTAACAAATCAATTTTTTGCAAGATGATATTGCATTGTGTCCATATCTTAAAAATTTTAATTTTAAAATTTTTGATCATTACATAAACATCTTAATTTTTTGTATCATCCATAAATTTAGACAGTTTTTATGTAAAGCCAATAAATTCCTCAATCCTCGCTCCAATCATTAGTCATAGACCCATCTTTCAATTTTATATTCATCCATTGATGATCAAGTCGTAGTATATTTTTTATTCATAAAACACATAACACAAACATATTTTTTAATTAAAATAATGTAGATAGAGACTTATTAGATAGTTTTGTAATAAAGTTATAGTAACATATTTAGGATATTACATAAATCTAATAAAAAATGTATAATTATATCATTATCAGATAATTTTGTATTAAAATGAGATAAGGCGGGTTGCTTCAATATATTAGATTTTTATCAAAAACCATTTAGTGGTAATTTTGTGATTTAAAAGAACTAAATATTTCATATTTATCTATATTAGGTGAATTTGAATTAAATAAGTAAAAAGGGAAATTTTGGAATATTGTAATTCATGATTTCAAAATTGAAAATATATACTAACTAATTAGATGGTTTTTTATGTAATATAAATCCTAAAAAAATAATAATGCAATTATCATCCACCCCCTTAGGTCCTTTCCTCATTGAGCCAACTCCTTAACCATGTTGCCATTATCATCTTGAATGGAACGCAAAGCATTTTATTGGATTGCACATTTAATGAAGTAAAGATCAAGCAACTCTATAAATTTTTAAATGAGGTTCTGATTTTTTTAGTCATTCATTTGTTGTTTCGTTTAAACCTTCGAATTTCATACCTTCAACATTTTTTATATTATTCATTGTTACTACATTACAGCTTTTGGTATTTATTAAAATATTTATAAATTGTTCATTATTAAAGTTGCACCATTAGTATAAGTTTTTGATTTATAAAAAATTAATTTTCACCAAATCCCAATAACCAAACTAAGTCAACATTAATCAGGATTATAAAAACTACATGTATATAACAAAATACACAAATTTCATTTTGTAACAAATTTTATAAAAATGTAACAAATTTTATTTTGTGCAAAAAAATTTAAATTATATAATTTATCAATTAGAATGATATAAATTAATAAAAATAAGAAGATAAAACAACATGAGGATGTTAAACATGAAATAAAACTATAGGTAAGAACAAAAAACACAAAAATTGCAATTCTCGGATAAAATACAAAAGTAATAATTTGAAATACTAAATTTTATAACTCAATTATTGATTATTATCATGACGAACGTTATTAGGAGAACAGCAAAATCAAAAATATATCGAACGAACCTTGGATAAAAATTACAAACCCCAAGCATTAACATTTTTCAAAGTTATGAAGTGTTATTCTATAAAGAAATTATTATAATTTTGCAATAGAATTTATTTCCATTCATAAAATTAGCAATTAAAAATTATTTTGCCTCTAAATTTTTTAAAATCAAATAGCACCGGATCAATACGATGGTTTACATTTGGGGGTGATAATAATTTTTGTTACAAAATATAAACACGGATAAGGATTTTATATATAAAAATATTTAGAAATATAATTTTCATCATTAAATATAATGCAATTTATTCACCCATGATAGCACGTCACAATTAGCGATGTAATTACTAAACATTTAAAATTACAACCGTGATTAGCTACGGAATTTTTTAAGCTTCTAATTTTTATAAAAAATATAATTTCCATTTCTAATCTATTTCATTTTCGTTCATAGATTTAGAAATGAATTTAGGGATTTCTAAATTCCATTTCAAATTGGCTTATATCTTGTAGTGTGTGTGTGTGAGTGAGTGAGTGTGTGTGTGTGTGTCTATATATAGTAGTATAAATATAATATCAATATATAAGTATATATTACCATATATCTATATATACTTAAACGCAAACACGTACTTTCAAACAAAAGTATTTATGTAGGTATTATTTTTATATATACTATTTATATATATATTATGCATATATATGTATATACTAAGATGTTTAACTGCAACCTGCAAACACAGAAAAACAAACTATAAACAATAGTACATATGAAACATGTTCTCTAATAAACACTGTGTGTGTGTGTGTGTGTGTGTATTTATATATATTATTAGTTTTTTGATATATTGACAAAGATGTCCTTGATCTGTGCGTATTTAATGCAATCATGTGTTTACGCACAAACACATGTATATGTACAGGTATAGATTGATTAGTATATTTACTAAATATAGTATATATAATATATCTAGATAAACATTGTATATAGATGTCTAATCATAGTAGTGTGTGTGTGTGTGTGTGTTTATATATATATATATATATATATGTATTTATACTACATGCTTAAATAGTCACACTTAGACAAAAACACTCCTTAACATATAAATAGACACTTTTAAAAATAGTACATATGAATTTTTTTTTCATATTTTACACAACATATAAATATATATATATTTTCTTTATTTAGATACTAAATGTCTTTTATTGATTTATGTAAATAAACTTGTTTATATATATATATACAAATTTATTTATATAAAATAAACTTATGTGTTTACACAGATATGAAAAATATATTTATAGTGTGTGTTTGTGTGTATATATATATATATATATAATATCTTGATAGACATGCATGTATTTATCGATGTCAATACATAGTAGTAAATATAATATATATGTGCTACTACACACACGCATGCACACACACACACACACACACACATACTTATACACAACATATTCACACTAAGTAATCTTTGAAACATTAGAATATTTGTACACTTATATATATATATATAATTATAAAAATTCACACAAAGTAAATATTAAAACATTTGTATATATGTACTTACAATATATTTATTTATATAAAATTTCTACATATACTAATATGAATACACATGCACGCACATTTAATCATAGTATAAATGTCTATTTCTTTCATATATATGTATGTCATTATATTTATGTACACAACCGTATAAGTGTGTGTGTGTGTGTGTGTGTGTAGATTTTAGTGTACACACACACACACACTCATATCTACATAAATGTGGCTTTTAATATAATTTTGTGTTAAATTCGATAGAATATTATATAACTAAAGATTATTTTTGTGACATTTAACCATATGTTTTAGGATCAATATACTTATTGTATAAGAACAGTTGTACCATATCTTTTTAATGAATAAATGGAAACTATAATAATGTACGAGAATGTGATAAAATATGATGGTTGAATTTTGTTAGATGTATATATGTGATTTATAATAAAGATTTGTATTTGTAATATATATGTGATTTGTAAATGTGATATGTAAGTTATCTTTGTGTGAAATATAAATTGTGTGACATGTAACAAATTGATTTTTTGTGGAACATGTTAGCTAATTAGTTCATTCATGTGAATGAATACACAACTAAAATACCTATATAATGGGATATTCATTCTTTGTATAGGGGACCAAAAAAAGAGCAAGTATTCTTTCTTTGCAATTCTATTTATACTAAAATTTTATTTTATTTATGCAACTATTTTGCAAAAGATTAATAGTACAAATATTCTTCAAAAAAGGCTAAGTTAAGAATTACATAATTATCATTTTTTTAATTATATATTAAAAAATTTTTAAAATGTTATTTGTTACAAAACTTGACGTTGTGGAAAATGATATTACTAGTAAAAATTATTTATCATTGATTATCAATGCTATATTACATTCGACTTGTATGAATATTAGAGAAACAATAAAAGAATGAAATGAAGAGTCTCAATAGAACCTGGCAAAAGCACATGTTTTACTTCGACATCATCTCCACGAGGATCTTAAAAATGAACTGTAGTATATAATTTGTTTTGTTATATGTTTCATTAACTCTCTATTTTGTTTATTTGTTTTATTTATTGTTGCAAGTACAAATATGTTGAGATATTTGATATGTGACATTGAGGTAATAATGGAGGTCCCGCTGCTTAGTCAGCGGGCTCGAGGAATTTTTAGAGCATAACTTGGTATGCTCAAAATATTTGACTCATTTGTGTTTTATGGTTCACTCTAAATGTTATATATATATATACATACATATATGTGTGTGTGTGTGTGTGTGTGTGTGTGTGTGTATTGTATGTGTAATCATTAGTGTGCACTCTATTATTCTTCTCTTTCTCATGATTATATATCGAAATATTTTATATTAATAAATATACAAGTGTTACACTCTTTTCTAGGAGGTGTAGCTAGTTATATTGAACATCTAGTGAAAAAAGTTAGAATCATTGTTTGTTGTTGTACAATCTATTGATTTTATGTTCATCATAATCAATACATGTTAGAAAATTCTATCGTGAGCATTTAATATAAAACAACTTTTATCTATATGGAATGAGTTGAATATAAGATTTGATAACAAAAAAAGATGATAATATTTAAAAATGCTTGATGTAACTGAATGCACTTGATGTTGCAAAATTTTAAAGGAACCATTGAGGGAAACACCACTCTTATTTAAAATAAAATCTACATTGTAGCTATGCAGAGATAAACCCATAAATGAGCACATGCTAACATAATATTCACGGTGTTTCTTACTACTTTTATGCTCTTATAGCAATAATATAGAAACTATAAATTTACTAAATATTTAGAATTAATTTTCTAGCACCTAAATAAAATAATGTGCTACTAAGAAAAAATATTAAGTACAATCCAGCTCAATTTTAACCATTCATGGAAATATTTCATCCCACAATCATGGACATGAGCCTCGTCATTGTCATAGTCATTTTTAAAATTTCCAACAATAGGATTTATATCTTTCCAACATCTTGAAAAGGAAATAACAATTTTACAACTAAAAGATGAAAATTGGTGAGACAATAATAAGATAGAGAAATTTCACATTAAAAAAAAAAACTATTTAAGACTCTTGAAGTTACTTGCTACAAATGCATAATAAAAAGGCATTTATCCCCTTTTTATTATATAGCCAAACATGTGGTATATATGTATAAAGTATTATTAAAGGATAAATAAAAAAGAATAGATACTGATTTTTTTTAAAGAAATGTATTGTACATATTTTACTTTGATACACATTTTTTATGAAAGTCCGCGTCATAATTTAAATTTTTAGTTGAAGCTGAAAATATAAATATTAAATAATTTTATGAATTTTATTTTAAATTATTATGAATATTATTTTGTTATTTATATTATTTATCTTTATCTAATTTTAAATATTATTGAATTTCAAGATTAATGATAGTAATATATGTCTTGCTAACTACTCAACCATGTGTAGAATTTTTATAGAAAAGATAAATTTTTAAAATTTAATATTAACAATAACAAGTGTTACCGTATTTGGTACATTATATTTCTTTGAATGCTCCAAAAGAATCAAATATTATACTACCTAGTGAAACTATATTATATATTAATGATGTATTATATTCTAGTAAATCGGCGATAAATTTTTTTAAAATTAAAGATATCCACGAAAATAGATATCATATTGAAACTAGGTTTGAAGGTAAGAAAAATATTTATTGAGTCATATGATGTGACTTAAAAGAAGTTCAATGACCCAAAAAAATTAACTTTGGTATAATAGGTTATGACATCTTGGATTTATAATGATGTGACGAAGGATATATATATATATATATACACACACACACACACACACACACACACACACACACACACACACACACACACACACACACACACACACACACACACACACACACACACATAAACACACAAACACACACATAATAACACACACACACACATAATCACACACAACTTCTATTTTTAAATGGCTGCACAAACACTAGTATCAATGGTTTTGTACATGAGAAAGTGGTCTTTACTCAATATTAGTTGGTTTATTAAAATGAATTCTTGTATTTGCTAGTAACTTAAATATTATAATTTTGGCAGTTAAAGAAGCAAGCATATTAGTTTCTAAAATCTATCTTTTGCCAAAATAGCAAAAAACGGGTAAAGTACATTTTTGTTGTCTTTCATATATTAGCTCAATCACAAGAAATATAAAAGTTGAACAAGAATCAAAAAGATGAGATAATTAATAACACCATCAATGTAAAATTAAGAATGAAGATACAGAATGAAATAAATTTCTATAAAGAAACTTTTAACATTATTAAAAGTGTAAATTCTAATTATATACAATTGATAGAATGAATTCATTCTCTGTGTTGACTGATATGCTACGAGATAATTAAGTGTGTGATGGAAGATCAGCATCTGCAATGGAGAACCACTTCCCTGGAATCGACGACAAGATGACTTGGCTTCCTAAACGATACAATGTGACTGCTGCCATGAAAGCCGTGACTCTCAGAAATAATAATATCTTCCATCTGAAGTTCCTGCAGCCTTCTCGCGTATTCTGGAGCATGCGAAAGATCCCACAATATGGCCACACCACTGGGTTTAAGAACCCGAACGATCTCAACCAACACCCTCATTCTCTCAGCCGCGGCCTCCACCGTTGCAGAGCCGTGCTCTTTTCCTGCGGTGTGGACAAACATGGCAGATACCACCACATCAAAATAATTGTCGCTAAAAGGTAAATTCCGCATATCACCCTCCTTGCATGTCACGTACTCTTCCACTCCTTCGACAGCAACAGTCCGGAGTGTTGAGAGGGCAGTGCGCTTGGACTGATCCAGCCCAACGATTCGACCAGAACTGCGGGTTTTCTTCAGCTCGGTCGCCACAGCGTTCAGTAAAATCCCTCGCCCACAGCCAACGTCGAGGGCAGTCCTGACATCCGACCAATCTCCGACGCAGCTCACCATCCGCTGCGCCACATCGTGGTAGAGCCCAACAGAGCTGTAGAAGTAGTTCCCTGCTGCAACGAACAGGCAAATGGCAGACAGAGCGATGGCCGATCCAACGAAGCCGGTCACGAAACGAACCGCACCAGAGGGGAACACGCCATCGAGGGCGTCACATATGGGTTCAAAGGAGACGAGGAAGATTAATGAGAGGATGGAGAAGGTGACGGCGTGGAGGACCAGGAACAACGGCGTCTGCCACTCGCCGATACCATAAATTGCGTATATCTCCGTCCAGTGCTTCGGTCTCGGTGGGGATATGATGGGTTTGGGGGTTGATTTGCGTAGAATGGGGTTGACGATTAGCGGCATGTTTCAATATTTCGCTTGCCGACGTTTGGTAATTCATAGTATAGTTGAGGTGTGGTGGGTATCTCATATATATAATGCAGAGGCGTCGGAATCGTAGGAAACAGAAAACACTTGTCAAGAATTGGAGATGAATTGGGCAATCAATCTAGTCGCGTGGTGGTTCATAGACTCGGTCCATTTTCTTCGATGACCAGGTCACCGAAGTCCAGGATCGGAAACAAGATGAAAGAAAAACTGAAGATTTTGAATTTGGTTTTGGCGGATCGAAAGTCGAAACAAACTGTATCAGCATCAGCCTAGCTTAACGGGGCAGCGACACTGACTACGAACTCAAATTATTTGATTTTCTTTAATAATTAATTAACTTGTTCCATCTGTTTATAGTTAAAAAAAAAATTCATTTCTAGAGTAAAATGATTATCATAAAAATAAAAGATAATTTTTAAATAATTACCATGTTTTCATTCACTATTATTTTTTCATCAAAAAACTCTAACTCTTTTTAAGTTATATAGACAAGCCTTGGTAATATTAATCAAGAAATAGTTTTCTATGTGATTATATTATATTAGTCATATATAATTTTATTTTCTGATGGTGTACTAACATTATTTATTTAATGAATTATTACATCTTAAAAAAAAGATAAACTCGCACAAAATATATTGCAAGTTATTTTTAGTTTTTATAATATCTATTTTATGCTCATGCTGGACATGAATCCGTGTTTTTCATCGATCTATGAATATTTTGCTCAATTCAGTGCATTATGTTTGACATTGATAATTCGTAGACTCGTGATTAGTATCTCTAAGTATTTTTGATATAAGATTTAAACATGAATCTTATTTTAAAGAGGAGTATATTACATGATCAAAATATAAGAATTAAACAAATTAGAAACAAATAATGATAACCATAGGTTTAAATTCATTTTTTTAGTTTGTTCAAGCTTATTGACAACTAGAAAAATAAAATAATGAGTTCCACAAATCTAGAGATATTTAATAAAAGTCGTGATGTATAACTATTGAAGCATAATAAGTCGAGCACCTTGTTTCTCTACGCTTTAATTAACATTCGTGGCTAATGCCATTGAGAAGTGCATCTAGTAATGCATGTGATTCGATACCAAATAAATGAGAAATGAATACTTTACAAACATCCATCTATCTAATGATGATATGGTTTTTACATGGCTCTATAGAGAAACAAACTCTACCACAAAAGATGTTGAATTTAAAATATAAGAAATACTTTGATACCACTTAACGAATTATAATGCAAGTGGTTTGATGCTAAAACATTTAGAAAGAAATGTTTACAAATATCTACATTAATCTTTATAGGATCAAGAATGAGCTCTAGTTTATCCAAAAGTGTTGTTTGTTTTAATATTATTTTAGTCCCATTTTTAGGGACTGACACATGAACATATCATGAATTTGTGTTGATAGTTTTGTACATTAAAATTTTGATACAATTCACTTTCTTTTACTTTATATTCTTCTTAGTCTAAACATTTTCATAGAAGTCTAGAAAAAAAAATATTTTGAATCTAAATTTTGTATATATGGAGACTATGTTTTATTAAAGATGCAAAAATGTTAGACAAGATAAAAATACTTGTAAGAACTCAATGTGTTAGTGATGATGTTAGACTTGTATTGATGTGCTTTTTTTATTTATTATTTTATGTTGGGTATAATTTCAATTATTTTGATAAATATATGTCGATGTTTGTACATGTGTGTGGGACATGAATGGTGTATGTGTGCGTGTTTGTTTTTATGTGTGAGTGTGTTAAGTAATACATGTTATGTAGTGTGTGTGTGTGTGTGTGTACCGAAGCACACATGCACGCACATTTGCTTGTACACTTTTAAATTAATGTTGTATATATGTACTTCTTATTTAAATTAACTTACACACATATGTGACCTTTCAAACATAAAGTCCATTAATAAAGATACTTATTCATAACTTAATTAAAAATAATAAAAACACAAAAACTAAAATTTCACAACAAATACATTTGTTGCAAAAAATTAATAGCACAACATCACAAAATCCTACAAGTCCTTGTCGAGATGAGTATTATCTTCTAGTGATCATGATGGATCATCTTTAAAATGATAAAAATTAGATGACGTCCCTATCAACTTTCACATTATTTTCACTATCTTTTAAATATTTGTTCCATTTTATTATCCTTTTCATTTCTTTCATTCTCTCTTTCTTTCTTTCACCCTCTGTTTTCTTTATTTCAACTTTTTTTTAATATATTCAATTTTCTTTTTCATCTCTTCATTCTTTTATTGAATGTCTTCATTTTTTTAGTGCATCTCTTCTTTCTTTTATTGCATCGCCTCGTTTTTCCTTTGCAATGTATCCTAAATTTCCAACATCTCCTCATGCAACCTCTCATCAAATATGTTATTTTAATTAGAAAATGATGATGCAAAACTATATATAGAACCTGGATAAAATATAGATGAATGGGTACCAAGACAGTACACTTGCCATTTTTTAGCTCCACTCCTACATCTTAAAAGTAAAAATGTGCATCCTCTTTCTCATGTACCTATGTAGAAGGATCTATCAATTATAAAGCAATGACAACCATATTCACCACATCATTCTATAATTATTAAAATAAAATATTATTCATCATTATTATATTCAAATAAAATGTATACCAACACAGGAAATTGTCATCTCCCTACTAAAAAATAACATAAAAATGAAGTTATTTATTATATTTAATGAGTCAATATATAATAACTCAGAAAATATCATAATATAAATCACTTGAATTTACATATTAATTTTAGTGAATGCAAAAAAATATTTCTTTTTACATTGTTATCTTTCAATAATTGCAAATTATATGTGATAATTATAAATTGAGGCACTCATAGTAATATCATTTTACTTCTAAACAACTTAAATCGTGTTGGCGAATATCCCAACTTAGCCTCCTAAAAATATAATAGTTAGAATTGAGGTAATTGACACATTATCGCGCATATATTATCATTTGCATTCAAAAAATAAGTAAGAATTTTATGAAAGATAATTTTACAAATTCTACTAAATATTAGTAGCTAGCTTTTGAACATATAATATCTTTCGAAGGTCCGGATTCTTTACATGCTTTATCTGATCGAAAATTGCGTGAAGCCATATGGGAAAAGGCATTGAACTCTTCACTATTCCAGTATACAAAAATATTAATCAAATATTAACAGTAATATTATTATGCTTTGCATCTTTACCATTTTTTTCTTTATTTTCAAAGCTTGTCATTGTATCTAATACTAACCATATATTTTAATGTATATTTCCTTAATAGCACCAAATAGTTATTCCATTCAAATTTTTTTTGCAAAAAACCAAATAAAATAAAAAATATTTTTTAATGCATTTATTATTGGAATATTTCATATTTAGACCATATTGAAAAACAAGTAAATATATTAAAATTGTACCTCAATTTTTTCTAAATAAAATTCTTTCTTATTTGGGAGAACTTTGTTATACTTTATAACCTTCACAACTAATTTTTCTTTAAAAATCTACTCGATCAAGATCATACGAGAAATGGAAGGAATAACTAGAAATAATTTATTATCAGCTTGTACATATACTTATTAATATTATACACTTAAGTTTTTGCTACTAAGTTAATATTTAATTTATTTGTATTTATTATCTAAACCTTCATTACACAAATATTATTTTAATTCTAAATGATAATGTTTGATAGGTATCAAAATCATACTTTGTCATTAATTAAAATTACCATATTTTAACCTAATCATTTACTTATTATTTCATTCACAGTTGTTAATTAAATTTGTTTAAAATGAAAATAATGAAAATGATAATGCATGCATGTGGTAAATTTTAGAAAGCTACGTATAGTTTAATTTCAATTATGGGTCGAATTAAGATTTTATTATAACTTGGCATCCAAACTATGGAGTGTGAATTTCGAATCGGTGTCAATATAGTAGTGCCAATGCATTGTCCGCCTAAGCTAGGTGAGACTGAGCTAAAAAATACCTTCAAGTGTAAAATGAGATGAATATGAAATATTTGAGGTTGTCATTTCATGTGTGTCATGATGATGTGATACCAACTTATATTTTGTTTGTGCCAAAGAGTAGAGAGATATTTGTGGTATTTTCGTCAAAGAATACATGTTGATTTCCACCTCCACAAACTATCGATTTTTATATACCTCCACAAACTGTTGGTTGAATTCCTATATACATCAACACATATGAGATCCTCAACCACTTGAATGGTTTCTTCTCATACCCAAATCAAATTATATAATATCGAAAAATACAAAGGCAAAAAAAATATGTTATAAAAAAATCATAATAACAAAATATAGTGATAAATAAATTGACATTGCGAAAGTGAAATAAAATTATTTAACATCCAAATTATAATAGTTACAAATAACAAAAATTGCATAACTAGAAGTCAATAAATTAATATCTAGTCATCATCAGAAATTTCTAACAAATCATTTGTATCTGTATATTCATTGTCATCTGATTCTATAATAATTCATCCTATTATCTTCTTCAACATGTTCATCATCCATGAGTAAATAGTTTTCACCTTCACAAAGCAATGTTTGAAGCCCATCATCTATCACAGGAATGATTAGATGAATTTTAATATTATCTTTTGAAATACATGTACACACGATAGAGTGCCAATAATATCATTTTAAATAGCTTTTGAAACAGATCTAGGTAGTACTTTATATATTACCTACCAGTCACAAGGATTTTTTCTTTTGTTTGGATATGTGGGTGTAATAACTTGTTTGGATCACATTGCAAAAATAACTGGCTCATATTAATGGTGATATTTTTATGATACATATCCACAAGGTTGTATTAATAATATATAATAGTATCCAGATTTAGAAAAGGATCAGACCATTTAAACTTAAACAGAGTTATACTCTTAATTAGTATAATATGCTTCACATGTAAAATTTCAATTAGTCGGCCTTAAAAACCAGTAGTGAATGCTGTACATGTAGACTCATTGGTGCATACACCACTGTTCTTTATAGCTTTATTTGAACTATATTTCAAACTAAGAAAATTGTATCTATTTATATATTTATGTAATATGCATAATTATTTTTTTACAAGATTATTTATTATCTATTATATATATTTGATGACAAAATTTGTACCTTGACAAAAATAAAAGATAAAATTTAACTTATCTAATGTTATAGGTTACTTTTAGAAAGCAAGAATGATAAGTTATATTGATAAAATTTTTAAATTAAACTGTATAATCATTTTCAAGCTTTGCATCAATTGAAGCATCATCAATAAGCAGTACTTGTTGCCTTAATTTCTAAGCATTATTTCTTTAAAAAAACATTGACGGTATATTGTATTAATAGAAAGGTATATAACATAATATGACAAAAAAAATGAGAATATAAATTTATTATAAATCTTAATCAATATAAGGTGTAACTTTTTTGCAGTTCAAAAATATGTATGTGTTTAGTATGATAATACTGGTCATCCAAAAAATATTTTGATTTTATTATACCAGATGACTAACCCGCATGTGTGAATGTAAAAAATATATTATTTATTCTTCTGATCAATGCCCAATTCCATAATTATTATTTAATCTTATTTTTATATAAAGATGATAAAATTATGACAAAAAGTAATGCAAGCAAAATGTTGAAGCCTCTTTAACCAAGTAGATATGCATATTGATCCTTCTATTTTGGCTTTATTTTGAACATTATTTTTAAAATTTATTAGATATCTCAAAATTTAAATCATATAAAATGATTACATCTATCTATATTGCACAAAGCCAACTATAAATGATTTATAAGGTAAGTGGACTAAAAGATGTTCCATGAAGTTGAAGAAGCTATGAAAAAAAATATGCTTATGTATGCATATAATTATGGTGATGCCATTTTGTAATTTTGTCATTTCTTCCTTTGTTAAAATATTACAAAAGGGATTCTTACACAAATACTTATTTCAATCAATAGTTCCTAAATCATTTTTAAAAATAATTCATAAAATGCTATGAGTATTAGCCTCTTTATGAATATATGGCAATCATGACTTTTCTTTCTAAATAACTTATGTTTCTTCATACAAGCATATCTTTCCATGATAGGTATATATCCATCAAGCAACCTATGCTCTATCATCCATTTGTACAATTATTTCTTTGCATCATTGTCAAGGGTATCATAAGCCTAGGAAAAATTATTTATTGATTTGTACCTATGAAACTATTGGTGTGAATCGAAGAATTTCAAATCTTCTCTTAATTTGGCATTTTCTTTTGTTTTTCCTTTCATATTAAATATAGTATTAAGGTATTATCAAAAAAAAAAAGTTTTTTTATTTGTATAATATCGAAATTGTCTTATTAGGTTGGTTTTCTAATAACGCAAATCCAATTAGATATTTCGTTTCTTTTAATCATACTGATATTTCTTTGAATTTTGCACATTAATACAATCTACAATAATATCAATAATTTTTTTGATCCTTTATCTTTCAATTAGATCTAATATTTTTGTACCTCAACTCAAAAATTATAAACATTTTACAACTATATGGTCTTTACTAAAAGTACCAATATTCATTCGAAATAGATGTTTCACAAGTAAGAACTTATATTGCTTATAAAAACAAAAAGTCTCTCCTCTTATGCTTTGAGAAATGCATATGTACCCTCCATGCAATAAATAAAAATTAATTTTGCTTTCTAAATATATCATATGTTTCGTAATTATTCTCTCATAATTTTTTGAGCTTCACAATTAGGAATTATAGGAAGACATTCAAGTTATCTCTTTGTTTTCTCAAATCAAGCATGATAATACACAAAAAATATATACTCATCTTTCTTGCATGTCAATGTTGGTATATTATAAGGTACAATAATAACTAGCCATTAAGAGTATCATTACTCTATTTCCAAAATGGTTGAAATCCATCTATGCAAAGTCTAATCTAACATTTGGAATTTAATTTTTAAAAGATTAATGATAATCATCAAAATATTTCCAATAAGTTGATTCTGAGTAATATTGTATTTTTTCATTTTCAACCTATACTCGACAAACTCATGTCATTGGCAGTAACTTCATGTGCTAATTAACTTTGAAAATGATGAGTCAACAAAAATATATATATTTTCTTATGTGTAATATTTATTTTTATCCTTTTTCATCCAAAATTTATTTTATACTGAATATAGTTATAGAAATTACATGCAATCACTTCATTATCATAACCCAAACATATCATGCAGCTATTATTTCATCATTGTATTTTTTACAAAGGAAAACCCAAAAATCACATTAACTTCTTTGTAATATAAAAATCCTCTATCATGACATCGTCTTTTGGTATCAATTCAAATAACAACTAGTATATTTCATCAAAACAACTCTTTGAAAAATAATGATTTTCTTTTAAATTCATTAGTTTGGCTATAACGGATAACTTTGAGTGGCCTTATGATTTACTTGGCCAAACCTCTTCTTCTGATACTTTGAGTATTTCAAGGAATTATTTTACTGATGATTTTGGAATATCATAAGTGACATCCTATTCAAAGAAAAGACCAATAACATTCTTCAACATTGCTTCACATGCAATTTTTGTATTTGACATATTCCAATTCAGAATTATAATCAACAATTCTATGCACATAATGTTTTTTTTTGTTTTTGATACAACTATTTCCCCATGATTATATCATATATAATAGTCATTGACAAATCTATTTTTTTAAGATGATATAATATTGTGTCCACATCTTATAAACTCTGATTTTGACATATTTTATCATTACATCGACAGATTATTTTCGTTTTATCTATAAATTCACGTTGTTTATTAGTAAAGCTAATAATCTCATCAATACTCGCTACAACTCAATTGTCAAAAACTCATCTTTTAGCATTACATCATCTATTAATGATCAGGTCATATAATATTTATAAAACTAAATATTTAATAATTATCTATATTGGATGAAACTATATTAATTAAGTAAAAAAAAATTCACAATGTTGTAATTAATGATTTCACAATTAATAATCTATGCTAACTAATTAGACAAAGTCATTTATTTTTAATAGAAATCCTTAAAAAATTATATTGGCATTGTATTTAAATAACATAATGAAAAAAAAAGACATAAAAGGCCAATTGACAACGGAGAATATTAATAAATTTATATGAATATTTCTTAATTGTTATGAAGTATGTAGTATAAATAGTCATATAACATTTGTGAGATGTAATATGTATTTTTTAATAATATAAAATAATGTGAGGTGTTATATATTGGATGACACATTTAATAAAGTGTAGATTTAGCAACTCTATAAATTTAGAAATTAGGTTATAATATTTTCTAATTATTCATTTTTTATTATGTTTCACCCTTATAATTTGTATACATTTCGAATTTTTTATACTATTCATTATTATTACATTTTAACTTTAGTATTTATTAAAATATTGATAAATTGTTCAGTATTAAAGTAGTACCATTAGTAAAAGCAATTCATTTATAAATTATTTTATTTCAACAAATTCCCCTATGCAAATTGCAAACTAAATACACATTATTTAATATTATCAAAACTATAACAAAATGCACAAAATTTTCATACATCAATTATGTAACAGTATAAATTTAACAAATCCTATTATGTGCCAAAAATTTAAATTGAATATTTTGTGAATGAGAAAGAAATAAATTCAAGAAAAAAAGATTAGAGAAGCTCATGAGGATTTTAATCATGAAAAAAAAAACTATGTGTACCAACAAAAAACACAAAAATTACAATTATCGAATGCAATTCATAAGTAAAAATTTGAAATACTAAATTTGATACCTCAATTATGGATGATTAGCTTGACGAACACTAATTGGAGCAATGTACTTTCAATACCATATCGGACAAACTAAGAATCAAAATTAAAAAATCTCAAACTCATACTTGTTTTTCAATGTTTCAAAGTATTTTTAGATAAATTAATTATCATTATTTATAAATAGAATTTGTTTACAATTTTAAATTTTAGACAAAGTATCATTTTGTCTCTAAATATTTAAATAAGATTGTGATAGATTAGTTAGGTGTTTAACATTTAGCGATAATAATTTTTATCACTATATATTATCATTACATATGTACATAGATTTAAAGACATTTATATAAACATACAAATTCATGAGGGATTGAAATTGTCTTAAGCATATATTCATTAAACAATAATCTAGATGCATGTTGTACAATGACCATAGAGATTATTTACTAAACAATAATTATGTGAATAACTCTATAAGTCCATCCATTTTTATTAAGAAACCAAGAATCATTTTTTTATTATTATTTATATTGATGATTTTAATATTGTTGGGACTCATGAATGAAGAACTAACAAAACTTCTAAATATTTGAAAAAAGAATTGAAATAAAAGATGTTATAAAAGCAAATATTTTTCAAGACCTATAGATCAAATATTTTCCAAATACTGCATTTCATCTTTATGAAAAAATAAGAAATTACAACATCCTAAAATATCATATCTTAGTATTATCGGTGCACTTATGTACCTCGAAAATCATATTCATCTAGATTTTAATTCCAATTTTAATTTAATAGTCATACACAATTCTACTTGGACTATAAGATTATAGAATAGAATCAAATATGTATTAATGTAACTTCATGGAACTACATAAAGTAAAATATGAGACTATTGTTCACTTAAAAGAGTCAAATCAAAGATTAATAGGATATGCAAACATATGATATCTTTCAGATTCACATAAAGGCATATCACAAAGCAAATATTCTTCTAATTATAATAAAAATTATATCTAATGGAAATCTATAAATGGAAGGAACATCAAAACATTTTGAGGTTCTTGCAATTCATGAGGTAGGCTAATAATGCATATTGTTAAGATCCGTGATTTATCATATTCAACAATCATATAGACTCTGGCCATCAAAGATATATATTATACAAATAAAATTTAGTGTGTATTGAGCATAACAGTTGTTTATTTTGAAGATATAACCAACTATATTTCATCGAATATATTTTTACACAGAATCTCTTGAAGAAAGGTAAATTGATATCTTGTAAAAATACTTATGTGATAATTTGGTAGATCTATTCACAAGATCGTTATCAACCTCAACATTTAATAAGATAATATATAATAATAGAATGCTTCAGCCTAATGATGTTGACATGAAGGGAAGCATGATTCGATTGTGTGTTTGTTTTTTTTTTTACATTTGTCTAGGTTTTAATACATTAGGTTTAACTAAAATGGTTTTTAATGATAAAGTCCAAACGAATATAAAAAAAATGGTATTATTCCATTGAAGGTTGATTATCAATAAAGGATATTTATAATGGAATATACCAATGAATGATATGAATATGAATAAACAAGTACGTTTAGGTGAATGAATAGACAACTAGGATACTGATATAATGGGTTTTTTATCCCTTTTTAAGAGGACACATAAATACAACTCTTAGAATCTTTATTTTCAATTCATGTTAAAATTTATTAACTATTTTACTACGTATTTATAGTTATATGATATGAATGTAATAAATAAGAATGGAAAAAAAATAGCATTATGATAACAATATTAGGTTTGCATATTATTCTATTTTGACATTCTTTTGTTTAAATATATATCATATGTAATATTAAGATAAATAAAAATTGATCAAAGATTACTTTTAACGAATTTCAATATGTTATCACATATGGATATATAGTTTATCTAGCTAATAAAGTAATCATCACTTTATTCTATTAATAACATACATTAAATGATTCAAAATTACATTTTGAAAACAAAATATGATAAATCTCAATTACAACACATAAAAGTGTTACTATTTATACTAATGATTTTAGTTATTAAGAAAATATAAAAAAAAATTCTATGCAAATGAATGCAAATGAAGGTGTGTGTGTGTGTGAGTGTGAGTTTTCAATGCAATTTAATACACATATACACACCACACACACACACACACAAACTCATTCACACATACTCATTCACACACACACATTAAATTGCATTGAAGATAATTTACTTATATATAGTAATATATATATATATATATATATATATATAAACTTAGTTTTCAATGCAATTTAATCCACATATAAACACCCACATATAAACACCCACACACACAAACTTATATTGAAGATAATTCACACACCCACATATAAACACCCACCGACACACACACACACACACTAACTTACACATACTCACTCATTCACACACACACACACACTAAATTGCATTGAAGATAATTTACTTATTTATAGTAATATATGTGTGTGTGTGTCGACATATTAATGAATCATATATATATATATATGGTATGCCTATATAAAAAAATTAACACACGCACACACGCACCCACATAGACTCACACACACAAACACTAATATTAAATGGCTGCTCAAACACTAGTATTGATGGTTGTTTAATTAATCTGAATTCTTGTAATTGCTAGTAACTTAATATGAATTATTGAAGAAGAATCAATACGATTAGAGAACAGATAACACCATCAATGTAAAATTAAGAATGATGATACAGAATGAAAGAAATTTCTATAAAGAAACTTTTAACATTATTAAAAGTGTAAATTCTAATTATATACAATTGATAGAATGAATTCATTCTCTGTGTTGACTGATATGCTACGAGATAATTAAGTGTGTGATGGAAGATCAGCATCTGCAATGGAGAACCACTTCCCTGGAATCGACGACAAGATGACTTGGCTTCCTAAACGATACAATGTGACTGCTTGCCATGAAAGCCGTGACTCTCTCTGAAATAATAATATCTTCCATCTGAAGTTCCTGCAGCCTTCTCGCGTATTCTGGAGCATGCGAAAGATCCCACAATATGGCCACACCACTGGGTTTAAGAACCCGAACGATCTCAACCAACACCCTCATTCTTGTTGACGGGCTGTTCGATTATGTTAGGATAGGGAAGTGAAGTTACGGATTTGCCCTTAATGAGCAATTATCGTGATTTTCTGTAAAGTATTTCTTTTAATAAATTTACGCGTTTTTATTATCGGACTGATATATAAGCCGATATTTTTTTTGACCTAGTGGCCGGATTATTATTATTGCTCTTGAATTCCTCTGCTGCGCGATAACTCGCTCCTCTCTTCTTCTTCTCTGTTCATCTCTTCTTCTCATTCTGTTCTTGATAATTTCTTGTGTTAAACAAGAAATTGTTGTTGCAAAACAACATTGTGGTATCAGAGCATTGTTTCTTAACTGTGATTGAAATTGTTTTTGAGCAATATTCAAATCTAATTTCTCCAGTTGGGCGTTCTCTGAAAACCTAAATATATTTCATAAATTTCTTAAGATCGAGCATAGATCTAACCAGATCTAGCAGATCTAAGGGTTTGTGTTTTTTTAAAACTTATTTTTTACAAAACCTGAACCATCTGTTCATATTTTTTCAAGCTTTTATTAAGATATGTTTTCACAAACTCAAAACACATCAAACTCGGGGTTTGATTCCTATTCCCTTGTTTGATGGTGATAATTTTGACTATTGGCTTGTCAAAATGCGAACGTTATTTATCTCCCAAGATCTATGGGAAATAGTTGTTTCTGGATATCAAGAAGCTCCTAATTTCTCTATTCTGGAAGGTAAAGAGCTGTTACAAGAGAAGGAAATTGAGGAAGGAAATTAAATGCTAAGGCATTACTTTTCATCCAACAGGGTGTAAGTAATGCCATATTTCCTAGATTACTTGGCTGTACTCAAGCCAAGGAGGCATGGGACCTCCTAATCGAGGAATATCAAGGAGATAGAAGGCTCGAGGAGCTCTTCTGCACTCCTTGAGAAAAGACTTTGAGAATCTGAGTATGAAAACTCAGATTCTCTTACTGAGTTTTCAACTCAGTTCTTAGATATTGTTAATCAACTGAAGATTCTGGAGAAAATGTCTCTGAGACCTCGATTGGTTGAAAAACTCTTAATATGCATGCCTGATAAATTTGATGCTATTGTGGCAGTTATCGAGGAGACTAAAGACTTATCAAAGCTATCCATCCAGCAAGTGTTGAGCTCACTGAAGTCCTACGAAGGTCGATTACTGAAGAGAGCAGAAACTTCTGCAGAGACTGCAATGCAGTCAAGATGGGAAGGCAGCCCCAATAAGGCTGAAATGCAATACAGAGATATGAAGAATAAAAAAATTACATCAAGGTATGAGTCCAAAAATAAAAATAAGAATAAAATTAAAACAAACTCTCCTTCTACTCACTCTTCAGACTCATCTAAGGAACAAGTTATCTCTTGCACTATTTGCAAGAGATTAAACCACACTGCGACAGAGTGTTGGGTTTAGAAAACAAATCAGTGCCAAAACTGTAAAAAGTTTGGGCACAGTTCAAAGAACTGTAAAAATAACTACAATCAGAGTGTTGGTTTTACAGAACAAGTAAGTTCTGTAGAACATCGTTTTATGTAAATGAAACAGAAAAAACACACTCAATAAACACTTGTTTCTGGACAGTGGCTGCTCAAACCACAGGTCTGGAATAAAGAGATATTTGTGGATTTACTTCCAGTAGTAAATTCACAAGTTAAATTGGGAATGGTGAACTAGTTCAGGCGCAAGCCAAGGGCAGAGTGGCTGTACCCACCTGCTCTGGAACAAAGTTCATAAAGGATGTGCTTCTGGTTCCTGCCTTGGACCAGAACCTACTAAGTGTTGGGCAATTAATTGAAAGAGGCTATAAATTAATGTTTGAAAATAAAATTTGTAAAATTTTTGATCAAAATAGCAGTAAACCTTCCTGGATTGTAAAAATGTCAAGTGGAAGAAGTTTTCCACTGACATTTGCAGAGAGAACAGATAAGGCATTCTCAATGAATGTCCAATCTGTCACCTCTCTATGGCACAGAAGGTTTGGGCATTTGAATTACTATGACCTAAAAAATATTTTTCAAAATAATTTGGTAAATGGTCTGCCCTCTAACCTTACACCACCTACTTCCATCTGTGAAGTATGTTCACTGGGAAAACAATCCAGAAGAAGCTTTCCGAAACACTCTGTCTGGAAAGCTTCTCAACTCTGGAATTACTACATGCTGACATATGTGGTCCTATGTCAGTAAAATCCTTGGGCTAATAGCAGTTATTTTCTGCTATTCATAGATGACTGCACAAGACATATATGGGTCTTTTTCTTGAAGCACACAAGTCTGAAGCACTTGAATGCTTCAAGAAACTTCTACCATTAGTTGAGAGACAATCTGGTCTAAGTGTCAAGTCACTTAGAACAGACAGAGGAGGTGAATTCCTCTCTCAAAATTCACAGATTATTGTGAATCGAATGGAATAATTAGACAACTTACCACTGCCTACTCACCACAACAGAATGGAGTTGTGGAGAGGAAAAATAGGACCATAATGGAAATGGCCAGAACCTTATTAAAACAGAAAGACCTACCAAAGTCTTTTTGGGCAGAGGCAGTGAAACACCTCTGTGTACTTGCTTCAATAGATGCCCAACCAAAGCACTGGAAAACATTACTCCAGTGCAAGCTGGACTGGTAGGAAGCCTAGTGCTAAACACCTAAGGTATTCGGGAGTGTGTGTTACTCCCATATACCAAGTGCACATAGAAACAAATAGACTCCAAGAGTCTAAAATGTATTTTTGTAGGCTACAGTCTGCAATCCAAGGGTTACAGACTGTACTCACCAGAAACAAAGACATTTCTGGTGAGTAGAGATATTTTGATTGATGAAAACAGCATGTGGGATAAGAATTTAATTGAAGCTAATTCTGGAACCGAAAATGGTTGCACAGAAGCTGGTGCAACCTGCAATAAATTTTAAAATGCTCCAAGGTATGATTTCGGCTCACCCTCTACTCTTACTTCTGAATTTATTTCTGATTGTGATTCTTTTACTGAACATGATTCCCAATATGAGTCCAAATCTGTTTCTGAACGTAGTGACTGGTAAAACATCTAATTCTGAATCGATAACTGAAATTAGTAAACTAACTCCAGTAAAGTATAGAGACCTATCGGACATTTATCAGATATGTAACTACACCTCAGTTGAGACACTCAACTATGAAGAGGCTGTAAAACATCAATTCTGGTTTCAAAGCGATGCAGACAGAAATGTCCGTTATCGAGAAAAATAATACTTGGACTTTAGTTGACTTACCCCAAAATAAACACAGTATAGGTGTTAAGTGGATTTATAGAATTAAGTTTAAATCAAACTCAAATCGGCCTGTATACAAGGCTCGATTAGTAGCCAAAGGCTACTCACAAAAACCTGGACTGGATTACCATGAAACCTTTGCTCCAGTGGCAAGGTTAGAAACCATAAGGCTTTAATAGCCTTAGCCGGACAGAAAGGTTGGAATTTATTCCAATTAGATATAAAATCTGCCTTTCTAAATGGAAAACTCAAGGAAGAGATATATGTAGAACAACCCCCTGGGTTTGTGAAAAAGGGTAGTGAACACTGTGTTTATAAATTAAATAAGGCCTTGTATGGGTTGAAACAAGCTCCTCGTGCTTGGTATCACCAAATCAACTCTTATCTTCTGAATCAAGGATTCAGAAGAAGCAAGAGTGAGCCTACACTCTATATTAAAAAGGATAACAATTCTGGAATTTTGATTGTTTCGTTGTATGTTGATGATATAATATTCACAAGTAATAAACAGAATTGATAATTAATTTTAAGAAAGAAATGGAGTCTAGATATGAAATGTCTGATCTAGGAAGTTTAAAACAATTCCTTGGACTAGAAATAATTCAAGACACAAGTGGTGTGTCTGTTTCTCAAACCTCATACATTAAACAAATATTAAAAAATTTCGGAATGAGTGACTGTAAACCAGTGTCTACCCCCTTAGAAAAATCAGAAACTTCTTTCAGCTAAGGGTAAACCAGTAAATATAAAAAATTTCAGAAGCCTAATAGGCAGTCTGCTGTATGCATCAGCAACTAGACCTGACATAGTTTTCTCAGTTCATTTGCTGTCACGTTTTATGCACTGTCCGAATCATATACACTTAAGTGCTGCTAAACGTATATTGAGATATCTCAAAGGTACACTGAATTTAGTTTGAAATATCATAGAATTAATCATACTGAAATCATGGTTACTGTGATAGTGATTGGGGAGGAAATCCAGAGGATTACAAAAGTACCTCTGGATATATATTTAATCTTGGAACTGCTGCAGTTTCTTGGCAGTCCAAGAAACAATCAACTGTAGCTTATCCACTACTGAAGCTGAATATGTTTCAGCTTCAGTTGCAACCTCTCAAGCCCTATGGCTTAGAAAATTGTTGGGTGACTTAGATAAAGTCCAAAAATATCCGACACAAATTCTGTGTGATAATCAATCCACTATATCAATTGCGAATGATATTGTAATGCACAGTCGAACCAAACACATAGGTTTGAAATATCATTTCATTAAGGATAGGATTGAATCTAATGAAATAAAGTTGGTTTTTTGCAGGACTGAAGATCAAATAGCTGATATATTCACAAAGGCTTTACCAAGAGAAAAGCTTATCTATCTGAGAGAAAAGCTTGGATTGACCCCAACTACATCGAATCGGGGGATTGTTGACGGGCTGTTCGATTATGTTAGGATAGGGAAGTGAAGTTACGATTTGCCCTTAATGAGCAATTATCGTGCATTTCTGTAAAGTATTTCTTTTAATAAATTTACGCGTTTTTATTATCGGACTGATATAAGCCGATATTTTTTTGACCTAGCTGCTGGATCATTATTATTGCTTTTGAATTCCTGCTGCGCGATAACTCTTCCTCTCTTCTTCTTCTCTGTTCATCTCTTCTTCTAATTCTCAAGCTTCTGTTCTTGATATTTCTTGTGTTAAACAAGAAATTGTGTTGCAAAACAACACAGTCACGTACTTTCACTCCTTCGACAGCAGCAGTCCGGAGTGTTGAGAGGGCAGTGCGCTTGGACCGATCCAGCCCAACGATTCGACCCGAACTGCGGGTTTTCTTCAGCTCGGTCGCCACAGCGTTCAGTAAAATCCCTCGCCCACAGCCAACGTCGAGGGCAGTCCTGACATCCGACCGATCTCCGACGCATCTCACCATCCGCTGCGCCACATCGTGGTAGAGCCCAAGAGCTGTAGAAGTAGTTCCCTGCTGCAACTAACAGCAAATGGCAGACAGAGCGATGGCCGATCCAACGAAGCCGGTCACGAAACGAACCGCACCAGAGGGAACACGCCATCGAGGGCGTCACATATGGGTTCAAAGGAGACGAGGAAGATTATTGAGAGGATGGAAAGGTGACGGCGTGGAGGACCAGGAACAACGGCGTCTGCCACTCGCCGATACCATAAATTGCGTATATCTCCGTCCAGTGCTTCGGTCTCGGTGGGGATATGATGGGTTTGGGGGTTGATTTGCGTAGAATGGGATTGACGATTAGCGGCATGTTTTCAATATTTCGTTTGCCGACGTTTGGTAATTCATAGTAGTTGAGGTGTGGTGGTATCTCATATATAATGCAGAGGCGTCGGAATCGTAGGAAACAGAAAACACTTGTCAAGAATTGGAGATGAATTGGGCAATCAATCTAGTCGCGTGGTGGTTCATAGACTCGGTCCATTTTCTTCGATGACCAGGTCACCGAAGTCCAGGATCGGAAACAAGATGAAAGAAAAACTCAAGATATTTGAATTTGGTTTTGGCGGATCGAAAGTCGAAACAAACTGTATCAGCATCAGCCTAGCTTAAAGGGGCAAAACTCAAATTATTTGATTTTCATTATAATTAATTAACTTGTTACATCTTTTTAAGTTAAAAAAAAAAAATCATTTTCTAGAGTAAATGATTATCATAAAAATAATTAAAATTGAGAAACAATATAATAGATACAAAGTGTGCAACTCATTGGACTCAAATTGTTGCCCATTGCCCACAAACTATTTCTCGTGAATGAAATACATAAGAAAATATAATTCGAGAAAATAAAGATAATTTTTGAATAATTACAATATTTTCATTCACTATATTTTTCATCAAAAAACTATTTAACTCTTTTTAAGTTATATAGACAGGCCTTAGTAATATTAATCAATAATAGTTTCTATGTGATTATATTATTTAGTCAGTGTAATTATTTTTTCTCATTGTGTACTAATATTATTTTAATGAATCATTACATCTTTAAAAAATGATAAACTCGCACAAAATATATTGTAAGTTATTATTAGTTTTTATAATATCTATTTTATGCTCATGCTGAGTTTGACTCCTTATTTTTCATTACACTACGAACATTTTGGTCAATTCTTTGCATTCTTGTTTGACTTTTATAATTTGTAACTCGTGATTAGTATCTCTAAGTATTTTTTATATAGATTTAAAATGAATCATATTTGAAAGAGGAATATATTATTGATCAAATATAAGAATAAAACAAATTATAAACAAATGATGAGAACTATATGTTGAAATATTTGTTTTTTAGTTCGTTCAAGCTAATTGACAACTAGAAAAAAAAAATGAGTTCCACAAATCTGGAGATATTTAATAAAATAGTAGGTTTAACTGTTGCAGCATAATAAGTCGAGTACCTTGTTGCTCTAAGCTATAAATTACCTTTCTTGGCTAATGCCATTAACCAGTACATCTGATAATTCATGTGATTCAGTACCAAATAAATGAGAACTGAATACTTTACAGACATCTATCTATCTATTAATGACATGGGTTTTCACATGGCTCTACCGAAAACAAACTTTCTTCCACATAGATGTTGAATTTAACATATATGAAATACTTTGTTACCAATTAACGAATGATAATGCTAGTGGTTTGATACTAAAACATTTAGAATTGAATGCTCTACATACATCAACATTGATCTTTTAGAGGATTTGGAATGAGCTCTAGTTTTCAAAAGTATTGTGTATTTTAACATTATTTTAGAAGATCAAGTGAGAGCATAAGTATTGTCAACAATGCATGTGGATTTAACATATAAACCAAATATAATAGAGAAATGGTTGAACATTGAAACTATGGTACCACTCAAACAATAATAAAAACTTCTAATATGGTCGTGCTAGTATTTCTTGTATGCCATTGTGATAACTATGAAGTCAAATGAAATAAATCTTATATTCAAATGAAATTATTGTCAGACTAAACTATATTATAGGCCGACCAAACAATCTTTTCCTTTTCCTCCAATAGGTCGACCAAGATTGGCACATAATTTAAATTTACTAATACTAATCTCAGTGAATTAAACTCCTGTCTAGAAACCAAAATTAATTATCATCACTAACTCGAGAAATATTTTAAGAAAATAGGAGATTCTTTCGAAATCATTGGAAATATTTTAGTTCATAGAAAGATATTCTATATTTCTAAGCATCTCCTTGATCTAATTGATTCTTAGGAGTGGATAAAGTAAAAACTTCCTTTTTCCTCCCGTATAAAGTCGTCCTTGTTTGTAGTTAATTTAGCCATTAAGAAACCTGATCGACCATCATTTATTTGCCCTAAAGAGGGGCTAAAATTAAAATGACTTTAATTTTTTTTTTTATCATATGATATATTTATGGTCAATCCCACACTACATGATATTGTGATTGTATATTAAGAATGCTTTCTAGCAGAAAGTTGGTCTTCAATCACACTATAGATGTATGGCTCCTAAGAATGAATGCTTGCATTTTATTATATTTTTTTATGAAAAGTTTATATTTCATCTGAACAGCCTATATTCTAATTAACATTCATAGAATGTACATTTATAACAACGTAATCACCAACAACTTGATGACCAATTTTTTATTGGTCTTCATCAAATCTCTCCATATTCACTATCTAATATTTTGATGGATAATAAGTTCATTCGGGCATCATAGATATGTTGGATATCTTTTAAAACCAATTGAGATCTAATATTTTTCATTTGCATACATCATCGATGAATAAAACTCTTAATGCTGCATCATTAATTATCCTAGTTATCTTATAGTCATCGAGCATATGTGATATAAAAAGTTAGGATTCAAAGTTGCATAATGATTAGTGATCATATAAGATGAAAGTTACTATCGAATCACAGTAGTAAAACCTCATCATAGATTTATAGTAACACCATAATCACTAACTTAGTCAATTTCACTTTGCTAGACAAATTAATTTCTCACCTTCCCAATGTCATCTCATCTTTCATGCTTCCTCTAGATCTATGCCACTTTAAATAGTATATCCGAAGAAGTATTCTACTTAATCTTAGAAGTACACCTCATCATAGATTTACCCCTAGTCTCTCCCATTGAGCACACTTCCTTCCCTATCTTGGTGACTACCTAATGGCAGTCTTACTTCTCATCTCTTTATTTTTTTTGAAATTAAAATACTAACAGGGCTATTTTTTTTTCAGCAATCATGTGATATCATTTAAAAGGCTATCTCTACTA
>JAREIK010012813.1:0-149542 GCA_029783825.1 Sapria himalayana | reverse complement strand
AGAGCTATTTGACTCCATAGTGATAAGATTATTTCATTACACTGTAATAATTATTTTAACTTCTATTTTGCGTCTGATACTAATAGCACAATTAATTTGAAGAGAGTAGTGATGCTTTTCTTTCAGGTAGGAAAAGGAGCATAGTATTAGTGTTCTATCATGATATAATTATTTCATTGAGTGTAACAACTATTTTAACTTCTATCTTAGAGATTTATTATGATGCTTTCTGCTAGGAAAGGAGCATAGTATGAGTGTCCTATTGAAAAAAAAAAATGAGAAATTTTTGAAAACTTGATGATCCCGACCTAGAGGTATGTACTTGATAGATATATCAATAACCTTCCCCATATTAGACTTGCCCATATTAGATGATTTAATTTGAAATAGTGAATTGGACCTTTCTATTATACTATGGAAAAAACCAAATATATGTTCTGTTAGGCACTTAGTATTATTTATATTTTCTTATTTTTATTTTGATATTATATTTTTAAATTTTTGTCCTTTCTTAATAATTACATGATCCTTGATATTTTTTTTAGATTATTAGTCATTAAAGTTGCTATATTATATTGGTTGAACATAATGCAATGACATCTAATTATACTGATGATTTTATTTTGAAATTTTTAGGTAAGATTGCAATAGAATGCAATTGGGCATTTTCATTGAAGACTGGGATTGAATTGAATGTTGATTGACTTAATGCTAAGTTGATAGCTAAGAAATATACAAAAAAATAGAATGATTATTGGGATACATTTTTTGTGACTAAGGTGAATGCTATTACATTATTATTTTTTAATATTATATGTTTTATGTAGATTGTATATCAGTTAAATATGATGAATATATTTATTCATAATGATTTTAAGGAAGAGGTGTTTATACATCATTCGTCAGAATTCACTATTTTTTAGAACATATACATGATTGGTAGACTAGAAAGGTTATTTATTGATTGAAATAATTTTATAGGGTATAGTTTAATATGTTCTCTATAGCATTCATTACTTTTGATTTTATGAGATATGTGTTAGGTTATTCTTATTTCTATCAAAAATAATCAAGAGGATAAGATGTGAAGTTATTAATGTATGCTGATATTTTGATTATAGATAATTATCATCTGGGGTTTATTGAAATTGAAATGGTTCATATAAGTTGAGTTCTAAATAAAGAATTTGAGATATTTTAGATATTTCATGAGTATTGAGATAAAATTTATTCTTTTGAGGAGAATTGCTTTAAATATTTTGTCTGATTTTGATATGATTGAATATATGCTCATTGGCTTATTACTTGATCTGGATGTAAACCTATTCATATTTACTTGTTTCTTAGTTGATTCTATTAGACATAGTATAATTGTATGAAAGGTAAACTACCTGATAATGATTAGAGAGTAATACTCAGATTCTCATAGACATAATAATATGTGTATAGTTCTTATGATTTTCATGTTTGTAAAGAGTATTCTAGAACATGAGATATCATTCAGAGATGAGTGATATAGTCGGATAGAGATTTACACAAATTCTAGTTGAACTCAAATGATTAAAAACAAAATATCTATTATATAATTTTATATTTTTTTATAGAAATTAAATTTCTTAGAAAAGTAAGTGGTATATCGTGATTTTTAGATTTAATGTAGATACAAAGTATGTATTTATGACATTGATTGCTTATGAGATCTAGCGGATCAAACATTTTTTTGGAAGAGTTTTATTTACTAATTTAGATGTTTATAATGCTTTATTATAATAATTAGACAACTTGATATTGATGCTTATTTGATATTAATGACTAAATAAAATATATTTAGATTGATTGTACTTTAATGGGAGAAAATCTAGGATAATTTGAAAATAATTATATACATACATATCAATTAAAAAATTATAGATATTTCATGAATGTGCTCAAACAATAACATTTTTTTCTCTTTTTCGAGTTGAGAATTTGTGACATATACATGCTAGCTTAAAGTGGTTGTGTTTGAGGTTTAATATAATGTGTAAGCATATTTTTTTATTTATTTTTTTTCTTGTTAGATTTATATATTGTATAAGAGCACATGACATGTGAGTTATCACAACTATATATATATATATATATATATATATATATATATATATATATATATATATATATATATATATATATATATTAATTTTTAAAAATAATGAAAAAATATATTTATTTTTCTTTTTCTTCTTCTCTTCCTGGTTATAACCGAAACTCTTACCAGTTTTTGGCCATAATAGTGATGAATCAAGCATTGTCATTGTTGATAGTACCAATTAATGCTAGTCATTAATGGTGTTGGGTAATAATCAATGATTTTTGCTGTATGTTGCTTGTTAATGGTGATTACTCTATGTTGGAAATTGTGCTTCAACAGATATGATTTTAAGATACAGAAGAAGAAAGAACAATGAAACTAACAAATGATTTATATTCAATCCACAATCCAAGCGTGAGAGAATAAAAAATAGAACAAAAACCACAAAAGAAATGCATGAAATAACGTGGTTCACTAATTGCTCAGTACAACTTGCTACATCCACCAAAAAATGCTTATGCATTACAGTTAAACCAAATCAAAAGTCTTACAGTATGTGCAGCACAGAAATAGTCGTAATAAATTTCCCGGAGAGAGAGATTGAGAAGATGAAAAGTTCCAGATCATGAAAATAGTAACCCGAAAAAATAAAATAAAAACATTTTATGTTAAAAATTTATCGGTTCAAAAATTTCTTCAACCATGACCGGACAATGGGACCTTTATTATTGTGCTCCTACTATATTCCCTGCCTTTTAATATTTCATTTCCTACATTTACATGAAAATATTAAAATATAAATATTTGAATATACAAACAGATTATTAAAACAAACTATATACAATATTCTAGGTTGAAGTAAATAGTGATGTTTGGGCCTTGTTATGTTTCATATGTGATATCAATTTGAAATGTTGAATAATAATGAATCATTTCATTTTTTTCAAACATAAATATTTAATATAAAAAATTATTTGGAGCTTGTAGCAAGTGGTATGCTTCTACTTGTATACATGTTATTTTATGGGAATTGAAATGTATACATGATAACATAAGTTTTCTATTTTCTCATTTTATTCCATAGGATTGTATATGATATTTTAGGATATTGATGGGCAGTTATACAAAATCAAAAATTAATTGGACATATAATTGGACAAAATTGTAGTTTATGTTTGTTTCATTTCTCCCTCATAATAGTCAAACAAATACCCCCTTTATTGTTTTGTTCTTATTATGTTCAAGTGTACTCCTTCATGACTTTGCACATATTTAGGCACTTATATGTTCAGATATTTGATTAGGTAATAATGAATTTGGTCAATTGGGTGATGGCACTGAAGAGGGTAAAATGCACCCATGAAAAGTGAATCAGTTAGAGGCAGAGTTTGTAAAATCTGTGTTATGTGGAGCGCATTGTACTGTTGCTATTATAGAACCTTGTGTAAATGTTGGCACCATCTAGACGAGCAGACTTGGGTTTGGAGTCAAAATCAAGTAGGGCAGAGTCAGCTCTAGTATGTTTCTTTTGTGAACCATGAATGTTCGAGTCAATTTGCATGCACCTCGACTAATCCTAGGTAAGTATGAGCTGATATATTTCCCTCAATTCAAAGGTAAGATTCAAACCTATGATCTCATGAATATATTGTATTCTTGGAGCTTGTTGCTCGCTCTTACCATCTAAACTAACCTGTGATGACAGTTGTAGTACATTAACTCATGAGTATGTGATTCACTTCAATAGTTACTAATGATATACGAACCCACAAATTTGTGATTGAGAATTTTCATGTTCCATGTCCTTGTAAATTAATTCATATTGTTATATGTATTTCCATCTTCATCTCCATCTTGATGAATTTACATGCAGCAATAACAATGACATTGGAGGTAGCAATGGCAGTGGAAGCGGCGGTAGTGGTGGCGGCGACAACAGCGGGGGCTGTAGTGGCGGCAGGAGCAGTGAGAGTGGTGGTAGCGGCGGGAGCGGCAGCGGTGGGAGCAGCAGCATCGGAGGCAGTGGCAGCGGCTGCAGCAGTAGTTGCACCGGAAGTAGCGGCGACAATGGTGGTAGTGGCGGTAGTAGTGGCTACACAGAAAGCAGCGGTGGCAGCGGTGGTAGTGGTGGTAGCAGCGGCTGCACCGGAAGCAGCAGCAGGAGCAATGGCAGAAGTAGCAGTTGTGGCAGCTGTGGCATGCAATGGTAGCACCGTCAGCAGAGGCAGCGGCAGTAGTGGCCAGCAGCGGTAGCAGCGACGCCAGCAATGTTGGCATCGGCGACAATGACAGTGGTAGAGATAGTGGCGACAACGATGATAACAGCAGTGGTATTGGCAGCGACAATTGAAATGGAAACAGCAACAAGTGCGGCAACAAGAGCAGCAACAACAACACGAAATGAGGTATATACGTACGAATAAAGTCAGTAAATACATACATATAATACTATAGTATTTTGTGTACATATATACTGATGATATTTGTAGTCAGTTTATATGTACACATAATACTGTTGTTTTTATGTACAAATACTATAGTAATATATGTACGAGTGAAATGCTAGTATAAATTTACATATATACTACAAGATTATATATGTATCAAAACATTACTTTTTTTAATTTGACGGAGTGGTTTAAATTTTTGACAAATATGATACCACATTGTTCCTCATACAAAGCTTTTATAAGTGATGGTATTTTTACTAGACATAACATGCTGTGACTCGGACAGCTTTTTCACAGTAGAAAAATGATTATCAGAGAAGCAGGGGGAGAGAAAACAACTTTAATGAATGAATATATTATACTTTATGGATGGTCGATAGATACATTAATAAATAAGTTGAAATAAAATTTGTTATTTTTTTGTTTCAATTATGTAAAATATTGAATTAGAATAAGATATTAAATGATTTATTTTTGTTTATTATAAATTATTTATAGTAACAATTTTTATTCAATTTGTTATAAAAATATTAAATTATTTAATTAAAAATTTTTAAAATAATTTAAATTCTGAAATTAATTTTGAAATTAAAATAGCTATGGAAAAATACCTTGCTAACTTAGCAAGGGAAAAATTCCTTGCTAATTTAGCTAGTGAATTTTTACTAGCTAATTTAGCTAGAGTAATATTAAAATTAGCGACGGATTTTCCGTGACTAAATTTATTTAGCTAGGGACTATATCCGTCGCTAAAATTTATAGACTAACACTTTAGATATGGAATCATCCATCGTTATTTTTGTTTAGCAACGGAAAATCTCATTTATCTTACAAATTTAGCTAGGGAATTTGTCTTTTTTAGCAAAGGATTTTTTAGTCGCTAACTATTTAGCTTGGGACACTTTACATCACTAAATTTTAGCAAGAAGCAGTTTAGATAGGAAACTGATCCATTGGGAATCCATCGTTATATCCGATTTAGTGACGGAAAATGCTCATTTAGATAGGGAACTATCCCTAACTATATGAGAATTTTCTTATTGTGTTAGTCTATCTTTCTTTCTTTCTTTTTGTTTGTCAATGTATCTATCTTTCTATATATTTATTTATATATCTATCTATCTATCTATCTATCTAACTATATATCATCTTTTCTATTTATCTATCTATCTCTCTCTCTCTCTCCATCTATATTTATATCTATCTATCTATCTATCTATCTGTATATCAATATGTTTTTTAATCTGACTATAAACATTTGTAACAATATTTCTATCTATCTATCAAACTATATGACTATCTTTCTATCTTTCTATTCGTATATATATATATATATATATATATATATATATATATATATCTATCTGTCTATGTATCATCAATCTATTGATTTATCTGTTAAACTATATGTCTATCTATCTCTCTATATATGTATATATTTATTTATTTAACTATCTTTATATCAATATATATATATATATATATATATATATGTCTGTCAATTTGTCTATTAATCTATCTATCAATCTAACTATCAATCTGACTATCCATCTGTCGATCTATGTGTCTATCAATCTATATATCTTTCATTCTATTAATAAATCTATCTATCTATCAATCTTTATTTCTTTCTATTTGTCTATCAATCTATTTATTTGTTTATTGGTATATCTATATGTCAGTGTTTCTATCTATATATCTATATATCTATCTAGATGTTAATGTATCTATCTATCAATCTATCTATCTATCATTCTTTCTTTCTATTAATATATTTAACTATCTCTCTTTCTTTATTTCAATCTATCTATCAATCTTTAGATAAATATGCCTATTAATCTGTATATAAACTTATATTTTAATCTATCTATCAATATTTCTATCAATCATTCTATATATATATATATATATATATCTATCTATTTGAGTATCAATCAATCTATTTATATATGTATGTATTTTTCTTTTTATCAATATATCTATTTGTCTATCTATCTATCTAACTATTTGTCTATCTATCTATATATTTCAATATATGTCTATATTATGTGTCTATCTATTTGTCTATCTACTTGTCTATCTATCTGTTTATTTATCTATCAATATATCTATCTATCTTTAAATCTATTTTTCTATATATATGTCTATCTATCTGTTTATCTATATGTCTAACTATTTATCTACTTATATGTCTATGTATCTATCCATCTATCTATCTGTATAATAATATGTCGATATATGTATCTATCTATCTGTATATCAATCTATCTATCAATCTGTCTATCAATATATATATCAATCTATCTATCAATCATTCTATCAATTTGTCTACCTATCTGTCTATATATATATATATATATATATATATATATCAATCTATTAATCAATCAATCTATTTAATTATCAATGTATTTGTATTTCTCTTTGTCTATCTTTTTGCTTATCTATCTATCTATCAATCTATTTGTCTATCAATATGTTAATCAATCTATCTAGATATTGGTCTATCTATCTGTCTATCTATCTGTCTATCTATATCTCTATTTATCTATTTGTCTATCTATCTCTCTATCTATTTGTCTATCTACCTACCTATCTATCTATCAATATGTCTATCTTTCTTTCTTTCTATTTGTAAAACTTTCTAAATATCTATTAGTCTATCTATCTATGTATGTATCTGTCTGTCTATCTATATATCTCTCTATCTTTCTATCTTTTTGTTCTCTATCTATCTATATATCTATTTTTTAATATATCTATTTATCTATATTTCTATTTATTTATTAATCCTTATGTCTATCTTGACGTCTTTCTATCTATCTTTATTTCTATCTCTCTATCTCTCAATCTATTTGTTTATTTATCTGTCTATATATTATCTATCTATCTATCTTTATATCTGTCTATCTATCTATCTATTTGACTATCTATCTATCTTTCTTTCTATCTGCCTATCTATCTATTTGTCTGTCTTTATATATATATATATATATCTATCTATCTATCTATAAATCTATCATGTCTATCTATGTATATATATACCATTTTATCTATCAATTATCTATCTATTTATCTATCATTATGTCTATCAATCTGTCTATCATTATATCAATCAATCAATCAATCAAACTTTCTATCTACTTATCTATATATTTATCAATCTATCTTCCTATCAATCAATCAATCTATCTATCTATCTATATATCTTTGTGTATATCTATATATCTATCTATCTATATATATGTTTGTCTATCTATCTATCTTTCTGTCTATCTATCTATCTATCTGTCAATATTTCTATATGTCTATCAGTCTATTTATCTATATATATTACTAATTATCTATTTATCTAATTATTTCAGTAACTATATATATATATATATATATATATATATATATATATATATATATATCTGTCTGTCTATCTATCTATATTTCTATCAATCAATCAATCTATCTATCTATATATCTATATGTCTATTTATCTATCTATATCTATCTAACTTTCTATCTATTTATTTATTTATCTATCTATTTGCCTATTTATATGTCTATCTATCTATATGTCTATATATCTATCTATGTATCTTTCTATCTATCTTTTATCTATCTATTTATATATCTATATATCTTTCTATCTATCTAACTTTCTATTTATCTATTTTTCTATCTATCTATCTGTCTATTTATTTATATTTTTATCTATCTATATATCTATCGATATTTTTATTTATCTATCAATATATCAATTTGTCTATATATATATATATATATCTATCTATCTATCTATTTAATATTCTATCTACCTAACTTTCTATTTATCTAACTATCTATCTATCAAATAATCTATCAATCTATCTATGTGTCTCTCTATTATCTATCTATCTTTCGATCTATCTAACTAATAATCTCTTGATCTATCTATTTTATTTATCTATTTATCAATTTATCTATCTTTTTATCTATGTTTCAATCAATCAATATATTTTTCTATAAATCTATCTATCAATCTATCTAATTATCAATCTATCTATTTGTTTATCATTATTTATATCAGTCATTCAATGAATCTTTCTATTTATATGTATATAAATCTATCTATCAATTTATCTATATATCTGTCTATCAATATGTCTTTATATTTCTCAATCTATTTGTCTATCAATCATTCTATCTATTGTTTATATATATATATATATTTATTTATTTATTTATTTATTTATTTATTTATTTATTTATTTATTTATTTATTTATTTATTTATTTATTTATTTATTTATTTATTTCTCAATATATCTAACTAATAATCTTATATCTATTTGTCTAATAATCTAATTTATATCTATATCTCTAACTATCTATTTGCCTATTTATCTATCTATCTACCAATTTATATATCTTTTTATCAATCTTTCTATTTATCTATCTATTAATTTGTATGTCAATTTGTTTATCAATCTATCTTTCTATCAATTTAAATATCCATATATCTATCTATCTATTTATCTATGTATCTATTTGTCTATCTACTTGAATATCTATCTTTTTTTCTATCTACGTATCTATCTATATTTCTATTTATCTATCTATTTGGCTATATATCTTTCTATCTATATGTTTATCTCCTTATCTATCTATCTATGTATAGATCGATCTATCTATCTATCTATCTATCTGACTATCAATTTATATATCTATCTATTTTTCTATCTATATATCTATCATTCTATCTATATATATGGCTATCCATTTCTCTATCTATCTGTCTATCTATCCATCTATCAATCTGTCTAAAAATCTATCAATCTATCTGTCTATCAATCTATCTATCTATTTGTCTATCAATCAAATAAACTATCTGATTTCAATTAATTTATCATTATGTCTATCAATGAATCTTTCTATCTAGCTATCAATATCTCTATCAATCTTTCTATCTATTTGTCTATCTATTTATTTATAAATCTATCTTTTTATATTTCTATGTATTTTTATTTTATCTACCTATATATTTATCTATTTATCTATATATTTGTATATCTATCTATCTATCATTTTTATCTATCTTTATATCTATTTATCTAACTATCTGTTTATCTATGTGTGTGTGTGTGTGTGTGTGTGTGTATATCTATTTATCTATCTATTTATCTATTATCTTTCTAGCTACATATCTATCTATCTATCTATCTACATATCTATCTATCTATCTGTCTGTCTGTCTCGCTATTTAATTACCTATCTTTTTATCTTTTTATCTAACTATATATCTATATATCAATCTTTCTATCAGTATTTATATCTATTTTATATATCTATCTAACTATATGTATGTTAATATGTCTATCTATCTATCTCAATTTCTATTTATTTATTTATCAATCTATCTATCTATCAATAAATCTATCTTTCTTTCTTTCTATCTGTCTATCTATCTATCTATTTTTTATATATCTCTCTATATATATGTCTATCTATTTGACTATCTATCTGTCCATCCATCTATCTATCTTTCTAATAATATCTCAATCTATCTATCTATCTTTCTTTCTGTCAATCAATCAAACAATCTATCTTTCTTTCAATCACCCTATCAATATATCTATAAATCTATCTTTCAATCTTTCTGTAAATCTTTCTATCAATCTTTATATCTATTTGTATATCTATTTGTTTATCAATCTATCTATTTATATATCTATATCTTTTTTTTTCTAACTACCTATATATTAGTCTATCTATCTATATATGTGTATATCAATCTATATGGTTTCTATATATCTATCTATCTTTTTTATCTATATTTATTTGTATATATATATATATATATGTATGTATGTATATATGTATATATATATATCTATCTGTCTATCTATCTCTCTATCTACATATCTATCTATCTATATATCTATCTATTTCTCTATCTATCAATCTATCTATCTAATTGCCTATCAATATGTCAATATATCTATCCATCTATATATCTATATATCAATCAACCTATCTATCTATTTGTCTATCTTTCTATCTACATGAATATATTTTGACTGTCTATCTATCAATATTTCTATATCTATTTGTATATCTTTCAGTCTATCTATATGTCTATCTATCAATCTTTCTATTCTGCCTATCTATCTATCTATTTATCTTTCTATTTATCTATTTGTGTATCTCTCTGTTAATATATCTTTCTATCTATCTATCTTTCTTTCTCTCTATCAACCTATTTATCTATAAGTCTATAAAACTATCTATCAATCTATCAATCTATCTGACTATCAATTTATCGATCAATCTATCTATCCATTTGTATATCTATCTATTTATCTATCTATCATTATTACTATCAATAAATCAATCTCTCTGTCTATATATCTATCTCTCTATTTAACTTTCTTTCTTTTTGTAAATCTGTCTGCCTAATAATTTGTCTCTCTGTATTCTATCGGTCAATCTTCTTATTAGTCTATCTTTCTTTCAATTTGTTTATCTATATATCTATCTATCTATTTATCTATATATCTTTGTATATATCTCTAGATCTATATGTCAATCTATCTATGTATCTATCTATCTGTCTATCAATCTATCTATCTATCTATCTATCTATCTGCCTTTCTGTCTATGTATATATCTTTCTATATGTCGATCTATATATCTACCGATCAATCAATCAATCTATCTATCTATCTATAAATCTATCTCTTTATCTAGTTATCTAGCTATCTATCTCTATATCTATATTTATATTTATATTTATATTTATTTATCTGTCTATTTATCTTTATTTCTTTCTTTATTCACTGAAGCAATCATTCAATCTACCTATCAATCTCTATATCAATATGTTTTTTAATCAGTCTAACAATATTTGTATCTATCTCTCAAACAATATGACTCTCTTTTTGTCTTTAAATTTATATATATATATATATATATATATATATATATATATTTATTTATTTATTTATTTATTTATTTATTTATCTATCAGTATGTTTGTCTATATATTATATATTTGTCTATCTATTTCTCTACCTATCTATCTATCTATTTCTCTATCTATGTATCTATTTATTTATCTATATATCTTTATATCAATTTTTCTATCTATATATCTGTCAATTTGTTTATTAATCTATCTTTCAATCTAACTTTATCAATCTTTTTATGCATCTGTCTATGTATCTATCTATTAATTTATCAATCTATCAATCTTTCTTTTTATAAATCAATCAGTCTATCTATCTATCAATATTTCTATCTTTTATTCTATTTGTCTTTCTGACTATCTATTTATTTGTCTATTGGTATATATATTTGTCAGTGTTTCTATATGTCTATTAATATGTCTATTTCTCTATCAATCAATCAAACTATCTATCTATCTATCTATATGTCTATCTATCTATTTGTTTATCTATTAATATATCTATCTATATGTATATCTATCAATGTATTTATCTTTATATTAATCAATCGATTTTTCTATCTATATATCTGTATATCTATCTATCTATCTAGATGTCAATGTATCAATCTGTCAATCAATCAATCTGTCTATCTATCTTTCTATCAATCATTCTTTCTTTCTTTATTTCAATCGATTTATCTATCTTTCTATAAATATATATGTCGATTATTTTGTATATTAATCTGTATTTTAACCTATCTATCAATATTTCTATCAATAATTCGATATATCGATCTATCTATCTATTTGAGTATCAATCTATCTATCAATATATTTATTTATATATGCATGTATTTCTCTTTTTATCTATGTATCTATTTGTCTAGCAATCTGTCTATGTATTTGTCTATTTATTTATTAAACTATCTATTTATTTATCTAATTTTATTTCTATCTGTTAATCTATCTATTTATCTGTCTATATATTTATCTATCTATCTATCTTTTTATCTATCTATCTATCAATCTACCTAACAATTTGTCTAATAAAATTTCAATAAATCTCGTTAACTATCTATCTATCTATATGTATATCTATCTTTTTATCATTCTAAATATCTATCTATGTATCTATCTAACTAATTATCTATCTATCTGTCTGACTGTCTATCTATCTATCTACTTTTCTATCTATATCTCTTTCTATCTAGTTATCTATTTATATTTTTATCGATCTATCTATCTTTCTATTTATTTATGTGTGTATCTATCTATTATCGATTTATATATCTATCTATCTGTATATCGATTTGTCTATCTATCAGTCTATCTACTTGCTATATATCTATCAAAATATGTGTCTATCTATTGTTATATCTATATGTCTTTATATATGTCTATTATTTGTATATCTTCAATCTATCTATCCAAATATCTATCTGTCTAATAATCTATCAATCTATCTATCTATAAATCAATTTATTTATCTATATGTCTGTCTATTTATTAATAAAACAAACTATATGTCTATCAATTTATCTATCAATATGTCTGTTAATCTATCTATTAATCTTTCTATCAATCTTTCTATCTATATTTTAATCTATCTATCTGTATATGAATTTATTTATCAATCTATCCATTTATAACTTTATGTATTTGTCTTTCTATCTTCCAATATTTATATGTCTATCTATCTATTTATCTATCTATCTACATAACTATCAATTTGTATATCTATCTATCTATCTATCTTTCTATCTGTCTGTTTGTCTATCTATCTATATATCTATTTGACTTTCTATTTGTTAATCTATGTGACTATCTATATATCTTTATATCTATCTGTCTATATACCTATCTATTTATCTATTTGTCGATCTATTTATTATTTTGTTTATCTAATTGTGTATCTATATATTGATCCATCTATCTATCTATATATATAGTAGTCAATTTATTTGTCTTTTATATCTCTCTATCTATCTGTATATTTATCGGTATCTCTATCTATCTATTTATTTATATATATATCTATCTATCTATATATCTCTTTATCTATCTATTAATCTATCTATTTGTCTATATATCTATCTTTCTATCTGTATAAAAATATATCTATCTATCTTTCTTTCTTTTTTTATATCTATCAATCTATCTATCTATATTACTATCTATCTATTTGTCTATCTATCTATCTATCTAAATGTCAATCTACCTATCTTTTATCTGGCTATCTATCTCCTATCTAACTTTCATTATATAAATTTGTATATCTATCTTTCTATCTATTTGGTTAATTATCTATCAATCAATCTATCTTTCTTTCTATCAATCTATCTATCTATAAGTATATCAAACTGACAATCAATATTTCTATAAATAAGTATATCAATCTATCTATCATTCTTTCAATCAATCATCAATCTATCTATCTATAAAACTATGTATGTCTGTCTATCTAACTAGTTGTCTATCTATCAGGTTGTCTATCAATTTGTCTTTTTGTATATCTATCTATCAATCTTTTTGACTGTCTATTTGTCTATCAATCTATATGTCTATCTATATATGTATATATTTATCTATCAATCAATCTATCTATCTATCTATTTATCTAACTATATTTATCTATCTATCTAACTATGTATTTGCATATCTATCTTTCTATCTATCTATCTATCTATAAATTTGTCTATTACCCTATATTTAAATATTTCTTTTAATTTGTCTATCAATATTTTTTTCAAACATACTATCTATGTGTCTATATATATGTGTAATAATCTATTTTTCTATGTGTCTTTCTATTTGTCTTTCTATCTATCTATCTATCTATTTATCTATTTATCTAACTATCTTTATATCAATCTATCTATCTATATATCTTTCAAGTTTTCTATAAATCTTTAAATCTATTTATCCAACTGTCTATATATCTATGATTCATTCTTTCTTTCTATCAACTAATCAATCTATCAATCTATATATCATTCTTTGTGTGTGTCTATCTGTATGTCTATTTATTTGTTTGTTTGTATATCTATATGTCACTCTTTATGTCTATCTATATGTATATCTATTTAACTATTTGTGTTTATATCTATATATTTATCTATCTATTTATCTATTTATTTATTTATCTATATATCTATCTATCTATCTAAATATCTATTTATCTATCGTTCAATCTATTAATCAATAGAACTATCTTACTATCTATCTATCTATTGATCTATTTATAAATCTAAATGTCTATCTATCTATCTGTCTATCTATATATATATTTTCTATCTATCTATCTAACTATCTCTCTATAATCAATCTATCTATCTATTTATCAACTAGTCTATTAATCTATGTATCAATCTATCTTTTAATCTGTCTCTAAATATTTCGATCATTCTTTCTATTTATCTATTTATCTATTAATCTATCTGTGTATCAATATATCTATCAATATATATATATATATATATATATATATATATATATATATATATATATATATATATATGTATGTATGTATGTTTTTGCCTTTTTATCTAGGTATCAATTTTTCTATCTATATATCTATCTATTTTTCTCTATATCAATCTGTCTATCTATCAATCTATTTGTCTATCAAACTATGTATCTATCTGTCTATCTATCTGTTAACATTTCTGTCTAACTATAGGACAATCTATGTGTGTATATATATATATATATCTATCTATATATTTGTATTTATATTCCAATCTATTTGCCTATCTATATGTTTATCTATGTATCTATGTATCTATCTATCTATCTATCTCCTTATATATCTATCTATCAATATATCTATAATCTATCAATATATCTAACTATCATATATCTTTCTATATATCTTTTTGTTTATATAACTATATATCTATCAATCTATCTATCTATCTATATCTATTTATATCTAACTATTTATATATCTATCAGCCTATCTATATGTCTATCTATCTGTCTATTTATCTATCTGTATATCTATGTATCTATGAATCTTTCTATCAGTTTTACTTTTTATCTATCTATCTGTCTATCTATCTATCTACTAGTATATATATATCTATCTATCTATCAATATATATATATATATATCTATATGTGTTTCTATTTGTCCATTTATCTATCTATCGATCTATCTATATTTATTTCTATATTAAACAATCGATCTATTTTTCTATCTATCTATCTATCAATATTCTATCTATCTATCTATCTATCTGTTTATCTATTTTTCTATATGTATATCTAGCTGTTAGTATTTCTATCTATCTATATATCTATCTATCTGTCGATCTATCTATCTATCTATTTAACTATCCATCTATATATATATATATATATATATATATATATATATATATATATATATATATGCCTATATTTCTCAATATTTATCTATCTGTCTATCTATCTATATGTTTATCTATTTGTCTATCTATCTATCTAGCCATATATCTATTTGTCTATCTATCTCTTTATCAAATTTCACATCTATATGTCAATATATGTCTCTATTTATATGTCTATTTATCAATCAATCTATCAATCTATATATTTGTCTATGTATCAGTGTATATATCTATTTGTTTATATGACTATATATATTTCTATAAATCTGAATATCTATTTATCTATTTATTTATTTATCCATTTATCTATTTAGCTCTCAATCTATGTATCTATTTGTCCATTTATCTATCTATCATGGTATCTATATTTATTTATATCACTCAATCGATCTATTTTTTTATCTATCTATCTACCTTTATTTCTTTCTATCTTTCTTTCTTTATATCTATCTATCTATATATATATCTATCTGTTTATCTATTTTTCTATATGTATATATAGCTGTTAGTATTTCTATCTATCTATATATCTATCTATATGTCGATCTATCTATCTATCTATTTAACTATCCATCTATATATATATATATATATATATATATATGTCTATATTTCTCAATATTTATCTATCTATCTGTCTATCTATCTATATGTTTATCTATCTGTCTATCTATCTATCTAGCCATATATCTATTTATCTATCTATCTCTTTATCAAATTTCACATCTATATGTCAATATATGTCTCTATTTATATGTCTATTTATCAATCAATCTATCAATCTATATATTTGTCTATGTATCAGTGTATATATCTATTTGTTTATATGACTATATATATTTCTATAAATCTGAATATCTATTTATCTATTTATTTATTTATCCATTTATCTATTTAGCTCTCAATCTATGTATCTATTTGTCCATTTATCTATCTATCGTGGTATCTATATTTATTTCTATCACTCAATCGATCTATTTTTTTATCTATCTATCTACCTTTATTTCTTTCTATCTTTCTTTCTTTCTTTATATCTATCTATCTAACTATCTATATATCTATCTGTTTATCTATTTTTCTATATGTATATATAGCTGTTAGTATTTCTATCTATCTATATATCTGTCTATCTATCTATCTATCTATTTATCTATCTACCTATTTGCTTGTCTATCTATTTATCTAGCTATTTAACTATCCATCTATCTATATATATATGTCTATATTTTTCAATATCTATCTGTCTGTCTATCTATCTATTTGTTTATCTATCTGTCTATCTATCTATCTATCTATCTAGCCGTATACCTATCTGTCTATCTATCTCTTTATTAATTTTCATATCTATATGTCAAAATATGTCTCTATTTATATGTCTATCAATCTATCAATCTATCAATCTATATATTTGTCTATGTATCAGTGTATATATCTGTTTGTTTATATGTCTATCTATATTTCTATAAATCTAACTATCTATTTATTTATCTATCTATCTATCTATATATCAATCTGTGTATCTATTTGTACATTTATCTAACTATCGATCTATCAATAATTATTTCTATCAATCAATCAATCTATTTTTCTATCTATCTATCTATCTATCTATCTTTTATCTATTTTTCTATATGTATATCTAGCTGTTAGTATTTCAGTCTATCTATATATCTGTCTATCTATCTATCTATTTATCTCTCTACCTATTTGCTTTTCTATCTATTTATTTATCTATTTAACTATCCAACCATCTATATATATGTCTATATTTCTCAATATCTATATATCTGTCTATCTATCTGTCTGTCTGTCTATCTATCTATCTATCTATCTGTTTATCTATCTTTCTATCTATCTAGCCATATATCTATTTGTCTATCTATCTCTTTATCAATTTTCATATCTATATGTCAATATATGTCTCTATTTATATATCTATCTATCAATCTATATATTTGTCTATGTATTAGTGAATATATATGTTTGTTTATATGTCTATCTATATTTCAATATATCTGACTATCTATTTATCTATCTATCTATATTTTTATTTCTTTATTTGTTTATCTATCTATCTATATATCTATCTATCTATCTATCTATCTATCTATTTATCTTTATTTCTTTCTGTCTAACTATTTATCTAACTATTTTTCTATCTATCTATTTATCTTTATTTCTCTCTGTCTAACTATTTATCTAACTATTTTTCTATCTATCTATCTATCTATATATCTATGTATCTATCTATCTATATATCTATGTATCTATCTATCTGTCTGTCTATCTATGGATCGATCTATCTATCTATCTATCATTCTGGCTAACTATATGTCTTTCAATCTATCTATCAATATATCTATTAATATGTCTATCAAATTTCTATAAATATATCTATAAATATGTCTATTCAACTATCTATCTTTCTATATATCAATTTTTTTGTTTTTTTCTATCTATCAATCAATATGTCTATCTATTTGTTTATCTGTATATCTCATTGTTAGTCTATCTATTTGTCTATTTTTCTTTCTATCTATCAATATATCAATTTATCTATTTGAATGTTTGTCTATCAATTTGTCTATTCATTCATCTATCTATCTATCTATCTACCTGTCTGTATAGCTAGTTATCTGTCTGTCTGTCTATCTATATATCTATATGTCTATCATTCTATCTATATATCTATTTGTCTATATCTCTATCTATCTTTATATCAATCTTTCTATTAATCTATCTATCTATCTCTCTAGCTATATATCTATCTATCTGTCTATCTGAACTATGTATCTCTCTATTTGAAAATCTATCTATCTATCTACTTAACTATCTTTGTATCTGTCTATCTATAAATCAATTTGTCTATCTATCTATAAATCTAAACACTTTCTATTTACCTAGGGATTGATCCCCAAGTAAATTTCCCAAGCTAAATCAATATTTTCTTAAAGTGAGCTCTCTATTAATCTATCTATTAATCTTTCTATCAATTTGTCTATCAATATATCTAACATTCTTCCTATCTTGAATCTATTTAATTGACTATCTTTCAATAAATATATAGGTCTTTCAATCTATCTTTCTAGGTGTTTATGTATTTATCTGTCTATCTATATATCTCTGTATCTATTTATATGTCTATCTTTATATCTATCTATTTGTCTATCTTCCAAACTATCTATCTTTAATCTATCTATATATCTTTCAATCTGTCTATTTTTCTATTTATCTATTTATCTTTATATCTATTTATTTATAGTTTATTTATAAATCTATATATCTATCGATCTGTCTAAATATCTATCTATTAATATATCAATTTATCAATTTTACTATGTGTATCATTCTATTAGTCTATCTATCTGTCTATATATCTTTGTATCTCTAGTTATCTGTTAGCCTATCACTCTAAGTATCTATCTATCAATTTGGCTATATCTCTATCTATCTATTCATCTATCTATCTATCAATCTAGCTATCTATTTGTCTATCTTTCTACAAATATATATATATATAATTATATCTATATGGCTATCAATCTGTCTATTTATCTGTCTATCTATATGTATATCAATCACACAATCTATCTTTCTATTTTTATACCTATATGTCTCTTTGTTTGTCTATATATTTGTCTATTTATATGTCAATATATCCTTTTATATATCTTCTATATATCTCTATATCTATAAATCTACCTATCTCTGTGTGTGTGTGTGTGTGTGTGTGTATCTATCTATCTATCTGTCTATTTATATATCTATATTTATATTATTATGTCTATCTTTCACTATTTCTATTTGTCTAATTGTCTATTTGTCTATCTATGTATTTATAAATCTATCTTCCTATCTATCTATCTATCTATCTATGAATATATATATATATATATATATATATATATCTCTATATATCTATATATTTATATATCTATATATCTATCTATCTATATATTTTAGTATCTAGTTATCTATCTTTCTTTCTAATTATCTATTATACTATTATTTGTCTTTCTATTTGTCAATCTTTCTATCTAACTATATATCTATCTATCTGTCTAATAATCTATCTATCTATTTGTCTAAATGTCTATCTATCTATCTATTTGTCTAAATGTTTATCTATCTATCTATCTAAATATATGTCTATCTTTGTGTCAAACTTTCAATCTATCTATATAATTTTTTATCTATCAATCAATATATCTATTTATTTGTCTATCTATCTATCTATTAATAGGAGTATCTAACTTTCTATCGATCTACCTATCTATTATCTATATAACTATCTATCTTTCTATGTTTCTTACTCTCTATCTATCTATCTATTTAACTATCTATTTATCTGCTTATCTATTTAATTATCTATCTATCATTCTATATATATATATATATATATATATATATATATATATATATATATATTTGTCTATTTATTAATCTATCAATCTCTCTATCTATCTATCTATCTAACTATATAACTATCTAACTATCTATCTTTCTATCAATCTATTTATTTATTTATCTATCTATCTTTAAATCTATCTATCTGTCTTTTTCTATATCTATCATTATATATATTGAACAAACTATCAATCTATATGTCCATTTTTAAATATGTCTATATGCCTATCTATCTATTTGCCTATTTGTAAATAAGTCTATATGCCTATCTATCTATTTGCAAATCCATTTATCTTGCTATGTGACTATCTGTCAATATATCTAACTATCTATTTGTTAATTAGCGTATATTCCTATTTATCTATGTATCTATCTATCTATCGATATATCTATCTATCTATGTATATATATTACTATCTATCTGACTATCTGTCTAATTATCTATCTATCTATTTATCTATATGTCTATCTATCTATCTATCTATTATGTGTCTATGTGTATATCTATCTATATTTCTTTCTTTATTTCTATTTATCCAATTTTCTATCTATCTAAGTGTCTATGTGTCTATCTATCTATCAATCTATCTTTCTATCTTTATATCTTTCTATCTGTCTATCAATCTATATATCTTTGTATATATCAATATATCTAACTATATATATATATATATATATATATATATATATATATATATATATATATATATATATATCTTTTTTTATTTGTCTATATGTCTATATATATATCTATTTATTTTTATTTCTATTATTATGTATATTTGTTTCTTTATCTTTCTCACAATCTTTGTATTTGTCTACTTGTTTATATGACTATCTATGTATCTTTAAATCTATATATCTCTCTCTATTTGTCTATCTTTAAATAAATAAATATATATATATATATATATATATATCAATCTATCTATCTATATGTCTATATATCTTTCTATCTATCTATCTATCTATAGCAATATCTATCTAATTCTATATTTGTCTATCTATCTATCTATCTATTAATGTAGCTTTCTGTCTGGCTATCTATCTATAAGTATATCTATATACATATACATATATATATATATGTGTGTGTGTGTGTGTGTGTGTGTGTGTGTGTGTGTCTATCTATCTCTCTATCAATATACCTATCTATCAATTTATCTATCTATTTATTTATCAATCTATCTATATATAAATTAATATGTATTTCAATCTACTTATATATTTATCTATCTATCTATCTATCTATATAACTATGTATCTATTTTTCTAAGTCTAAGTAACTATCTATCTATTTGTATATCTTTTTATCTATCTAAATGTTTATCTATTTATCTGTCTATTATCTCTCTATCTATCTCTTTATTTTTTTATCTATTTATATGTCTATTCGTATATCTATCTATCTATCTCTTTATCTTTCCATCTGTCAAATTTTCTATCTGTCAATGAATCAATCAATCTATCTATAAATTTATTTATCTACTTCTCTGTCTATCTATCTATTTATATATCTATCTTTCAATTGATATATTTATCTTTCTAGTTTTTTATTAGTTTATCACTCTAACTATTTATCTATCAATTTTTCTATCAATCTATATGGCTATCTATCTATATATCTATCTATCTATTTATCTATCTGTCTATATATATATATATGTCTATCTATCTATGTATATTAGTCTATCTCTCAGTTTTGATATTTATATATTTTACTATCTATCTATCAATCAATCTCTTTATTTTCCTATCTATATATTTCTCAATCTGTCTATTTGTCTATATCTATTTAAAAATATTTCAATATGTCTATATGTATCTAGCTATCTGATTTTCATTTTTTCTATTAGTCTATCATTCAATATGTATATATATCTATCTATCCATCAAATTATCAAACTACTTATTTGTATATTTTCCTTTTTAAATATCTATAATTCTATCTATCTATATATTTATCTATCTATTTATCTGTGTATCAATCTATCTGTATATCTGTCTATCTGTATTTCTTTTATTATGTCTATCTCTTGTCTATCTTTCTATCTTTCTATTTGCCTAATTATTTATATGTATATCTATGTATCTATAAATACATACATACATAAATACATATATATATATATATATATATGTATGTATGTATACATATTTATCTATCTATTTATCTTTCTATTTATCTATCTATCTTCTGGTGCTGACTTTAATATGGATTACATGGATGAACCACATAATCTTGAAGCTTAGAAATTTTATGATATGCTTGCTACAGATAATTAGTTATGGCCTGGTTGTAAAACACATTCACAATTCTCACTTGTGGCTTGACTTATGAGCATAAAGTTTAAAAATCATATGTCTATGAAATTATTTGATTAGATGATAGAACTGATGAAAAAGATTATTACGGATAATAATCTGGTCACTAGTAACTTTTAAACCATTAAGAAGTTACTATGAGGTATGAGTCTACCAGTGGAAAAAATTGATTGTTATTTCAAACGATGTATGTTATATTGGGGTGGTGATAATGATTTAATTAGCTATATGTTTTGTGATCATCCTCAGTGTCAGAAGGCACCTCGTGTTGCAGAAATGCGACAGAAGATGAAAGTTGCAATTAATAAAATTTATTACCTCTCTTTAATTCCTTGATTACAACAACAATAAGCATCAAATGTTATAGCACATGATATTAGGTGGCATCCTGAGCATGAGGTTGAAAAAGGGGTGATGCATCATCCATTAGATTCACTTGCTTGGAAGTACTTTAATCATATACATCAAGATTTTTACTACTGAAAGTTGAGATGTGAGATTGGGTTTTTACACTGATGGTTTTTAGCCATTTGGCCAATTTGGATAATAGTATCCTAAATGGCCAGTGATATTGACACCTTACAATTTGCCTCCATTGTTGTGTATGAAGGAGTAATATATGTTTCTGTCAATATTGGTTACATGGCCAAAAAATCTGAAACACATGTTGGATATTTTTTCACAGCCTCTTAAAGTAGAGTTGAATCATTTATGAGATGTTGGCATAAATACATATGGCATCTCAAAGAAGCAAAATTTCATTATGATGGCAATGTGGATGGTAAGTGATTTTACTGCATATTCAATATTGTCTTGTTGGAGTATAGCAGGATGGTTAGCATGCCCATTTTGCATGGACAAGTATGATGCTTTTATTCTTAAATTTAGTGGTAAACAATAATGGTTTGATAATCATCATAAGTTTCTACCTACAAATCATCCATTCCATAAAAATATAACTTCATTTCAAAAAAATAAAATAGTGATAATAGTTCTACCAGTTGTACGGTAAAGAGATGATATCTTGATAGAGATTTAGAGTTTGGGTCTGAAGAAGGTAACTGAAATGGATACTACTAGAACTAATGGACCAATATGCAAACTATTTGGCAGGAGAAAAAGTAGTATTTTTTGGGACTTGCCCTATTGGAGGTCCAATTTAATTTGTCTTAACTTGGACCTAATGAATATTGAAAAAAATATGTTTGACACTATTTTCAACATTTTCCTGAATGTAGACGAAAAAAAGACACTTTAAAATTAAGATAAGAGTTGAATGATTAATATTGGTGCCTTGAATTGAAATAGTATGAGGCTACAAAAAAATACCCTAAAGCTTGTTACACACTTGATAAAAAACCAAGATAGTCTTAGTGTGATAGGTTAAAAATTTGAAATTTTCATATGGGTATGTGTCAAATTTTGGCAGATGTGTATATATGAAGAAGCCTTAGTTATTTGGAATAAAAAGTCATGACTTTCATGTATTTATGCAGAGATTAATACCAATTGCTTTCCGTGAAATACTTTCTTTAAGTCTTTGGAAGGTTCTTACAGAACTAAATTTATTCTTCAAATAACTAATCACAACAACAACCAAAATAGATGACATGTTGAGACTAGAGAATGACATACCTCTCATTCTTTGTAAGCTTGAATGGATATTCCTACCATGTTTATTTCACTCAATGAAGCATTTTCCGGTCGATTTGGCTTATGAAGCAAGGATAACCAAGCCAGTGCAATACAGGTGGATATATCCTTTTGAAAGGTAAATTAATTTAAGTAGATTTGTTTTATTATTTTTAACATAAATTAATATTGTAATTTGATTTAAATGAAACCTAACAAAATGGTTGTAGGTATCTTCGTAAGTTGAAATTGAATATTAGAAACAAGGCAAAAGTTGAAGGTTCAATTTGCAATGCATATGTAGTAGAAGAAGCATCATTATTTTGTTCTTATTATTTTTAGGACAATGTCAATACAAAGAATATAAATGTCCCTTGGGATGATGAAGGTCATGTACTGGTGGAAGATAAATCTAAGGACAACTATCTATCTTTAAGCACCTTGAAAGAGCAATTGTAAGTGTAAAGAAAAGCTATATGACAGATGAAGAGTACCAAGCAACTCAAAGCTACATTTTACTTAATTGTGAGAAAGTAGCACCATACATTGAGTATGTATACTTAAAATGGTTGCAGGTTTAATCATAGGATAATTTTGTTCTGAATATAAATTATTTAAAATTGATTACCATTATTTTATCTCTATTAGTATTTGTGTAGTGTTTATGTTAAGCAGTTAAAACAGAGACAACCAACCATTCTGAGACATGAGGTCGATTCTATGCTAGAAATAGAATTTGCAAATTGGTTCAAGAACTATGTAAGAATTATTAAGCCTTAATTTTTTGAATATTTTGATTTATTAGTATCTTATATTTTTTAACATCATTTGTTGATTTAATGCAACTTACAAATGATCTTTCAAGTGGAGATACCAACATATTCATATAGAATCTAAGTAAATGCACATTTAGATATGTGACAACCTATACTGGGTATTTTGTCAATGACTATAAATCTCACACAAAAGAGCATGATTCTTCTAAAGCAACTATGAATAGTGGTGTATACATTAAAGTCTCAAGTTATATTGTAGATGAGATTGATTATTATAGTCAAATAGCTGACAGACAGATAGATAGATAGACAGACAGATAGACAGATAGATAGATAAAGAGATATATAGACTGATAGATAGATTGACATAGAGATAGAAAGATACATAAATTGATAAATATATAAATAGATAAATAAATAGACATAAAGATAGATAGATATATTATTAGATAGATATATACATAGTTAGTTAGATAGACTAACACATAGATAGGCAAATAGACAGAGAGATAAATAGAAAGATAGATAGGAAGATAGATGGACAAATACACAGAAAGTTAGGCAAACATATATATAGACTATCTTTATATCAATCAATCTGTCAATCAATCTATCTATCTAACTATCTAATTGTCTATATATCTTATATTTTTTTGTCTAACTCTATATTTATCTGTCTATCAATTAGTGTATCTATCTATCTATTTGTCTATCACACTATTTATCAATCAATATATCTATCTTTCTATAAATATGTCTTTTTAATCTATATATCAAATTGTCTATCCAACTGTCTATCTACTTGGTTATCATTATATCAGTCTATCTATCTAAGTACATGTTTATATAACTATCTAGCTATCTATTTATGTATCTATTTATCTATCTATCTATTTTTCTTTCTTTCTATCAATTTGTCTATCTATTTGTCTATCAATCTATTTATTAATATATCTATCAATCTTTCTATAATTTTGTGTTTTAATCTATCTATCAATCTATCTATCTATGTATCTACTTGTCTATCTATCTATCTATTTGTCTACCTCTCAATTTTTTATCTATATATCATTTTGTCTATCTATCTATTTGTCTATCTATCAATCTACAAGTCTATCAATCTTCCTATGAATCTTTTGATCAATCTCTTTATCAATTTGACTATCATTCTATCTTCAATCTGTCTATCAAGATGTATATCATTCTGTATATCAATCTATCCATAAATTTATCTATCTATCGGCTATTTTTTTGTTTATCTATCTGTCTTTCTATCTGTCTATCGATATGTATATCAATTTGTCTATATATTTATATATCTATCTATCTATCTATGTGTCAATATTTTTATCTATCTATCTACCTATACATCTGTCCATATATCTATCTATCTATCTATCTAGCTATCTATCTATCTTTCTATATATTTTTCAATCAATCAATCTATCTATCAATCATTCTATCTTTTATTATATCTATCAATCTTTTTACAATTCTGTTTATCATTCTATCAATCAAACAATCTATCGATCTATCTATTTGTCTATTGATGTGTCTATCTATCTATCTATATGTTTATCCATATATCTACATTTATGTCTTTTTATTTGTCTATCTATTTATCTATTTATTTGTCTGTCTATCAATCTATCGGTATATCTATTTGTCTATCCATCTATCTGACTATCAATAAGTGTATCTATATATCTATCTACCTATCTTTCTATTTATCTATTTATCTATCTATGCGCTTATCTATTTTCTATATGTTGTTTTAATTATTTGTATATTTATCTGTATATCTGTCTATCTCTCTATCTATGTATCTGTATATCTATCTATAGAACTATCTATATATCTATCTGTCATTCAATCAATCAATCTATCTATCTATATAATACTATATCTATCTAACTATCTTTCTATCATTCTATTAGTCTATATATCTATCTAACTATCTATTCAACTATCTCTCTATCTTTCTATCTCTCTATCTCTCTATCTCTCTATCTTTTTATCTATCAAACTACCAGCCAACCTACCTACCAACATACCTAGCTAGGTAACTATCTGTCTATCTTTTTATTTGTCTATCTTTTGATCGATCTATTAGTCTATCTATCTATTTGTCTATATGTCTATCTATTTGTCTATCTATGTATCTATATATCTATCTAACTATCTATCACTAATCTTTCGGTCTTTCTATCTATCTTTCTATCTATCAAGTTGTCTATCAATCTATCTTTAAATCTTTCTATTAATCTATTTATCTAATAATATATCTATCTATCTATCTACTATCTATTTGTTTATTTGTTTGTCTATCAATCAATCAATCTATCTGTTTGTCTATATAGCTGGGTATCTGCTTTTCTATCTATCTATCATTGTGTCTATCTATCTTTCTATCTAACTAACTATCTATTTATTTGTCTATCTTTTTTTATATCTATCTATCAATCTATGTATATGTCCATCTATTTACCAATCTAAGTGTATATCTATCTGTCTATCTATCTATTTATCTATCTGTGTATCTAACTGTCTATCTATATGTGTATCTATATGATCAATCTATTTGTTAATTTAATTGTTTATCTTTATATCTATCAATCTGTATATCTAATTGTCTATGTATCTATCTATATATGTATCTATCTATCTATCTTTGTATTTGTCTATCTATCGATATAGCAATCTATCTATTAATCTGTCTATAAATCAATCTATCCAATTATCAATCTATCTACCTATCTATTTTTCTATCTATCTGTTTGTCTCTATTTGTTTATCTATATGTCTATCTATTTATCTATTTAATAATATATGAGTTTGTATGACTATCTATCTATCTATATATATTTATCTATCTATCTATATGTCTATATATCTATCTATCTATTAGTCTATCTATCTATCTAATAATATATCTATCAATCTATCTATCAATCTATATATTAAACTTCTTTCAAACTATCAACCAATCTATTTATTAATCTATCTATCAATTTGGACAAATCTATACATCAATCTATATTTATATCGGTCTATCTATCTATCTGACAATTTATCTATATATTAATTAATCAATCAATCAATCAATTAATATGTCTATCAATTTGTCTATCTATCAATCTTTGTATTTGATATCTATTTGTCTATTTATCTATCTATTTGTTTATCTATCTATCTATCTATCTATCTATATGTCTATCTATCTATCTATATATCTATCTATATATCTATCTATATGTCTATCTTTCTAACTAACTATCTATCAATTTATTTATCTCTTCTATTTGTTTATCAATCAAACAATCAATTAGTTTGTTTATCAATATATCTGCTATCTATATGTGTGTCTATCTAACTATTTATCTATTTTTCTATCTATATGGTTATCTATCTTTACACCTATCTATCTATCTATTTATCTATCATTATGTCTTTCTATTAGCCAATCTAATTGTCTATATATATATGTATATCTATATGTCTATCTTACTAGCTATCTATCTATTTATATAAATGTCTATGTTTTTTTGTCTATCAAATTATCTATCTATCTGAATAAAAATATATTTATCTATATATCTATCTATATGTATATCTTTCTATCTATCTATCTATATATCTGTATATCTATTTAATTATCTATCTATTTATATGTCTGTCTATCTTTTTGTGTATCTAACTTTATTTTTATCTATCTATCTGTCTATCTATCTAACTTTTTATCTATTTGTGTATCTATATGTCTATCTATCCTTCTACCTATCTGTTTATCTATTTATCTATCTATTTATCTATATAAAATTCTATCTATTTGTCTAAATATCTATATACCTATATGTCTATATATCTATCTATCTATCTATTTGTCTATTTGTCTATCTATCTATCTGTCTATCTTTATGGTCATCTATTTGTCTATCTATCTATCTATATAATAATATATATATCTATCTATATGTATATCAATCAATAAATCTATCTATCTATATATCTATCTAATATCTATCTATCTATCTATTTGTCTATATGTCTGTCTATATATATATATATATATACATATATATATCTATCTATCTATATTTCTATTTATTTGTCTGTCTTTATCGATCGATCTATCTATCTATTTATCTTTCTATATATCTATCTATCTCTTGATCTAACTATATATCTATATATTTGTCTTTATGTCTATATATCATTCTTTTTATTTAGTCTATATATTTTTATTTCTATTTATCTATACGTCTATTTATCTTTCTATCTAACTATTTGTTTATCTATCTTTCTATCTAACTATTTGTCTATCTATCTTTCTATCAATATCTCTATCTATCTTTTTATTAATTTGTCCATCAATCTATCTGTCAATATTTATATTAATCTATTTATAATCCGTATATACATCTGTCTATCAATCTATCTATCTATTTGACTATCTATATATCTATATATCTTTATATCAATATATCTATCTATCAAGTTGTCTATCAATCTATCTTTTAATCTTTCTATAATCTATCTATCTAATTATATATTTATCTATCTTTCTTTCTATCAATTTATTAATTTGTCTGTCTATCTATCTATATGTTTGTCTATATGGCTGGGTATATGTTTGCCTATCTATCTGTCTATCTATTTTTCTAACTAATTAACTATCAATCTATCATTGTGTCTGTTTATCTTTCAATCCAACTAAATATCTATCAATTTATCTATCTATTTATCTATCTATCTATCTATCTATCTATGTATCTATCTATTTATCTACCTATCGAAGTGTATATCAATCTATCTATCTATCTATTTATCTATCAATGTATTTATCTGTCTATATATCTATGTATATATATGATCAATCTATTAGTTGATATATATGTTTATCTTTCTATCTATCTATCTGTCTATCTATTTGTCTATCTATTTGTATATCAATCTATATATCAATCTATCTATCAATGTGTCTATTAATCTGTCTATCGATCTGTCTATCGATCAATCTATCCAAATTTCAATCTATCTGTCTATCTATTTTCTATCTGTATATCTGTCTAACTCTGTTTGTCTATCTATATGTCAATCTATTTATATATTTAGCTATTTATGAGTTTGTTCGACTATATATATATATATATATATATATATATATATATATCTAGCTATCTATATGTCTATCTATCTCTCTATCTATCTGTTAGTCTATCTATCTATCTATCTAACAAAATATCTATCTACCAATATATCAAACTAATCTATCAATCTGTATATCAATCTTCTTTCAATCAATCTATCTATTAATCTGTCAATTTATCTATCAATCTATCTATCTATCTATTAATATGTCTCTCAATTTGTCTATCTATCTATCTTTGTATTTGATTTCTAGTTGTCTATTTATCTATCTATATATTTGTATATATGTATATATATATATATATATATCTATCTATCTATCTATCTATCTATATTTCTATTTATTTGTCTATCTCTCTATTGATCTATCTATCTTTCTTTCTTTTTATCTTTGTATCTATCTATCTCTTGATCTAACTATCTATCTATCTATCTATCCATCTATCTATATATTTGTCTCTATATCCATCTATCTTTCTTTCTATCTGGTCTTTATATATTTTCTTTCTATTTATCTATCTTTCTATTTATCTCTCTATCTAACAATTTGTTTATCTATCTTTCTATCAATATCTCTATCTATCATTTTATTAATCTATCCATCTCTCTATCTATTAATCTTTTTATCAATCTATATATAATTCGTATATAAATCTATCTATCAATTTGTCTATCTATATGACTATCTTTATATCTATAGATTGATGGATAGAAAAATATATAAATATATTTTTCTTTCTATTTATCTATCTTTCTATCTAACTATTTGTCTATCTACTATCAATATTCTATCTATCTTTTTATTAATCATTCCATCAATCTATCTATCAATCTTTCTATCAATCTATATATAATCCATAAATAAATCTGTCTGTCAATCTGTCTATCTATATGTCTATCAATCTATATTTTTATCTATATATTTAACTATCTATTTATCTATCTACCGATCTATCTATCTATTAGTCTATCTATTAGTCTATCTATCTATTTATATATTAATCAATCATTATATCTATCAATATGTCTATCTTTTTGTCTATAGATCTATTTATCAAATGGTCTATATATCTACATATCTATTATTAATCTATCAATTTGTATGTATGTATATTTGTCTATTTGTCTATCTATTTGTCTATTTGTTTATTTGTCTACCTGCCATTTTGAATGTCTGCCTGCTTGACTAACTGACTAATTAACTATTTGTATGTCAACTATTTGTTTCTTTGTCAATTTGTTAATCTATCTATCTCTCTACCTATTTTTCTATCTATATGTCTATAATTATATTTGTCTATTAATCAATATATTTGACTATCTATCTTTCTATTTATCTATTTATTTATCAATCAATCTATCTATCTATTTTTATTTCTATCTATCTTACTAACTATCTATGTATACATCTATCTTTATATCTATTTATATATCTATTTATATATCTATATGTCTATCTATATATCTATCTATTAATCTTTTTGTCTATCTATCTATCAATCAATCAATCTATATATCAGTCTATCTATCTGTCTATATATCTTTCTATCTATCTAAAATATGTATATCTATATATCAGCTTATCCATCTATCTATCTGTATATCTTTCTATCTATCTATATATCTATATGTCTATCAATCTATCTATATGTCTATTAATCTATCTATCTATCTATAAATATGTCTATATATCTATCTATATATCTAACTATATATTTATCTTTTAATATATCTATCTAATTATCAATCTATCTATTTGTCAATTAATATGAATATATATATATATATATATATATATATATATATATATATATATATATCTATCATCTATCTGCCTATTAATCTATCAATCTGTCTACCTATATGTCTATTAATCTATCTATCCGTCTATCTTTCAATATTCCTATAAATATGTATATCAATCTGTCTATCATTATATCTATATATTTGTTTATAAATCTATCAATTTAATTATCAATCAATCTATCTATCTATCTATCTAACTATCTTTCTGTCAAACAATCTATCTATCTATCTATCTGCTTATATATCTGTCTATCTAACTACCTATCAATTGATCTATCTATATGTCTATCTATGTATTAATAGGAATACATATCCATCTATCTATTAGTCTATGTATTTGTCTCTCTATACGTCTATCTATCAATATATCTATATGTCTATCTATCTATCTCTCTACCTATCTATCTATCTTTCTATCTATCAATATATCTTTGTATGTGTCTATTTATCAGTTTAACTATATATCTATCAATATATTTATCATTCTATCTATCTTATTTGTCTAACTATTTGTATATTTATCTAATGATCTATCTTTCTATCTATCTATTAGTCTATCTATCTATCTTATTATATATTTGTCTAACTATCTAATTATTATTCTATCTTTAAATATGTCTATATATTTGTCTATCTATCTAGATAACTATATTTTTATCTCTCTCTCTCTCTATCTATCTAACTATATATCAGTCTACCTACCAACCTATCTATTTGATATATATCTATCTCTTTATCTATCTATTTATCTATCTATCAATCTATCTATCAATTTATCTATCAAAATATCTATCAATCTAATTATAATCAATCTATCAAACTCTCTATCAATAAATCAATCTATTTGTCTATTTATTTTGCTATCAATCTGCTTATCTCTTTATCTATTTGACTATCTATTTATTCATCTATATATTTATGTATAAATCCATCTATCTTCTATATATATCCATCTATCTAATGGTCTATCTATTCATCTATCTATCTATCTATCCTTCTATATATCTATCTAGTTATCTATCTGTCTATCTATCTGTCAATCATTTTGTATATCTATGTGTCTCTCTATCTATATAATAATCTATTTATCTATAGATCTATCTATTAATGAATCTCTCTATCTGTCTCTCTATCTGTCTCTCTATCTATCACTCTCTATATCTATCTATCTTTCAATCTATATATATATATATATATATTTATTTATCAATCTATCTATCTATAAATCTGTTTATATATCTTTCTATCTAACTATCTACATATCTATTTTTGTATATATTTTTCTATCTATCTATCTATTTGTCTATCTATCGATTATATTTATTTATCTATTTGTCTATCTATCTTACTAGCTATCTAAATATATTTGTTGATCTATCTGATTTTATATCTATCTATCTGGATATCTATATGTTTATGTATCTATCTATCAATCCATCTATCAATCTAAGTTTTTATCTATCTATCTATCAATCTATTTTTATATCTATATATCTATCTCTCTATCTATCTGTCTATCTATCTATTTATCTATCTATCTATCTAATTTTTATCTATCTATTTGTCCATCTATCTATCTATCTATCTATCTATTTTCCTATCTATCCACCTAACTTTTTATCTATTTATCTATCTATCTATATAGTTATATATCTATATGTCTGTCTATATATATATATATATATCTGTCTGTCTATAAATCTATCTATCTTTCGATCTTACTATATAGATCTATATATTTGTTTATCTTTTAACTAACTATCTATCTATCTATTTATTTGTCTATCGATCTTTATATATATCTGTATATCTATCTATCTATTTGTCTATGTGTTTATATATCGGTCTATCGATATGACTATCTATTTGTCTATAGATATGTCTTTCTATTTGTTTATATCTATCTTTCTATCTATCTATTTGTCTATTTATATGTCTATCTATTTGTCTATCTATCTTTCTATCTATCTATATATATGCCTATCTATCTATCTATCTACTTATCTAACTATCTATCTATATGACTATCTATTATTCAATCAATATATATATATATATATTTGTATATATATCTATATATATGTCTGTTTATATGTTTCCATATATATCTATCTATTTATCTATCTATTGCTAATCTATATGTCAATCTGTCTATCTAATTTTCTCTCTCTATACATGCCTATCTATGTGTATATTTATCGGTGTATCTAACTATGTATTTATTTATATATTTGTCTTTCTATCTGTCTATATATCTCTCTATCTTTTTTGTCTGTCTATTTATCTATCTATCCATCCAACTATCTATATGTCTATTTATCTTTCTATATGTCTTTCTATCTATCTCTCTATCTATTTATCTATCTCTCTATCTATAAGTCTATCTGTCTGTCTGGCTATTTTGTCTGTATCATCATATCTGTCTATTAATCTATATGTCGATCTAATTGCAATCTGTCTATTACCTGTCAATCTATCAATCAATCAATCTTTCTATCTTTCTTATTATCGGTCTTTTTATCTATCTTTCTATATGATTATCTATCTCGCTGTGTATTTATATGTATATATGCATATCAATATGTCTGTATATCTATCATCAAATTTGTCTATCTATATATGTCTGTCTATCTATTTGTCTATCTATATTTCTATCCATCTGTATATATGTCAATCTATCAGTCTATTTATCTATCTTTATATCTTTATGTTTATCTATTTGTCTATCAGTTTGTATATCTAACTATCTATATGTCTATCTATCTATCTATATGTCTATCTATCTTTCTATCACCATATCTATCTATCTGTTTGTTTATCTGTCTTTCAATATGTATATCAATCTTTCTATCTATATGTCTATCTATCTTTCTATCACCATATCTATCTATCTATTTGTTTATCTGTCTTTCAATATGTATATCAATCTTTCTATCAATCTATCTTTCAATATGTCTATTAATTTATCTATTAATTTGTCTATTAATTTGTCTTTCAATCTATTCTCTATATGTCTAACTAACTTTCTATCTATTTGTCTATCTATATGTCTATTTATCTGCCTATCTATTAGTCTATCTATTTATCATTCTATCAATCTATCTATTTATCTATATATCTATCTATCTATTAGTCTATCTAATATCTTTTTATCTATCTATCTTTCTATGTGTCTATCGATTTATCTATGTTTATGTCTATATATATGTCTAACTATCTATCTATCTATATATCTATCTATATATCTATCATTTTATCTATCTTTCTAACTATCTATCTATCAAACTGTCTATAATATGTCTATTTATTTTTGTGTTTTTGTGTCTAACTATCTTATTATCTATCTATCATTCTGTCTATCTATCTATTTATATATATATGTAATTATTTATCAATTTGTCTATCAATCAATCTATCTATCTAACTATCAATCTATCTATCAATCTAAATATCAATCTGTCTATCTATATGTCTCTCTATCTGCCTATATATCTGTCTATCTGATTATCTATCTATATGTTTATATATCTATCTATATTTATGATTATCTATCTATCTATCCAACTATTTATCCATCTTACTCTATGTATATCTATATTTCTATCTATTTATCTGTCTATATATATGTCAATCAATTTGTCTATCTATGTGTCTTACTATCTATCTATCTATATATCTATCATGTAATCTATCTATCTATCAATTTATCTATTTATATGTATAACTATTTGTCTATCTATCTGTCTATCTATTTTTTTATCAATATGCATATCTATCTATAAATCTATCTATATATTGATATATTTATCAATCTATCAAACTATATAATCAATCTATAAATCGAGCTCTATTTGTTGTCTATCTATCTATTTAACAATCTTTCTATCTATCTATTTATATATTTATCTGCTTATCTATCTATTTATCAATCTGTCTGTATAATAATCTATCTCTCTATTTGTCTATTTTTCTATCTTTCTATCTATATGTTTGCCTACTTGTGTATTTATCTTTCTATCAATTTGTCTATATATTTGTCTATATATCTATCATCTATTTATCTGTATGTCTATCTGTCTATCAATCATTCTATTTATATGTCGATTATCTATCTATCTATGTATTTATTTGTGTATCTATTTGTCTATGTATCTTTCTATCTATCTATCTATCTATATATCAATCCATCTAAGTATCTATCTATCAATATGTCTATTTATATGTCTATCTATCTTTCTATCTATATTTCTTTAATTTGTATATCTATCTGTCTATCTATCTATCTTTCTATATGTCTATCTATGTCTATTTATTTGTCTATCTTTCAATCTATATATTTATCTATCTATCTATCTGTATGTCTATCTATATATCTATCTATCGACCTATTTGTCTATCTATCTGTCAATCTATCTCTCAATATATATGTATATCTATCTATCTATCTATATGCCTATCTATCTGTCTTATTATTTTTCTATCTATCTATCTATATATTTTTTAATCTATATGATTTGTCTATATATCTATCTATCTATATATCTATCTATTAATAAATCTATCTATCTTTCTTTTTTTTCTAATTGTGTGTCTATCTATCTCTCTATCTATCTATATATCTATCTGTTTATCAATGTGTCTATATGTATGTCTATTTGTATTTCTATCTGTCTAACTACATATCCTTCTAACCATCTGTCTATCTATCTATCTATATATATGTATGTCTGTCTTTCTTTATTTCTATCTATCTGTCTATCTATCTATATGTCAATCTATCTATCTATCTAATTTCATATCTATCTGTATATCTATCTATCTAACTATCTTTCTTTCTTTCTTTCAATATATCTATCTGTATATCTATCTATTTGTTTATCTACCTTTCTATCTATCTATGTATCTATCTGCCTATATATTTTTCTATATATTTTCATGTTTATCTATCTATTTATCCATATATCTATATTTCTATTTATCTGTCTATCTATATTTCTTTTTCTTTTGTCTATCTATCTATCTTTCTGTCTGTATATCTATGTGTGTATCTATATATATATATATGTATCTACCTATCTATCTTTCTATCTTTGTATTTTATATCTATCTATATGTCCATCTAATTTTCTATCAATCTATCTATCAATCTATCTATCTGTTGATCTATCTAAAATTGTTAATAAATAAATAAATAATTATTTTTATTATATTAAAAAGGACTAAAATAACTATTTTTAAAAATATAAAAATAAGGACTAGTAAATATATTAATTTATTATATAAATAACTATTTTATAAAAATAACTATTTTTATTATATAAATAACTATTTTATATAATAAATAAATAATTTAAAAATATAAAAATACAAAAAAATTATATTAATTAGGACTAAAATAACTATTTTTATTATGATTTAATTTTTAAAAAGAATTATCCAAAAAAAATTTCAAAAATTATTAATTAAGAAACATAAAAATTTGTATTAAATTAATATTAAATAATTAATTCAAAAAGTAAAATAAATTTTTTCGATATTTTAAAAATTAAATTAATATACATTAAAATTTCTACTAATATAAATGTAAAATAATTCATTGTATGATAATATTAAAAATATTCAAAAATATTTGAATTGACGAATAAACTAATAAATATTACTATTATTATATGTATAAAATAAATTTTATGATTATAAGAAACCTTTAAAAAATTAATTAATATAAAATATGAAAATATTGAAATATAATAAAAATATAAATTTTTTCAATATAGTTAAAAGAAAATAAATTAATATTTAAAAATAAATACATAGATGTCTGCTCCTGCTAAAATTTATAAGAATTAAATAATTAAATAATATTTTTACTATTAACTTTTAACATTAAGTCTTTATTAAAATAATAAATATAACTTTTTTTAATTAACTTCTCACTTTAAAAATTTTTTGAATTTTAAAAATTATTAATGATATCAAATAATATGAAATTTTATGCCTTTAAAATTATTTCATATTATCTTCATAAAAATTAATATGAATTCATCAAAATTTATCACCATAAAATATAAATTTTTATATATTTTTTAATATTAAAGTATTTTATAACTCTTAGGAGAGTAGCTAGAAGACAAATCATCTTTTCATGTATGTCTTATTATATGAAGTTTATTAATTTTGTAGTTATTTGATATTTTTTTTATAAGACTAAACATATATTTTTTTAAATTGTTTATATATTTATTATTTAATTAATATTATAATAAAAAATTGTAAGGTGTTTATTTTTAATGTGTACCTTGCTACACACACTTTAATTTTCATGAAAAAATTTTGATAGTAAATAAAATAAATGAGTATTTTTGTATTTAATATATATATATTGTTTATTTAATGTTTTTATAATTAAAAATATAAATATTAAGGTAATATATATAATCACTTATTGAGACTCTAGAGACAACTCTAATAAGTGAAGCACATATCCTCAGTAGTCCACCATCTATATCTCATCACCGATGCATCAAAATTTATTCGAATATTAAGCAATAATTTGTTATTGATTTGAGGCACATTTTCTACTCAATTTTTCGTCTATTATCTTAATGCAAGAGTTTGTGTATTGAGTCTGTTAATTTTTTTTCGGAAATTCTTCTTCTTTAATCACCATTATATGCTTGGATTGCTTATATAAACTTATTCGTATACATACTTCAAGCATTTATGATATAATGCGTTCTCATTGTGTGGATGTTGATGGTGCATAGCAGATATGCCGACTTGATATCTACATAAATATACAAAACTATATATAAATCATATACATAAACATAAGTGTATTTATATAAGTGTATTTAAACATTACTATATATCAATATGCATGTGTGATATAATTTGAATTTTTTATATGTGTATTTTACAATATATACAACTATAAAAACAGTATACATAAACATAATTATATATAAATGTATTTAACAATATGTATATCAACATATTAGTATATATAAATATAATTATCTACATTAATATACATAACTATATATAAATAGTATACATAAACAGTATAAGGTTTGCTGACTTGATATCTACATCAATATACATAACTATATATAAACGGTATACATAAATTGTATACATAAACATAAGTTTATTTTATATAAGGGTATTTAAACATAACTATACATCAATATGCATGTGTGATATAATTCAAATTTCTTATATAAGCGTATTTAATATACTTATAATTATAAAAATAGTATGCATAAACATAACTATATATAAATATAACAACTTATATTTAATATACATACACATATATAGATATATAACTATGTATGAATGTATTTAACAATATGTATATCAACATATTACTATATTTAAATGTATTTATCTACATTAATATACATACCTATATATAAACAGTATGCATAAATAGTATACATAAACAGTATAAGGTATGCCGACTTAATATCTATATCAATATACATAATTATATATAAACAGTATAATTAAATAGTATATATAAACATAAGTGTATTTTATATAAGTGTATTTAACCATAACTATCCATCAATATGCATGTGTGATATAATTCAAATTTCTTATATAACTATATTTTACTATATCTATAACTATAAAAACAGAATAGATAAAATGACTATATATAAATATAACAACGTATATTTAATATACATACATACATATATACATACATATATATATATATGAATGTATTTAGCAATATTATATATAAATGTATTTATCTACATTAATATACATAACTATATATAAACAGTATACATAAACAATATACATAAACAATATAATGTATGCTGACTTTATATATACATTGATATACATAACTATATATAAATAGTATACATAAACAGTATACATAAACATAAATGTATTTAACAATATGTGTATTTTACTATATCTATAACTATAAAAATAGTATACATAAACATAACTATATATAAATATAACAATGTATATTTATTATACATATATATATAGATATATAACTATATATAAATGTATTTAACAATATGTGTATCAACATATTACTATATATAAATGTATTTATCTACATCAATACCTATACATAGCCATATGTCTAAATATATATAATTACATGAAAAACTATGTATAACTACATCTACAACAAATATAACTACATGCTTTAGAAACTTAATATCCATTCATATCATTTATCTCATTCATACATGTTTTTTTTGGATATTTTATAAATTTTTATCATTTTCCCATATAGTTTAGGAACTTAAATTTAATTTTTTTAACCTCAAATGTTTTTTTATTGTATTTTTATATGTTTGTATAAATCATTATGATTTAATATGTTTAGTGTTTGTATTTTTGTTTCACTTAATATCATTTAACTAAAATTAATTTCTAATTAAAATGTTCATTTGTTAAAATTCATTTTGTAAATTTCAAAACAAATAACAATATATTTGTGTAATAAATATTATAAAAAATTTTTAAAATATATATGTGATGTAGTTTCAATTTATAAAGAAAAAACATTAAAAATAAAATTTATTTATAAAATAAAATTTGCACATCATAATATTCAATATGTTATATGTATTATAAATAAACAATGTTTGAAATGTATTTATTTATTACAAAAAAAACATTGTAATGTATTAAATTTGAAAAAAAAATCTAAAAATAATTATTTCAAAAAACAAATTCATATATTTATATGGTCAATTATATATTTTGAATAAAATAAAAAAATAATTACTTGTAGAAAAAGTTACTCTTGTATTTATATGGTAATCTGTTTTGTTTGAATATAATTAAAGAGATAATTATTTTTTTACAAACCATTAAAGACATGTATTTATATGCACTACATTATATTTATTTAAATTTTAAAGTTTCTAAAAATTTATTAATAATAATAAATAATAGGTTGAAATTTATCATACACTAATATTTTAATAAAAATATTATATAGAAAAATAAAAACAATATTATCTATTTATGAACTATATTTTAATTTTTAACATTATTGTAAAACTAAAATAATTTACAAATATGCCAACTTCATTTCTATATATGAGTATAATGATAGTTATTTTAATATAAATATTAAAAAAACAACTATTTGAATAAAATAGAAGCTCATATATTCAATTCACAATTTTATTTTACGCAAAAAAATACTTCACACGCGCACACACTCACTCACACACACGCATACACACAAATATTTGTTTTAAATATAAAGAATTTACAATATTTTATAAATTGGGTACAATATATAATATATTATTTTAATTAAATTTTCAAAATGAAAAAATTTTAAATACATTTACACACACACATATATAATAGTTTTATGTGTAACTTTAAAAACACATTATGTATATAGGTATATGAGAGTATTTGTCTGGGTGTACAGTAGTATATGCATGCATACAAGTATATACACACTACTTTGAAAATGTAGATACATGTGTGAATATATACAAAAGTAAAAATATGTGTATGCTGGTATATAATGAATAGTAATGTATATGGATGGATAAATGTGAGTGTGTGTGTAGGGCAGTGTATATGCACATATATATTTATGCATATATATGTAAATATCAATATTAATTTTGAGAAGAAAAATACTTGAGCACATAAATATTAACATGTTCCACAAATTCGTGAGAGTAGGAGCAAAAAGTGACATTATTGCAAGATACTACTAATCTCTCATCTATAACATTTTGCATCATAATTTGATCAGAGTACTACTTGCAATTATAAGGATCATTCAATACTACATACCATGGAGTTACATTTTTGAACTTTATTACTTGTTAAACTCATATACTTGTGATACATTTTACCGTGCTATAAAATAATTAACACTTAGTCTTGTATCTCTATAATTTCAAATCTTAATGGTCATTGAGCTATTATAATTACAATGATTCTTAGATTTAGACCTCTTGTTTTTTGATTTGCTTTGACATTTTCTCTTTGTTGAATTTCTTTCAATTAACTTTGTATAAAATTCTAAAGAGGTTGATGTTTCACTTTTCTATCGCTTTTGAATCTCCTTGCTGAGAATTAAATCCTGAACATCATCAAATTTCAATTTATTAGTTTTTGCTGAACTTTGCACAACTATAATTGTAATACGTTAATTTTTGATAGAGAACACAAAATTATCAATACACATACTTCATCATTGACTTCAATACCAAACAAAGTTAAATTGGGTTGTGATTGTGTTGACTTCATTGAGTTGCTAGGTCACTGATGTCTTTTCTGTCAACTACAGATGGAAAAATACTTCATCATGTTCACTTTTTTAGCTTCAATTAGTTTTTCATATATAATAGCAAGAGCCTTCGTAAGCCTTACTATGCTCTTCTCATTTTTTATATTGAAACTAAGTTGGTAAGATATCATATTTCAGATGAATTCAAGAGCTAGTATGTGCTCTTCTTCCTTCATAGACTCTATCTTCTTCCTCAGAAGGGGATGATATAGAATTTTCTAGTATATATATTTCAGATAGAAGTTCATAGACTCTATCTTCTTCGGATTTCTAATAATTTTTTCATAGTATTTCATGAGAAATAGTACCATATAAATTGAAATCAGATTTCTTTATGTATTATATAGGAGTAAAATAAAATCAAACATAAAAAAAAATAGTAAAATGATATATTTATTCAATCAAAATGGAATAAATATATTAAATCAAACTCAATTTTAATCAAACTAGTTAGATCGAATTAGTTTTACGTCTCTCTCATTCTCTTTGACATAGAATTTGTCAGAATTCATGGCAGAATATTTGAGACCTTGGAAGAAGTTGATGTTAAGAGACTGTGGAATATGGTGATGATGATGCACCACTAGGTGAGCTCCATGTCAAGGCGCTTGGTGTATTTTTCCAAGCATAGATATGATTAATCCAATGTCATTTCTATATTTAGCTTATTTTGCCAACTAGAATCTTTTGTTGGCCAAAAATAATGACAGAGAGTGATCTTTTGTTTTTTTTGTTACATCTAACCACTTCTTCACACAAGTTACTTTCCAAAATGTAACAATAAAAGCAAGGTGTCTATCATCAATTAATTTCATACAAATATATATATATATGTGTGTGTGTGTGTGTGTGTGTGTGTTGTTATATTTATACATATTTATGTTTATGTATATGATTATTATAGTTATAGATATAGTAAAATATATTAATATAAGAAAATCAAATTATATCACACATGCATATTGATGTATAGTTATGTTTAAATACACTTATTGATTTGACGAACGTAAATGTATAAAGATTTATACATTTATATATAATTATATATAAATGTATTTAACAATATGTGTATCAACATATTACTAGATATAAATGTATTTATCTACACAAATACCTATACATAGCCATATGACTAAATATATATAATTACATGAAAAACTAAATATAACTACATCTACCACATGTATAACTACATGCTTCAGAAACTAAATATCCTTTCATATCATTCATCTCATTCATATATATATTTTTTTGATATTGTATAAATCTTTAGTATTTTTCCGAAAATTTTTGGAACTTAAATTTAATTTTTTCAACTTTAAATGTATTTTTAATGTATTTTTAATGTATTTTTATATGTTTGTATATATCATTATAATTTAATATGTTTAGGATATGTATTTTTGTTTCACCTAATATCATTTAACTAAATTTGATTTTTAATAAAATGTTTATTTGTTTAAATTCTTATTGTAAATTTCAAAACAAATAACAATATGTTACTGTAATAAATATTATGAAAAATTTCTAAAATATATATGTGATGTAGTTTCAATTTACACAGATAAAACTTTAAAAATAAAATTTATTTACAAAATAAAATTTGCACCTCATAATATGCAATATGTTATATTTATTATACATGAACAATGTTTAAAATGTATCTATTAATTACAAATAAAAACATTGACATGTATTCAATTTTAAAAAAAATTTAAAAATAATTATTTAAAAAAACAAATTCATATATTTATATGGTCATATATATATTTTGAATAAAATAAAAAAATGATAACTTGTAGAAAAATGTACTCATGTATTTAAATGGTAATCTGTTTTTTTTGAACATAATTATAGAAATTATTGATTTTTTACAAAAGATTAAAGACATGTATTTATATGCACTACATTATAATTGCTTGAAATTTAAAGTTTCTAAAAATATATCAATAATAATACAGAATAGGTAGAAATGTATCATAGACATTAATATTTTAATAAAAAAACAAAAACAATATTATCTATTTATGACCAATATTTTAATTTTTAACATAATTTACAAAAATACCATTTTCATTAATTTATATGAGTATAATGATAGTAATTTTAATATAAATATTAAAAAAACAACTATTTGAATAAAATAAAAGCTCATATATTTAATTCATAATTTTATTTTATGCATTAATATGCTTCACACACACACGAACAAATTTATTTTAAATATAAAGAATTTACAATATTTTATAAATTGTGTACAATATATAATATTTTAATTTAATTAAATTTTCAAAATCATAAAATTTTAAATACATTCACACAGACACACACACACAGACACACACACACACACATATATAATAGTTTCATTTGTAACATTAAAATACATTACGTATATAGATATATGTGTGTGTTTGTGTGGGTGTTAAGTAGTATATGCATGCATACAAGTATATACACTATACTTTGAAAATGTCGATACATGCGTGAATATATATCAAAGTACAAAAATGTGTATTGTGATATATAATGTATAGTAATGTATATGGATGTATAAGTGTGTGTGTGTGTGTGTGTGTGTGTTGTTCAGTGTATATGCACATATATATTTTTGCATATATATGTAAATATCATAATTATTTTTGAGAAAAAAAATACTTAAGCACATAATTATTATCATGTTTTACAAGTTCATGAGGGCACAATCAAAGAGTGACATTATTGGAAGATACTACTAATCTCGCATCTATAACACTTTGCCTCATAATTTGATTTGAATACTACTTGCAATGATAAGGTTCATTCAATACTACATACCATGGAGTTACATTTTCATTCAATACTATTATTTGTTCAAATAAAAAAATCTATCTAATATCTTCTTCAACAACTCTTCGTCTTCTTTTTCTAGTCTTGATAAGCTATTTTCAATTTTAATTATATGTACATTTCTTATCTAATATCTCTAGTTCAAACTATGGTAATAGTAAAATCCACCAAATCAATCTAGGCCTAATATCTTTATTTTCTATGATATATTTGATTATAGATTATTTAGTATGTACTATGACTGGTTCCCAGTAAATATGATATGAACTTGCCAAAAGAAAAAAATATTTATACAAGTTCTTTTTCTATAGTGGTGTAATTCAATTAGGCATCTCATAGTGTGTTGTTATCACAATATATGATAACTATTTATAAATATTTGTATAACCATATAAAACTCTTCATAATTATATTTAACTATATTTGGAACTATGTAAACTATTTTTATAACTATATTAATAACTATATATAATTATTTTTTTAACTATATAATATTTTATAACTATATGAGTACTTCTATATAACTATATTTTTAACAAAATATATCATATGTATAATTATATATAACTTTATATAATTGTAGTTTACTATATGTATAATAATATATAAATATATCTTTAACTACATACATATTTATAACTACATGTGTATGACTATATATAAATATTTGTATAACTAACACTCTATATAATTAAATATAATTATATTTGTATCTATGTATACATATATGTATTTATATAATAAAATCTATATGTTTATTTATATCTTTGTATATATTTATATATAACTACTTATAACTACTTGTATGAATATATCTATATATAATTATATGTTTAACTTTATATAACTCTTTTTTTAATTATATATACTATAGGTATAAGAACATATAGAGGTTGACCTCCCTCTTTGGTGACCATCTCTTGAGGTCTATTGATTTTGTTTCTTTCTCTCATCAGATCTTTTTACTACTATATGACAAAGGATTTGAGATTTAGTGGAAGAAATGAGATTTACGTTCACAAAGCTATTTAGTAGGCTGTTTGCCAACAAGGAGACGAGTATTTTGATGTAGGTCTTGATGCTGGTGGAAAGATAACCATTATGTATAAGTTGATGTTTGGTGAAATTGTCACCACAATTCCTATTATTGTCTTCAATGTAGAGATTGTTGAATATAAAAACATTAATTTCACTGTGTGGGATGTTGGGGGTCAAGACAAGTTTTGCCCTTTCAGGAGGGATTACTTCCAAAATACCCAAGGTCTCATATTTGTGGTGTATAGCAATGACAGAGATTGAGTAGTTGAAGCTAGAGATGAGTTGCATAGGATGCTAAATGAGGAAAAGCTTCGGGATGCAGTTTTGCTAGTGTTTTCTAATAAGCAAGATCTTCCCAAAGTGATGAATGCAGCTAAAATTACTGACAAGCTAGGACTTCACTATCTTCTCCAATGCCATTGCTACATTTAGAGCATCTGTGCTACCTCTGGAGAGGGCCTGTACGAGGGTGTTGATTGGCTTTCCAATTACATTGCCAGCAAATCATAAACAATTTAAGCAGAATGAGGCAAACTTTGTTGACATATCTGGATGACAGTGATGCCGATAATTAAACTATTATAATTTTATTATAATATTAAACTATCAGAGACTTTCTATATTTTGTTGAAATCTATCGGTGTGTTTTATTCTAAAATACATGCTTATTCATCATATCTCTATTATTTATTCTATGTTTTATTTTGTATAACAAATGGTGTCTAAAGGACATGGATGTGGTGGAGGTGGATGTGGATGTAGAAATGAACCAAATTTATCTAGTATGTTACATCATGTTGCAAAATTAGTACCATCTCATGCCCACCATATCTAGACTTCAACATCACAATCACCATCTTCATTTCTATCACCTTCACCATCATTGAGACCTCTACTATCACCTTTATCAAATATAAACCCACCACCCATAATGCTTCCTGCACACACTTTTGATCCATCTCTATCTTCTACACCACATTTTACACCGATAGTTCCCCCATTTACAAAACCAATGGCATCATCAAATGTTGTGCCTTCCTCTACAGTTAGTGCAATGTTAGTAATTGAGATTATGGATTAGAGGTAAAATAAATATGTAAATATGACTTGAAAAAAAAATTTTGATGTTACCGTAAGTGGTTTTTTTATATTTTTAAGATTTGCTTGTTTTTTATATTATTTATTTTTTTGTACAGTTTTATTCCACCACACAAGTGTTCAATATAATTACAAAGTCTTTGAAAAAAATGGTTGATTCTAAATCATTCTCCTGGAGAAAGTTTCTGAATTGACAAAAGAGTCTTATTTTAATGCCTTTCAGGTAAAAATAACAAAACAAAAGCATTGAAAAATAATTATCTAATTACTTAACTTTTATGTTGGCTATTATTCAAGCAGTAAATAATTATGTTATTGTTAATATAAATTCTTTTGTGATTTTTCTAAATAAAGAATTAGTGTACACGGGCACTCAAATTTGATGGAAGGATAAAGTCATTATGGGAGATCAAAGCTGCTCAACAGTATTCTAATTTTGTCCAAAAATTGAAGAATATGAAAGAAGTGCCTGATTTTATATCTAAGGATGACTGGCCTGAGTGGCTTAAGTATTGGGAGGAGACAGATGTGAAGAAAAAATTAGATATTGCTCACAAAAATCAACGAAGTGAGGTTGCTGGACTAGGTATTAGGAATCTGTCGAAACACAGAAGGGTCAAAGTCGAGCATTGAGAACGCTCGAGATTTGGTACAATTTTAAAAATTTAAACATTTATATATTTAGTGGTTGTCCTAATAGTCCAATAATTCAAATCTCTACATGGTTTTATTAATTTTGTTACATTTTTTGATCCTTGTTTTTTAATGACTTAATAAATTCATATACTAGGCAGGAGAATTAGGTCGAGATCCTAATTTTTTTGAGATTTTCAAGATGATGCATGTGAAGAAAGTGGATGGTCAGTTTGTTAACAAGTCTCAGATGATTTCTTTAAGAATTTGTTATATTAATAAAAATTTATAAAGCTACGGTACATCTTGAAAGTTGTTTGGAATGCAAAATATTTATTTTATTTTATGTATATCTAGAATAGTATTTTTCTCTATTTTATCTCAGGAACTAAAGGAAGAATGTGTGATAGCTACTCATCAACAAGTTGATGGTACTTTGGATCTTCAACCATTTGATTATGATCCTATTTATTTGGAGACTATAAGAGGTCATAAGAAGCAGCGATTGTACGTCATCGGCTTGAAGGGAGTTACATTTTGTTGTAGTAGTCAAGCTTCTATTTCATCTGTCTCAGCAATGGTGGATGAGGCGGTCGAACAACAAGCAATGGAAACAAATGAATATATTGTAGTTATGGAGAACGAAATGAAAAAGAAGGATGAGTAGATATCTCATTTGAAAGACGAAATATATGAAATTAAAGAATATAAGGATGAGCAGTATACTAATCTGATGGAAGAAATACAAGAAATTAAAGAAATGAATGATGAGATGAAAGAAATTAAGAATGTAATGCAACAGCAGATGTCCTATATGGAGTCACAGTTAGTGGCATTGGTGTAACAAATAACATTCCGAGATCCATCTGTGAAACCTCACAGGAGAGGATAACTTTCCCCACTAATTGTGAGAATGATTTCGTATGAGAATTATTTCTAAACTGTTATTGATTTTTGTCTATGTGTAGCAAAACATAATGAGATTTTTTGTAGGTTTCAATTTTTTTATCCTGGTTTTCTTCTTTTATTTGCCGATTAACTTAAATAATGAATCTTTGTAGGACACATTATGTGAGACGCAAGAAAAAATTCTGATTCAAAGTATTCAGACATCGCCGTATCCTTCCAATGCATTGGTCCCATATTTACCGATTTCAGCTTGATCAAAAGGAGTCCTAGCTCCTATTATCTTCATTATTCCTAAAACATTTTATTTTTGCACTCTCTTTCTCTCTAAACATCATTGATGAACATCTTTTCGATTTTTGTTGGAGCTGTATGACTATCAACTTTAATTTGTATTTGTTCGTGTCTATAATAACTATTTTTATATATTTGTGAATATGTTTGTGTGTCCCCGAATTTTTTGGGTAGAGTTTTAGCCTATTATAGGTATGTAAAAGCCTTGGCTGGTCCTCCATGGTGCTGGGATCAACACCTTAGCTTCTAAAGTTGTGAGATGAACCAAAATAATTAATTCCACGCAAATGCAGGGTTGTTTTTGACACTCTTATTTTGTGCAAATAAGCGTCGTCGTAGTTTAGATCTGTGACTGCTTGTTATCAGTTATTGGTTTGTAAATGTAGTATGTTATGCTCTATGTGCATGTGTTACAATGTTTTCTATCTGCGAGGAGTACCAAAGGAAAAAGAACTAGAAATGCTGACCATGTCTAAGAGACCTATATGTGTATTTTTTAAGTCTTATAATATTTTCTTCTGTTGTCTTTTATGGTATGTGTATTTGCATGAAAGTACAAATGTATATGTCATCTAAGGCTATGTGATTATATATAACTACATATAATACTTTAGTATGTACGTACATATATACTTGGTTTAAATGTATGTATATACTTAGTATATATATACGTATATACTGAGTTTTAAATACGTATATCCTAAGTATATATGTTTATATATACTGAGTATATGTGTACATATATACTCAGTATATATTTTCGTATATATTGAATATATTTGTATGTATATACTTAGTATATACATATATATATATATATATATACTATAGTATATGCGTATGTATATACACAGTATATATGTAATTTATACTATAGTATATGTACGTATATACTCTGTATATACTTAATTTTATATTTTAGTATATATGTATGTATATACCAAGAAAATATATAAGTGGGTGCATACATTTATTTTTAGACATACGTAAATACCCATTTACACACATACACACTATTGAATATATAATTGCTCAGGCTGGTCTGGTCATCATCGTCCATTGCTCAGAGGTGTAAGTAATAAAAGACCTGGATATTAAACTTTTTTTAAAGTTGTGAGATAAAGATATTTCTGGTCCAGGTCAACCAGACATATAGAGGTTGGTCTTAAAAATCTTAGTAATTGTATTGATATGTAATTATCACATGGTACAAAGCGAACATTTGAGTAAATAAGTTTTTTTGCTCTTGGTTCTGCAATGATTGGTTCTAATTATACTAGGTCTTAGAATGATGACGATGATGATGCTGGAGTAGTGTCATGTAATTCTGGTCCAGGAAGAACATCATGTCCTATTTTGGGAGAGGCTGCTCCCCACCTTGTCATAAACTCGCTCAATCTCAAGTTCATCAGTCTAGCATCATCGCTCGCCCTACTTTTATTATCAGCAGCAGCAACGGTGGCAATGGTGGCAGCAATGACAGTGGGGCAGCAGCGGCACTGGCAGTAGAGATGGTAGTGGTAGTAGAAACATCAACACATCTTGCATATACGTACGTATATACTCTATATATACGTATGTATAATACTCTAGTATTTTATGTACATATATACTGAGTATATATGTACTCATTATATATGTACACATAATACTGTACTTTATATATACATATACTACAATAATATATGTACGAGTGAAATTCTAGTATATATGTACACATATACTATAGTATTATATATTAATAAAAACATAGTTATATTTATTTATTTTGATTTGATTGAGTAGTTTAAATTTCTTACATATATGGTACCGCATTGTTCTCCATATGAAGTTTGTATAAGTGAAGGGATTTTTCACTAGACATGATGCACCGTGATTCGGACAACTTTGTCGCAGCAGAAAGTTGGTGATCGAAGGAGTAGAGGGAGAGAAAGTAACTTTAATGCATGGATAGATTGTACTTTCTGCACTGTCGGTAGATACATTGATGAATAAGATGTAATAAAATTTTGTTATTTTTTTGTTTTAATTATGTAAAATATTGTATTAGAATAAGCTATTAAATAATTTTTTTAATTATAAATTTTCATTTATAGTTTCTGTTTTTATTGAATTTAATATAAAAATATTAAAGTATTTAATTAAACATTTTTTTAAAAAAATTAAATTCTAAAAATAGTTATGAAATTAAAAAAGCTATGGAAACATCCCTAGCTAATTTAGAAAAATTTCTTTAGCTAATTTAGCTAGTGAAAATTCCATTGCTAAATTAGCTAGGGGAAATTCCCTTACTTTAATAGCAAGGGAAAACTCATTTGCTAAATTAGCTAGGGAATTTTCCCTAGCTAATTTAGCTAGGGATATCTTTATTTTAGCAAGAGATTATTTTCATCGATATATTTATTTTGCTAGAGACTATTTTCGTAGCTAATATTTAGTGACGAGCACTTTAGTTAGGGAAAACTCCATTGTTATATCCGTTTAGCGATGGAAACTCTCATTTAGCTTGCAAATTTAGTCAGGGAAATTATTATTTTTAGCTATGAATTTTTCCATTGCTAAATTATTTGCTAGGGACACTTTCCCTAGCTAAATTTTAGCGATGAGTACTTTAGATTGGGAATGATTCCATCCTTAATCCATCGCTATATCTTATTTAGAGATGGAAAATGCCCATTTAGCTAGGGAATTGTCCCTAGTTATATGAGATTTTTCTTGTAGTATTCACGGAATGATTATACTTTATGCACTATCATTAGATACATTGATGAAGATGTAGATATAATTAAATTTTTTTATGATTATATTTTAACACTGAAACATATTGTATCAAAATAATATATTAACTGATTTTATTTTTTGTTAATTATAAATAATGGTTTATAGTTTATATTTTTATTAAATTTAATATAAACATTTAAAAATATGTAATTAATTTTTTAGTAAAAAAATAAAATTGTAAACATTATTTGGAATGAAAATAGCTAGGGATTTTTCCTTAGTTACCTGGGATTTTTCTTGTTGTGACTGACAAATTGATAGGTAGATAAAGAGATAGAGAGATAGATAAATAGTTAGAGAGATAGACATATATATAGACAAATAAATAGATAAATAGATAGATAGATAGAAACATAAATAGACATATAGACAATCAATTAGATAGGTAGATATATATATATATATATATATATATATATATATATATATTTACAGATATATAGAAAGAAAGAAAGAAATATAGATAGATAGAAAAATAGTTAAATAGATTGAGAGATACATAGATAGATATATATATATATATATATATATATATATATATATATAGATAAATAGATAACTTGATAGACAGATAGATAGATAGACAAATAGATAAAGAGATAGATTGAGAGATAGACAGACAAAAAGGCAAACAAATAAATAGACATATATACTGATAGAGAGACAAATATATAAATAGATAGAAAGTTAGACAGATAAACAAACATATAGATAAACATATAGATAGATAGATATATAGATAAATAGATAAATAAATAGACAAATAGATAGATAGATAGACAAAAAGATAAATAGCCAGATAGATATATAGATAGACAGATAGATAGAGAAATAAATAGACAAATAAATAGTCAGATAGTTAGATAAATAGACAGATAGATTGACAGATAGACAAACTGATAGATAGACAGATAGATAAACATTTAGATAGAAATATATATAGATAGATAGATAGACATATAGATAGACAGATAAATAGATAGACAAACATGCAGACACATAGACATACAAATAGACAGATGGATAGATAGATCTATAGACATGTAGATAGACAAATAGATAGAAAGATAAATAGTTTGATAGACTAATGGATATGTAGTCATAAAGATAGTTAGATAGATAGATAAATAGATATAAAGATAGATAAATTGAAAGAGAGATTGAAATATTTATTGATAGACAAATTAATAAATAGATTAATAGATAGAATGTTAGATAGGTTGATAGAAAAATTTATAGACATGTTTATAGATAGATTGATACACTAATTCAAAGATATATTGATAGATAGAATGATAGACAGATTAATAGATAGATAGATAGATAGATAAGAAAATTAATAAACAGATTGATAGATTGATTGAGAGCCAGATATAAAGATAGATAAATAAATAGATAGATCGATAGAATGGTAGATAGACATATAGATAGATATATGTAAATAGATAGATAGAAAGATAGATAGATATATATATATATATATATATATATATAGACAAATAGATAGATAGATAGATAGATAGACTCATTACTAGATAGATAGATAGATAGATAGACAGATTGATAGACAGATTGATAGATAGACAGACAGACAGATAGAATGATAGACAGATTGATAGACGGATAGACAGATAGATAGATAGATACACAAATAGATAGATAGATAGATAGATTATTAGACAGATAGATAGATTATTAGACATATAGAGCTAATCCATTACTAAATTCACTGATTTTCTTGAGTGGAATTTATGTAAATATTACATTGCGAATCCGTTGCAAACTTTTATTTCAATAAAAAATCATAAATCCATTGTTATTCCCTAGCTAATCCCTCATAATTTAGCTAGGGATTGATCCCTAGCTAAATAAATATGTTCTTGTAGTAAAATAGATAGATATATATATAGACATATAGACAAATAGACATATAGATATATAGACATTTAGATGGATAAATTGATATATAAACAGTATACATATAGATAATTAGAAAAAGAGACATATAGATTGATATATAGATAGATAGATTAACAAATAGATAGATATAGATAGATAGATAGATAGATAGACATGTAGATATATAGATAGATTGATTGATTGATCGATAAATTGATAGATATTTAGAAGAAATATAGATAGATATATAGGCAGATAGATAGATAGATAGATATGCAAGTAGATAGATAGATAAACTGATAGAAAGATAGATAGAATGATTGACAAATTGATAGATATTTAAATAGACACATAAAGAGAAAGAAAGAGAGATTGATAGAATGAAAATTTGATAAATAGATAGACAGATAGACAAATAGACAGATTGATAGATAGACAGATTGACAAATAGACAGATAGACAAATAGATAGATAAATAGATAGACAAATAGATAGATAGAAAAATAGATAGACAGATATATAGATAGATTGTTATATAGATAGACAAATTGATAGATATACAGATAATTATGTAGATAGGTAGACAAGTAGACAAGTAATCTGATAGATAGATGAATAGTAAAACAAATTGATTTATTGATAGATAGATAGATAGATAAATGGCCAGTTAGTCATTTTTACAAATAGACAAATATATAGATAGACATATAGATAGATGGACTGAAAGACATATATACATATAGACAAGTAGGCAAATAGACAAAATAGACAATAGGCAAATAAATATATATATATAGATAGATAAATACACTGAAAGATAGATATATAAATAAACATATAAATAGATTGATAAAAAGATATATAGACAAATAGATAGTCAAATAGATAGATATATTGATAGATGTACATATAAATAGTTAGACAGATATACAAATTGACAGATAGACAAATAGATAAATATATAGATTGAGAATTACACAGATAGACATATAGATAGATTGATAGATAGACGTATAGATAAATAAACAGATAGATAGATAGAGATATTAATCATTTGATAGATAGATAGATAGATATTTAGATATATAGATATATAGATATATAGATAAATAGATAGACAGAAAGACAAATATACAAAAAGATAAATAGACATATAGACAAATAGATATATAGATAGATAGATAGATTATTTGATTGATAGACAGATAAATAATAGAATGATAGAGAGATAAATAGAGAGACAAATAAAGAGATTTATAGATAGATAGACATATAGATAAATAGACAAATAGAAAGAAAGATAGATATCCATATAAACAAATAGACAATTAGAAAGATAGACTGATAGATAGATAGAAATAAATAAAGATAGATCATAAAATAGACAAACAAAAAGATATATCGATAGACAGACCGATAGATAGATAGATATATAGATAAATATACAGATTGATTGATTGATTGATAGATAGACAGATAGAAAGACAGCTTGACAAAAAGACAAAAAGACATAAAGACAAAGACATATAGGCATATATTCTGATAGACAGATTGATTGATAAAAAATAGACTGAATGATTGATAAATAAATAAATTTTTACACGGATAGATAGATAGATAGACAAATAAACAAATAAATCAATAGACATATAGATAGACACACAGACAAATAGACATAATGATAAATAGAAAAATAAAAAGATAGATAGATATCCATATAAATAGATTGACGATTAGAAAGATAGACTGACAGATATATAGAAATAAAGAAAGATAGCTAGATAAATAGACAAACAGAAAGATATATCTATAGACAGATAGATAGATATATAGATAAATATATATATATATATATAGATAGATAGATAGATAGATAGATAGACGGATAGATAGACAGATAAATAGACAGATAGACATAATGACATAGAGACATAGAGATATATAGACATATATTCTAATAGACAGATAGAGTGATAAAAAATAGACTGAATGATTGATAAACAAATAACTAATAGATAGACAGACAAAAATGATAGATAGATAAATAGATAGAGAAATATATAAATAAATTAATAAATAGATAGACAGATAGATAGACATATAAAAAATAGACAAATAGAAATATATATAGATATACATATAAATAGATAGATGATTAGAAAGATAGACTGATAGATAGATAAATAGATAGATAGACAGATTGACAGATAGTTAGATAGATAGAAAGATAGATAAATAGAAAGATAGATAGACATATAGACAGATAGACATATAGATAGAAATATAGATATACGGATAAATAGATAAATAGATAGATAGATTGACAGAAAGAGAAATAGACAAATATATAGATAAATATATAGATATATAGATAGATAGATATACAAATAGACAAATAGATACATACATAGATAGACATCTAGATAGATAGACATAAAGACATATAGACATATATACTCATAGACAGATAGAGTCAGAAAATTACACTGAATGAATGATAAACAAATAAACTAAGAGTCAGATAGACAGACAGATATATATATATATATATATATACACATAGATCGATAGATTGGCAAGTAGATAAATAGATTAATAAATAGATAAACATATATAATGATAGAATGATAGATAGATAGATAAACATATAGACACATAGGTTGATAGAAAGATAAACATATAAATAGACAAATAGATATAAAGATAGATAAATAGATAGATAGACAGACAAATAAATAGGTAAATAGTTTGTTTGATATATAGATAGATAGATAGTTTGACATTAGGTAAATAGACAAATTGACATATAGGAATATAGACAAATTTTTAGAAAGATTGACATAGAAATAGGTAGTTAGATAGATATGCTGATAGATAGAGAGATAGATAGATGCATAAATAGATATATTATTGATAAATTAGTAGGAAGGTAGATATATAGATAGAAGGATAGATAAGTATATAGGTAGATAGATATATAGATAGCTAGATAGATAGATTGGTTGATTGATAATTAGATAGATAGATAGATAAATAGATAATTAGATAGATAGATAAATAGTAAGATATATAGATAGATAGATAGATAGATACATAGATCTATAGTTAGATTGTTTGATTATTTGATTAATATATATATATATATATATAAAGTTAGATAGATAGACAGATATAACAAATAAACAAAAATACATATATACAGATAGATATATAGACAAAAAGATATATATATATATATATATATAGTTAGGTAAATAAATAGACAGATAGACACATAGACAGATAGACGAATTGTCAGATAGACAAATAGATAGATATACAAATATACTTATTGATGGATGGACATATAGATAGAAATATAGATGGATAAAAAGATAGATAGAAAAATAGAGATAAAGATACACAGATAAACAGATAGACAAATTGACATATAGATAGATTGATAGGTAGACATATAGATTGATTAAAAAATTGATAGATAAATAGATATACATACATATAGATAGGTAAATAGATATATAGATTGATTTATTGATACATAAATTGATATATATATATGCAAATAGAAAGAAAGATATATGTATATATATATATATAGATAAATAGGAAAATAAAAAGATAGATAGATAGATATATAGATAGACATATAGACCTATAGAATGATAGATAGATAACTAGATAGATAGATATATAGATAGAAAGATAGATTTATAGACATATTGATATATAAACATATAGATAGATAGACAGATATACAGATAGATAGATATATAGATTGATAAATATATAGAGAGATAGATAGTTAGTTAGATAGATAGTTAGACAGATAGATAGGTAGATATATAGATAGATATTTAGATATATAGATAGATATATAGATAGATAGATCAAAGGCAAGTAGATAGATTCATAAATAGATAGATAGACAGATAGAATTATAGAATTATAGACAAATAGATATAAAAAATAGATAAATAGAATGATAGATAGATAGATTGACAGATATATAGATAGCTAAATGGATAGAAGGATTGACATATAGACAAATATATAAATAGATAAATAAATAAACAAATTAGTAGATAATAAGATAATAAGATAGATAGATTGATAGATAAAAAGATAAACAAATTGATAGATATATAGACAAAAAATACACAGATAAATAATTAAATTATTAGAATGATAGATAGTTATATAGATAGATAGATAAAAAGATAGATTGATAGATAAATATATATATAAATAAATAGATAGATAGAAAGATAGAAAGATAAATAAATAGATAGATAATAAAGAGATAAATTGATAGATAAATATATAGATAGAAAGAAAGATAAATTGATAGAATGATTGGTTGATTGATTGATACATTTATAGACAAATAGACATACAGATAGATAGATAGATAGATAAACAAATATATAGATATTAAAGAGAGAAAGATAGCCAAATAGACAAATTGATACATAGATTGATAAATACATAGATAGAAAGACTAATAGACTGATAGACCAATAGATAGATAGAAAGATTAACTTATAGATAGATAGATAGATATACAAATAAATAGATAGATAGATAGACACATAGATACACTTTAAGATAATTATACATATAGACAAATAGATAGATTTATATATAAATAGTATAACATAAAGACATATAATAGATAGACATATTGACCAATAGATTGTAGATAGATAGATAGATAGGCAGAGAGACAGATATATAGATATACAGATAGATAGATAGATAGTTAGATAGATAAAAATATTTATGGATAAATAGAATCATATAATGATAGAATGATCGATAGATATATAGATATATAAACATATAGACAGATAAATAGATATAAATAAAAATAGATCGATAGATAGATAAATAGAATAGATAGATAGATAGATCGTTTGATAGGCAATAAGTAGATAGATAGATAGATAAATAAATAGTATAAAAGAAAGATAGATCAACATATAGATATATAGATAAATACACAAATATATAGATAGAAGATTGATTGATTAATAGATATATAGACAAATAGATAAAAAGAAATAAAGATAGATATAGACATATTTATAAATAGATTGATAAATATACAGATAGATAGATAGAAACATATACATATAGATAAACAAATAGATAGTCATATAGATAGATTAATATATAGACAAAATATAGATATAAAGATAGACGAATAGATAGACATATAGATAGGAAGATAAATAGACAAATTTATAGATAGATGTATAGATAGATGGATAGACATATAGAAAAAAACTAATTTGATAAATAGATAGATAGTTAAATATATAGATATTCAGATAGATAGACAGATAGATAAATAGATAAATAAAATGATAGATAGACATATATATATAAAAAGATATATAGATAGATAGATAGATAGATTGATTGATTGATATATAGAAAAATAGATACACAAATAAATAGATAGATACATAAATAGATAGACATATAGATAAATAGATAGATAGATAGATTGATACATAGATAGATAAGCAAATAAATAGAAAGATAGATTGGAAAATAAATAGTTGGATAGTTTGATTGATAGACAGTTCGTTATTTAGATTGATTAATAAATAAATAGATTGACATAAAAATAAATTGATATTAGATAGAGATAAAGATAAATAGATGAATTGGTAGATAGATAGATAGATTTATAGATAGATAGATAAATAGACATATAAATAGATAGATAGAAAGATAGATAGGCAATAGATAGTGAAATAGATATATAGATAGATAGACAACTAGATAGGTAGATTTATAGATAAATTGACATATAAATAGATAGATAAATAGATAGATAATTAGATAGATAGATTTACATATAGATTGATTGATTGATTCATAGATCTAGGGATAGATAATTAGATATATATATATATATAAGATAGATATATAGATAGACAAGTAGATATATAGATAGATAGATAGATAAATTGATAGATAGATAGATAAATAGTTAGATAGATAGATAGATATATCGACAATTAAGTAGTTAGATAGATAGCTAGATTGAATGAAAAATAGATAGATAGATTTAAAGATAGTTAGATAACATAATGATAGATATATAGATAGATAAATTGTCAAATAGATAGATAGATATAAATATAGATTGATTAATTGATTGACGAATATAAAGATCGATAAATAGATAGATGTATAGATAGACGGAAAGATACACATATAGATAGATAGATAAAAACAAATAGATAATTAAATAGATAGATAGTCAGATTGATAAACAGATTGATAGACATTGATAATTAGAATAAAAGATAGATTGATAAACATATAGATTGATTGATTGATACAAAGATAATTAGATAAATAAATAGACAAATAAAGTGAAATATAGCTAGACAGACAGACCGACCGATAGATAGATAGATGAAAAAATAGATAAATAGATAGATAGATTGATTGATTGATAAATAGATAGATAAATATTTAGATAAATAAATAGATAGTTGATAGATAGGTAGAAATATAGATAAAAAAATAGACAGACAAATAGATAGAAAGACAAATACACAGAAAGATAGAATGAATGATATATAGAAATATAGGTAGACAAATAAATATGTAGATAGATAGATAGACAGATAGGTATAAAGATAGATATACACATGGATAGACACATAGATAATAGATAAATAGACAGATAGATAGATAGATAGATAGATAGAAAGCAATTAAATAGATAGAGAGATAAATAGATATAAAGATAAATAGAAAGAAAGATAGATATATAGATAGATAGATAGGCAGCTTGACTGATAGATAGATAGATAGACATATAAATAGATAGATAGATAATTAGATAGATAGTTAGATAGAGTGATATATTGACAATAGATAGATATATAGATATATAGATATATAGACATATAGATAGATAGATAGATAGACACATAGATAGATATAAATAATGGCATATAGATAGTTAGTTAGATAGGTAAATATATAGACAAATTGATAGACAAATAGATAGATATATAGATAAAAAAATAAATAGACTTATAGATACTAGATAGAAAGATAGATAGACAAAGTGATAGACAAATATATATAGGCAGATTGATAGACAAATAGGTAGAAAAATAAATAGACAAATATAATGATTGATAAATAAATAAATAGAAATATAGTAAGATAGATAGATAGAGAGAAAAATAGATAGAAAGACTGATACACACACACACACACAGATAGAAAGATATATAGATAGATAAATAGATAGATATATTGATTGATTCATAGATAGATAGAGAGAAAAATAGATAGAAAGACTGATACACACACACACACACAGATAGAAAGATATATAGATAGATAAATAGATAGATATATTGATTGATTCATAGATAGATAGATAGATTTAAAAATAGATAGTTTGATAGTTTGATTGATAGACAAATTGACAAATAGATAGATTAATAATTATATAAATTGATAGAAAGATAGATAAATAGATGGATAGGTAGATATATAGATGGATAGGTAGATATATAGATAGATAGATAGATAAATTGATATATAAATAGATAGATAGAAAGATAATAGGCATTAGATAAATAAATAGATATATAGATATATAGAGAAATAGATAGATAAATAGCTAGATAAAAAGATAGATAAAAAGATAAATAAATAAATAAATAGATAAATAGATTGATATATTGATAGATAGATCTATAGATAGATCTATAGATAGATAATTACATTATTATATAAATAGATAGATAGATAGATAGATAGATAAATAGATCGATAGATATACAGATAAATAGATAGATAGATAGATAAATAGATAGATAGATAGATATACAGATAAGATAGATAGATATTTTAACAAATAATTAGTTAGATTGATAGCTAGATTGATTGATAAACAGATAGTAAAATAGTTTTATAGATTGTTAGATAGACAAATACAGATATATAGATAAATTAATAGAAAAATAGATAGATAGATAAAGAGATAGATAGATAGATTGATTGATTAACAAATAGTAAGATAGATTAATAGATAGATGCATAGATAGTTGGATAGAAAGACATATAGATAGATTGATTGATTGATTGATAGATAGACAAATAGATAAATAGTCAAATTGATAAATAGACTGATAGACATATTAATAATTAGATTGATGTATAAATTGATACATAGATTGATTTATTGATACAAATATAATTAGACAGATAGATACACAAATAGATAAATAGATAGATAGACAAATAGATAGATAGATAGATAGCTAGACAAATAGATAAATAGATAGGTAGACAAATATATAGTTAGATAAATATATAGACATATAGATAAAAAAATATATAGACGGATAGATATAAAGATAGAAAGACATATAGACAGATAGATAGATTATTTGAAATATAGAAAAATAGTAGAAAAATATATAGATAGATAGATAGATAGAAAAATATATAGAAAGATAGATATACACATTGATAGACACAGATAATAGATAGAAAGAGAGATAAATAGATAGAATGAAAATAAAAAGATAGATAAATAGATAGATATATAAATAGTTTAATAGATAGATAGATTGACAGTTAAATATATATTTCAATAGATAGATAGACATATAGAAAGATAAATATATAGACAGACAAATATCTATCAATCTATCCATCTACCTATCTCTCTATCTATCCGTCTATCTATCTATCAATATATATGTCAATCAATTTGTCTAACTCTGTCTATTTATCTATCTTTCTTTTTGTATAACTATCTGTCTATATAACTATTGATTTATCTAACTAACTATCTATATATCTGTCTAACTATTTTTTTATCAATTTTTTTATCTATCTGTCTATCTATCTATCTACCAGTCTATATATCTATCAATTTGTCTATCTATCTATCTATCTGTCTGTCTGTCTATCTATTTGTGAATTTGTATTTCTATCTATCTATTTATATGTATGTCTATCTATATGTCTATCAATCTATCTAACTCTCTTTCTAATTAACTATCTATCTTTTTGTATAACTATCTATATGTATAACTATCTATTTATCTAACTTACTATCTATATGTCTGTCAAATTATTTTTCTATCGATTTATCTTTCTATTGGTCTATCTATTTATCTATCTATCTATCCTTCCATATGTCTGTCTATCTATCTATCTAACAAAGTGTCTTTATATCTATCAAATTATATATCTATCAAATTATATATCTATCTATGTGTCTATCTATTCCCCTATCTATCTCTTTTATCTGTCTATCTAATTTTTTATCTATCTGTCTATCAATCTATCTATCTATGTGTCTATTTAATTTTCTATCTTCTATCTATCTTTCTGTCTAACTTTCTATCTCTCAATCTATCATTCTATCTATATATCTGTCTAACTATTTATCTATCTATTTGTCTATCTATCTAGATATCTACCTATGTGTCTATTTTTGTATTTATCTATATATCTAACTATCTATATTTCTTTCTATCTATCTGTCTATCGATCTATTTATTTTACTATCAATTTATTTGTGTATCTATCTATCTATCTATCTGTCCATCAATCTATATATCTATTTATCTAAATATCTATCTATCTATATGTCTTTCTATTAGTCTATCAAATTGTCTATCTATATGTCTATCTACAATTCTATCTATATGTATATCTATATATATATCTATCTATCTTTATATCTACCTACCTACCTACCTACCTATCTATCTATATATCTATCGATCTTTTAATCTATTAATCTATATGTTTGTTTATCTGTCTCTCTTTTTGTCTATCTATCTATTTATATGACTATCTATCTATTTATGTATTTATTTGTCTATCAATCTACCTATCTTTCAATCAATCAATCTATCTATCTATATATCAATCGATCTGTCTATATTTTAATTTGTCTATTTGTCTATCTATCTCTCTATCTATCAATGTATCTATCTGTCTTTCTATATATCTATCAATTTATCTATCTTTTATCTATCAATATGTTTATCAATCAATCTATCTATCTGTCTATAAATTTGTCTATCAATCTATCTATTAATCTATATATCAATCTAACTTTCAATTTATCCATCAATCTATCTATCTAAATATCTATATATGTATGTGATTGTCTTTAGATCCATCTATCTATCTTTATATCTATCCATCTATCTATCCATGTATATTTCCATTTATCAATCCTTCAATCTATCTATCTATGTATTCGTCTATCTATTTGTCTATCTATCTTTCTATTTATCTAACTATCTCTCTATCTTTATGTACATCAATTTATATTTCAATCTTTCAATATATGTGTTTATTTATTTGTCTAATTATTAATCTTTATATTTTTCTATCTATCTATCTATCTATCTATTTTACTATTTGGCTTTCTATCTATATATCTATCTATCTATCCATATATCTGTCTATCTAATTATTTATCTATTTATCTAACTATATGTATAACAATCTATCTATCAATTATTCTATCAATATCTTTATCTATCTATCTAACTATTATGTATGAAGAAGCTACTAAAATGTAAACATAGATATTTAGCTATGTGTCTATCTATCTGTCTTTCATTTAAAATTCCCACCCTGCCACTGCTGTAATCGTGGCTGCCCCCACTGCTGCCACTGCCACCACTATCGCCGTTGCCGCTTCTGCTAATACCACTATCATCACCATCGCCGCTGTCACTGATACTGATACTGATATTAGGTTTTTACATACCTATAATAGGCTAAAACTCTACCCAGAAAATTCGAAGACACACAAACATTTTCACAGATATATAAAAACAATGATTATAGATATGAACAAACACAAATTAAAATTAATTGTCATACAGCTTAAACTAAAATTTAATTAAATAGTTTAATCTTTTTATATTAAATTTTATAAACAGAAACTATAAAAAAAAATTTTAAATCAAACAAAATAATTCATTTAATAATTTATTCTAATACAATATTTTAAATAACTAGAAAAATTTTATTACATCTTAGTAATCAATGTATCTACTGATTGTGCATAAAGTATAATCTATCAATGCATTGACATTGCTTTCTCTTCCTCTACTCTTCCAATCACCAACTTTCCACTACTAAAATGTTGTCCGAGTCATGGTGCTTCATGTCTGTTGAAAAATCCCTTCACTTATACAAGCTTCATATGGGAAATAATGCAGTACCACATCTGTAAGAAATTTAAACCACTAAATAAAATCAAAATAAATTAAAAAAACTATGTTTTGATAAATACATATTACTGCAGAAAAAATATACATATATACAAGCATTTCACTCGTACATATAATTGTAGTATTTGTACATATAAATTGTAGTATTATGCGTACATATATACTTAGTATATATGTACATTAAATAATGCAAGATTATATGTACGTAGATACTAACAATATACGTACGTATATACCACAAATTTTGCAATTCCTGCTACTCCTGTTGTCGCTGTCGCCCTTGTCATAGTGGCAGCAGCCGCTGCGTCTGTTGTCAATGATGTCGCCGCTGCTGGTGCAGCTGCCCTGCTGCTGCTGCCAGTGTTGTCTCTGTTGTCGCTGATGCCAATGCTGCCTCTGATGTTGCCTATGCCTCCACTGCCTTTCCTACCTCTGCTGCTGTCACTGCTACCATAGCTGTCGTAGCTACCGATGATGATAATAGGCTTTTACATACATATAATAGGCTAAAACTCTACCAAAAAATTTGGAGAACCACAAATATTTTCACAGATATATTAAAACAATTAATATAGACATGAACAAACACAAATTAAAGTTAATTGTCATACAGTTTAAACAAAAAAATAATTAAATAATTTGATATTTTTAAATTAAATTTTATAAAAACAAAAATAATAAATGAAACTTTTAAATTAAACAAAAAAAATTATTTAATAACTTATTCTAGTACAATATTTTAAATAACTAAAACAAAAAAATTACAAAAAATATATTACATCTTATTAATCAATATATCTACCGACTATTCATAAAGTATAATCTATCAATGCATTGACGTTGCTTTCTCTCCCTCTGCTCCTCCGATCACAAACTTTCCACTACGAAAATGCGTCTGAATCATGGTGCATCATGTTTGTCGAAATATATATTCACTTATACAAGCTTTGTATAAAAAACAATTTGGTACCATAAATCTACGGAATTTAAACCACCAAATCAAATCAAAATAAATAAATAAATGACTATGTTTTGATAAATATATATTGCGGCAATAAATATGTATATATATACTAGCATTTCACTCGTACATATATTACTATAGTATATGTACATATAAACTACAGTATTATGCATACATATATACTGAGTACTATATATACTGAGTACTATATATACTCAGTATATATCTACATAAAATACTGTAGTATTATATGTACATATATACTAATTATATATGTACGTATATACCACATTTGTTGCTATTGCAGCTGCTCCTGCTGCCATCGCTACCACTGCTGCTGCTACTGAAAATAGGCTCTTACATACATATAATAGGCTAAAACTCTACCCAAAAAATTCAGAGACACTAAAACATATTCACTGATATATAAAAACAAATATTAATGACATAAACAAACACAAATTAAATTTGATTGTCTTACAGCTTTAAAAAAATACAAAAGATATCCAGCAATTATGTTTAGAGATAAAGAGAGTGCAAAAATAAAATGTTTTTAGAATAATAAACATAAGATAAGCTAGCCCTCTTTTTGATAAAGCTGAAATTGGTAAAATGTGTGACCCATGCATTGGAAGTACTATGGTAATGCCTGAATGCTTTGAATCGGAATTTTTTCTTTTGTTTCACATGATGTATCCTACAAAGATTCATAAATGGGTTAATTGGAAAAGCAAAGAATAAAAACAGAATAAAAAAATGAAACCTGCAAAAAATAACATAATTATTTGCTACAAATGGAAAAAAATAAATAACAGTTCAGAAATAATTTTTATACTCAATCATCCTCATAATTTGTATGGAATGCTAGCCTCTCCTGTGAGGTTTTGCAGTTGGATCTCGGAATACTATATGTTGTGCTAATGCATCTAACCGTGACTCCATATAGGACATCTTCTATCTTGTGAGGTTTTGTAGCTGGATATCAGAATGCTATTTGTTGCTCCAATGCCGGTGTGACTCCATATTGGACATCTACTGTTGCATTACAATCTTAATTCTTTTCATCTCATCATTCATTTCTTTAATTTCTTACTTTTCTTCCTTCAAAATAGTATACTGCACATTCTTCTATTCTTTAATTTCATATATTTATTTCTTTAAATGAGATATATGCTCATCCTTCTATTCTATAATTTAATATATTTTTTCCTTCAAATGAGATATCTGCTCATCCTTTATTTTCATTTCGGTCTTCATAACTACAATACATTCATTTGTTTCCATTACTTGTTGTTCGACCACCTCATTGACCATTGCTGAGATAGATGAATTAGAAGCACGACTACTACAACAAAATGTCACTCTCTTCGAGCCAATTCCAAACACTCATTGCTTCTTACAACCTCCTATGGTGTCTAAATAAATAGGATCATAGTCACTTCGTTGAAGATCCATAGAACCCTCAACTTGTTGATGAGCAGCTATCACACATTTCTCCATTAGGTCCCGAGATAAAATAGAGAAAAAAACAATTCTAGATATACAAAAATAAAATAAATATTTTGCAATCCAAACAAATTTCAAAATTTACTATAGTATTATAAAATTTTATTAATATAACAAGTTCTTACAGTAATCATTTGAGATTTGTTGTCAACAAACTGACCATCCACTTTCTTCACATGCATTTACTGAAAATCTGATAAAAATTTTGATCCCGACCCAATTTTCCAGCCTAGAATATGTTTTTATTAAGTCATTAAAAAACAAATGATCAAAAAATTTAACAAAATTACTAAAACAATGCAGAGATTTGATTTATTGTACTATTAGGACGACCAATAAATATATAAATGTTTAAAATTTTAAAATTGTATGAGATCTCAAGCATGCTCAATGCTCGACTTTGACCCTCCTATGTGTCGACAAATTCTTGTATCTAGTCCAGCTACCTCACTTAGTCGATTTTTTCTGGTAATATCTGATTTTTTCATCACATCTGAATCCTCCCAATACATAAGCCACTCGGACCAGGCATCCTCGGATATAATATCGGGCCTTTCTTCATATTCTTCAATTTATGGACAAAATCAGAATATCATTGAGAAGCTTTGATCTCTCATAATGACTTTATCTTTCCATCAAATTTAGGTACCCATGTGCACTTATTCTATATATAGAAAAATCACAAAAGAATCTATATTAACAACATGAACATAATTATTTAGTGCTTGAATAATACCAACATAATAGATAAGTAATTTGAATATTATTTTTCAATACTTTTTTTTGTTATTTTTTCCTAAAAATCATTAAAATAAGACTCCTTTGCCAATTCTAAAACTTTCTTCGAGGAAGATGATTTAGAATCAGCCATTTTCTTGAAAGACTTTGTAATTATAGTCGAATACTTGTGAGATGGAATAAAACTGTACAAATAAATGAATAACATAGAAAACAAGCGAATCATAACAATATTTAAAAAAACTACTGATAGTAACATCAAAATTTTTTTTTCAAGTCATTTTTACATATTTCATTTACATCTCATCCACAATCTCAATTTCTAACTTTGCACTAACTATAGAGGAATTCACAACATTTGATAATATCATTAGTATTATCTAAGTCTGCACATCTTTCTTCCGATGTTGGTACTTCAAATTTTGATCATGCTTTGTTTTTGCAAATCACTCACAAATGACTCTTATCACGAGATAAACTTGGATATGTATAAAAATATACTTGAGCGCCTTGAACTGCCATAATAAATGGCTCATATAGATTATTTATACATTTATGGTTAACATCCACTAGCTTATAATCCGAATGAATCATTGTGCCCACATTTCGTGTAGGATCAAACCACTCACACTTAAATAATACAATCCTATTATTTTTCGAGTCCATGATACTTCAACTCAATAACTTCTTTGAGTTGATCACAATAATCAATCTCATTTGCACTCTCCCATGCCTTTAATGCATACACCACTATTCATATTATTTTAGAAGAACTATGCACGTTTGTGTGAATTTATATCCATTAACAAAATACCTATGATATGTTGTCACATATCTAAACGAGCTTTTACTTAGATATTGAATAAAAATATTTGAATCTCCATTTGAAGGATCAATTGCCTGTGACATAAATTAAAAAATTGATATTAACAAATAAAAGATAATAATAAATTAAATAATTCAAAATTTAAAACTTAATAATTCTCCCATAATTTTTGAACTAATTCGCAAATTTAATTTCTAGCATATAATCGACAATATTGCTGGAAATTGCTGGTTGTCTATATTTTAACTGCTCAACATAAATACTGCACAAATATAAAAAGAGAAAAAAAATGTATATCAATTTTTAATAATTCTTATTATAGATAAAATTAAACAATAATTAAACCTGTAATCATTTTGTGTTTACATACTCAATGTATGTTGCAACCTCGTAACAATTAAGTAAAACTTAGCTCCGGGTTGCTTTGTACTTTTCATCTGTCATACATCTTTTCATATCTCTTCCAAATGTTCTTCCAGGGTGATAGAAGAAAGATAGTTTGTCTACAGAATCATCTTCTGCCATCACATGACCTTCATAATTCAGCGGCACATTTCTATTATTTGTATTGAATTGATCCTCAAAATAATAAGAACAAAATGATTATGCTTCTTCTACTAAATATGCATTACAAATTGAACATTCAACTTTTACCTTGTTTCTAACATTCAATTTCAACTTACAAAGATACCTACAACCATAATGTTAGGTTTCAATTTGGTTAAATTACAATATAACTTAAAGTATAAAATAATAAAACACAATAAATTATATGTATTTACCTCTTAAAAGGATACATCCACCTGAATTGTATTGGCCCTGCAATCCTTGCTTCATATGCCAAATGGACTGGCAAATACTCCGTTGAGTCAAAAAAACTCGGTGAGAATTTCCGTTCAAGCTTACAAATAATAAGTGGAATGTATTATCCAACCTCACCATATCATCTATTTTGATTGTGGTTGCAGATAGCTATTTGAAAAACAAACTAAGTTCTTTAAGGACCTTCTAAACACTTAGTGGAAGTAATTCGGGGAATGCGATGGGTATTAATCTCTACATAAATACATAACAGTCATGACTTTTCATTCCAAATAACTTAAGATTCTTCATATCCATGCATCTACCCATATTTGACACATATCCATCAGGGAATTTAAAATATTTAACCCATTCACATAATATCTATCTTGCCTTCTTATCAAGTGCGTAGCAAGCTTTAAGGAATTTTTCTGTTTCCTCATTCAGTTTCAATTCAGGACACCAACAGTAATCATTTAGCTATTGTCTTGATTTTAAAGTGTCTTTTATTTTTCTGTCAACATTAAGGATTGTGTTAAAAACATTGTCAAAAATATTTTTTTCAATATGCATTACATCTAAGTTATGATAAATTAAATTGGACTTCCAACAAGGCAAGTCCCAAAATATACTACGTTTCCTCCATTCAAGTAAATTGCCTATTGGTCCATTACTTCAAGTAGCATCCTCTTTAGTTACCTTCTTCAAACCCAATCTATGAATCTCTGTAATAATAGCAACTCTTGAACGAACTACTAGTACAACTGTCATCACAGATTTATTTTTTCGAAATGTAGTTCTATTTCTTCGAAATGGATGATTAGTAGGTAAAAACTAATGATTGTTATCAAACCATGACTATTTACCACTAAATTTGAGGGTAAATGCATCAAAATTTTTCATGCAATACGAGCATGTGAATTATCCTATAGTACTCCACCTAGGTAATATTGAATATGCAGGAAAGTCACTTACCATCCACATAAGGGCTGGCCGCATAATGAAATTTTACTTTTTTGAGATATCATACTTATTCACGCCAACATCTCATAAATGATTTAACTTTGCAATAAGAGACTGTAAGAAAACATTCAGCATGTCTTACGAATTTTTTGGTCTTGGATCCAATATTGACAAAAACATATATTGCTCCTTCGAACACAACCATGGAGGCAAGTTATAAGGCGTCACTATCACTGGCCATGATGAATACTATTATCCAGATTTCCCAAATGGCTGAAATCCATCATTGTAGAGAACCAATCTCACATTTCGACTTTCTACAGCAAAATCTTAATGTATATAATAAAAATGCTTCCAAGGAGGTGAATTGGATGGATGACACGTTACCCCTTCTTCAACCTCATGCTCAAAATGCCACCTCATTTCATTTGCAGTAATATTTGATGCATATAGTCTTTATAATCGAGGAATTAATGGAAATTAATACATCTTCTTAAAGACAACCTTCAATTTTTGTCACGTATCTACAACATGATGTGCCTACATAAATTGAGGATGGTCACAAAACTTACAGCTAATTAAATCACTATCACATCCCCAATATAACATGCATCCATTTAAACAACAATCAATTTTTTCCACTGGTAGACCCATTCCTCGTAGTAACTTCTTAGTGTTGTAAAAGTTGTTAGTGATCAAATTATTATCCGAAACAATCTCCTTCATCAGTTCTATCACCTGATCAAATAATTTCTCAGATGTATGATTTTCTGACTTAGTGCTCATTAGTCGAGCCACAAGTGACAATTGCGAATGTGTTTTACAACCAGGCCACAACTCTTTATCTGTAGCTTTAAGCATTTCTTAAAACTTCTAAGCTTCAGGATTAGGTGGTTCATTCATGTAATCCATATTGAAGCCAGCACCAGTAGCTTCTGTGATCATTCTATGGTATCTGTTTGATGATTCTTCACCACAAGAAAATGATTCAATACCCTCATTTTGTTCAATATTCAGAGTCATTGTACTTTCCCCATGATAAATCCAAACAAAATAATTTGGCACAAAGCCATATTTGGCCAAATTATATCTTATAATGTTTGCATCATGAAAAAGAATATAGAGAATAAATAGACAGAAAGATTGATTGATTGATAGACAATTAGAGATTTAGAAAGATAGATTGATAGATAAACAAATAGATTGACATATATTTAGATTGATAGATAAATAGACAAATTGGGAGACAAATAGATAGACAAGCTGATAGAGAGATAGATAGATAGATAAACAAATAGATAGGTAGATACATAGATAGATAGATAAAAAGAAAGATAGTTAGAGAGATAGATAGATTGATATATATTCAGATAGATAGATAGATAGATATACATATAGATAGATTAATAAAGACTTATAGATAGATAGATGCTCAAATTGATAAATATATAGATAAAGACAAATAGAGAGATAGATTGACATATAGATGGACAAATAAACATATATATAGCAAGATAGATAGATAGCTATAAAGATATATATACACATTGATAGACATATTAATAGATAGATTGTTAGATATATAGATTTACAAATTGATAGACAAATTGATACATATATAGATCAATACCTAGATAAATTGATAGATAAATAGATAGATAGATAGATAAACAGATATATAGATATAAAGATAGAAAAATAGTTAGACATATAGATTGATAGATAGATAGAAAAATAGATTGATTGATTGATTGATAGTTAGAAAGATAGATAGACACGTATATATGTAGATTGATAGCCATATCAATAGATAGATAGAAAGAGATATATATAGATAGATTGATAGACGTGTAGATAAACGGAAAGATAGACGTATAGATAGACTTATAGATAGATAGATAGATGGATGGATGGATGGATCGATAAACAATCAAATAGATAGATAGATAAACTTATAGATATACAAATAGATAAATAGATATTCAAGTTGATAGACAGATTGATAGATACATTGATAGATAGATTGATATACAGATTAATAGATACATTTATAGATAGATAGAAAAATTAATAGACATAAAGTTAGATAGATATAATGGTAGATAGATAGATTGACAAATAGATAGATAGACAAATAGATAGACAGATAGATGGACAAATAGACAGATAGATTGATAATTGACAAATAGATTGATAAATAGATAGATAGATAAATAGATAGGCAGATTGATATATAGAAAGATAGACAGATATATAGATAGATAGATACACATATAGATAGAAAAATAGATATAAATAGATGTGTAGATAGATAGATATAGAGATATTAGAGAGATAGATATTTAGATAGATAGACATATAGATAATCAAATAGATAGATACATAAATAGACAGATAAATATTTAGATAGATAGACATATAGATATACTGATAGATAGATACATAAATAGACAGATAGATATTTAGATAGATAGACATATAGATATACTGATAGATAGATACATAGACAAACAAATAGATATATATATATATATATATATATAGTTAAATAGAAAATTAGAAAGATAGTAGGACATATAGATAGAAAAATAAATAGACATAAAAATTGACAAATAGATAGACAGATAAATAGATAAAAAGATTGAGAGATAGATATATAAATTAATAGATAGATAGATAGATAAATAAATTGATAGATAGATAGACAGATTAATTGATTGATTGATTGAAAGATAAATAGAGTGACAAATAGTTATATAACTAGATTGATTGATTGATTGATAAAAAATATATATAATATATACAGATAGATAGATAGACAGGTAGATAGAAAGATAGAAAGAGAGTTTGATAAACAAATAGATAGACATATACATAGATTAACAGATTGATATATAGATAGACAAACATATAGATCACTAAAAGAAAATGTCTGTTTAGCTTATAAAATTTAGCAAGGGAATTATCCCTAGCTAATTCATGAGGGATTTGGTAGGGAATAGCAAAAGATTTTTAACATTACCTTGAATTACAAATTTCCGATGGATTTCTGATAGATTGGTGATAGAAATTTTGATTAAAAATTATCATTGGATAATATTGTAGTAGATTTTCATGCAAAGAATGGCGTCGATTTTAGCAATGGCTTTAGCGATGGATTATCCCTAGCTAATTAGATCGAGACAAATTCATCGCTAAATAATTATATTAGTTTTTTTAATGATTTTATATTTAATTATAAGTGATTATTCCTTAAATGATAATTTTCACAAAATATATGCATTTATCTAGAGATTTTTGCCTAACTATTTGGGCTGGTGATAATTTTTATTGCTAATCTTTAAAGATTTAATTTTTTTAACATTTTATTTGTTTTAATATTTTATGTAATTTTGAATATTAAAGGTATGTCATGGTCTATAAGTGAGTGATCCTTGAAAGATACATTCTCATCGTTTAATTATAAAAATAAGATATTTTAAATAAATAATTTCAAATTTATATAAATACGAAAAATATTTATATTAATAAAGACTAAAATAACTATTTTATGATTATAAAATTTTTAAAAATTTATACATAAAATTTTTTAATTATGAAATTTAAATATTTGTTTAAAAACATTAAATAATTAATTCTATATTTATAATAAATTATATGATATTTTAAAAAATAAATGAATATAAATTAAAATTTATTTTAATAAAAAGCTAAATTAAAATTATTGTATGATTAAATAAAAGATAGTTACAAAAATATTTGAATTAACGAATACACTAGTAAATATTAATATTATTTAAAGTTAAATACAATATTTTCTTTGATTATAGAAAACTTTTTAAAATATAATTACTAAAAATTTCAAAATTTTGAATTATAAAAAAAATTTAAAATTTTTCATAAAATTTAAAAGAATGTAAATTGATATTTAAATATAAATACATAGATGTTTGGCCCTACTAAAATTTATAAGAATTAAATAATTGAGTATGATTTTTACTTTTATATTTTAATATAATATGGTTATTAAAATAATAAATATAACTTTTTTTTTAATAATCTTCTCACTTTAAGTAATTTTTAGAATTTTATAAATTATAAATTTTGTCAAATAATATGAAATTTTAAGCCTTTAAAATTTTTTCATATTATCTTTATAAAAAGTAATATGAATTTTTAAAAATTTATAAACATAAAATATATATATTTATATTTTTAACATAACGAGTGTTTTATAACTTTTAGGAGAGTGGCTTAAAGACCAATCATATTTTCATATGTGTCTTGCAATATGATGTTTGCAAATTTTGTAGTCATTTGTTTTTTTTCTAGTTATAAGGCTATACATTTATTTTTTGAATTTATTTATATAATTATTGTTTTATTAATTTATAATTAAAAATTATAAGATGTTTGTTTTTCATTTGTACCTTGCTACACAAACATAAACTTGTTGAAAATATTTTGATAATAATAAAAATATGAGTTTTTATGTATTTTATATATGTATTGTTTATTTAATGTTTTGATAATGAAAAATTAAATTATTTTGGGAATTTTAAAATTTCAAAACACTATCGTTTTGTGTTCATTTGTTGTCGAGACTATAGTGACAACTCTAACATGCATCAAACTCCTCCGTAGTTCGCCTCTCTCTCTTTACACGGATACACCATAACCTATTAGTAGAGTAAGCGAGAATTTTTTCAGCTGAGTTTCTTATTTATTTGAGGTATGCTTTATAACCTAACTTTTCATCGATTATCTTAATGCAGGAGTGTGTGTTTGGATTCTGCTATTTGTTTTTTCTAAAATTCTCCTTCTACCCTAAATATTACCGTATATTGCATTTTTTATAGAAATTATATTGTAGATATTTGTGTCTGTATGATATTGTGTAAAGTCAAGTTTTTGCCATAATTATATAAAAGGTCGAGGATCCTCCTCATGCACGTAGTATTAATTTGGATGTTCATGGTAAATCATTACAAGTACCAAAATAATTAATAGCCATGGTATGCTTGGATTGCTTATATAAATTGATTCGTATACAGACTTTATGCATGTGTGATATAATGCTTTCTCATTGTCTGGATGTTAATGTTGCATAGTAGGTATGCAGGCTTGATATCCATGTTTATTGCCACTCAGACAGTCTTGTGGTTTTGGATGTTAATCACAAAATATCTGTTGGTATTTGTGTTGAGCGGTGTGGATGTGCAAATTGCTTGTTGGCAATTAGCTATTGTTAAAGATTTAATTGGGAAGTGTCCTAATGCAACCTAAAACTGAGTCAATTATCCTTTTACACACAAGTTTTTTACTATATATATTTATATTATAGTAATCATATAAATAACGTATTCGTAGTAGTTCAATATTTTGAAATATGAATTATGAATTATCAAATAATTATTTTATAATATTTTTCTCTTAACCAAATGGAAACTATTCTTTCCAGTATTTTATCTTTATTCAATTAATTTTAACATTTCTCTCTAATTCATCATGTAGTCTAAATAATTTTCAAACTAAAACTTTATTAGTTTTATCAATTTTAATAATATCATATGTGAAAATTATATATCAAGTTATCATTTTTTAGAGATATTTTGTCAGCTCACTTAAAATAAAAATAGATATTTAGTGTGATTTTACAAAAATTAAAAATTTATTTAATATATTTTCTACCGGGTAAATACTTGTAAAAATATTATTTTTCACAATGATATATATTAATATAATAAAAAGGTACATTTTTATTTTAAGCACAAAAAAATTAGTTTTCAAATAACTTTATTATATCTAGGTATGTTTACCACATAATTGATTTTCTTATCCAAATTATAAAAAATAAAAATAAAAATAAAAAACTATATATATATTTATAAGTATATTATAGGATAAATCATATGATATATGATGGTAAAAAAATAAAAAAAATAGATAAAACTTGATAAAAATGGGGAAATTATGTTAAAAGATTATACAATGAAAATAATTATAATATCACCATTTTTTTGCATTTAGGGACCCAAATCAAAATTATTTATGATTTGGGTCATTTTTTTCCCAAAATCTAAAACCCATAATTACCCTTCTAATATTAGATAAAAATTATATTTATTTATGCATAAACTTGTTATGCTCAAACACATATTTATGCATGAAATGCTGTGCATAACTTATTTATGCATAAATATTATGCATAAAAATGTTATGCATAATGTGTTTAAGCAAAAATATATTTTTATGCATAATAACACATTATGCATAGTATCATGTTAAATGTATTTCATGTTTTTGCATATAGCAAAATGTTATGCATATTGTTTATGCATCAACATGTTATGAATAAAAACATGTTCATGCATTAAAATGTTATGAATAATCTATTTATGCATAAACATATTATGCACAACCACATTATGCTTAAAATTATTATGCATATAAACAAAATAAGTAAACATGTATCATCCATTCACTTATCTGTCAAATTGTCTTATAGTTATATAAGTGTTCCTACATTATGTTAATTTTAATATCTGTAATTCTTTGTATCTCTAATATGTCTATATTCGTAATGCTAGGAATCTGTAATTGTAGCTTGCTTCACATCTATATTTCCTAGTTGAATACTTTGTATGATCTGTTTTCTAATCGAAATTTATCTTTGTTCATGTCTGAATTCTTTATTAATTCATTTGCTAAGAGTTCTTGGAATTAGATCTTCATTCCATTAATTTTCTCATTCTTTTTTATTATAATATTGAAAAATTGAGTTGAATCACAGTAAAATTTTTCTCTTTGATCTTCATTGAGATGTGAGAAGCTTACTCCTTCAAACTTTCAATTCCTTTCCTTTTTACTTCCCTTTCATGTCCATCCACATCCACGCAGTTTGATCCCTTCATCTAGTAATCGCGTGATATCTTTTAATCTTAAGTGTGCTAATAAATGCTTTGTTTCTTCATATAGATTCTACAAATGCATTGCCTCAATATTCATGATAGTTTATCTTTGCATATTCATCTGTAAGTAATTTTATTTAATTATTAGTATTATTTGAAATTTGAATTAATTGTCTGTTTCATTCAGAATTATGATTGAGCATTATTATTTGCAAATATTACAAAGCAAAATGAGTTCAGATCATCAGTGGATGTACAAAAGTTTTATGAATGGAATTTTGAATCAAGATTTTTTGAGTGGGCTAGGAACTTTCATCAACTTTGCATGTAGTCAACTGAGATGGATGGAAGGAAATAAAATTAAGTGTCCATGTAATAACTACAAGTATTAAAATATGTCATTTCGTGATGAAAACACTATAAGATTCCAAGTGTTAAATATGGCTTTGTACCAAATTATTTTATTTGGATTTATCATGGGGAAAGTATAATGACTTTGAACATTGCCTGAAATGAGGGTAAAGAATCATATGCATGTAGTGAAGAAGGATCAAACACAAACTATAAAATGGCCATGGAAGCTGCTGATGGTGACTTCAATATGAATTACATGGATGAACCACCTAATCCTAAAGCTCAAAAATATTTTGATATGCTTAAAGTTCTAAAAAATGATTTGTTGCCTAATTGTAAAATACATTCGCAATTGTTACTTGTGGCTCGACTTATGAGCAATAAATTAGAAAATCATATGTCTGAGAAATTATTTGATAAGGTGATAGAACTCATGAATGAGATTATTCCAAATAATAATTTGGTCACTAATAACTTTTACAGCACTAAAAAGTTACTTGAGGTATGGGGGTACTTGTTGAAAAAATTGATTGTTGTTTCAATGGATGTAAGTTAAAATGGGGTAGTGATAGTAATTTAATTAGCGGTATGTTTTGTGATCAACCTCAATTTAAGAAGGTACTTCATATTGTAGATATGCGACAAAAGATGAAAGTTGCATTTAAGTAGATGTATTACTTTTTTTTATTTCCTAAATTGTATAGATTATATGCATCAAATGCTATATCACATGATTTGAGGTGGCATTCTGAGCATGAGATTGAAGAAGGGGTGATGCGTCATCCATCAAATTCACTTGCTTGAAAGAATTTTAATCATATAAATCAAGATTTTATAGTTGAAACTCAAAATATGAGATTGGGTCTCTACACAGGTGGTTTCAGCCTTTTGGCCAATCTATATAATAGTATTCAACATGGCTAGTGATAGTGACACCTTATAATTTGCCTACATGGTTGTGTATAAAGGAGCAATATATGTTTCTGTTAATATTGATTCCAGGGCAACAAAATCTAAAAGAAATGTTGGATGTTTTCTTATTGCCTTTTATAACAGAGTTAAAAAATTTGTGGGATGTTGGCTTGAATACATATGACATCTCAAAGAAGCAAAATTTCATTATGCAGGCAACCCTTATGTAGATCATAAGTGATTTTTTTGTATATACAATATTGTTTGGTTGGAGTACTGCATTTGAGAGTAGAATGTAGGAACCTAGCTTCTGTATTACATAGAAATGTCTGGTGCATTTACCCTCAAATTCTATGGTAAACAATCATGGTTTGATAACTATCATAAGTTTCTACTTACAAATCATCCATTTCACAAAAATAGAACTACATTTCAAAAAAATAAAATAGTGATAATAGTGTAACAGTTGTTGGTTCATTAAAAGATATCTTGATAGAGATTCAGAGTTTGGGTCTGAAGAAGTTAACTAAAATGGATGTTACTAGAACTAATGGACCAATATGCAAAATATTTGGCTGGAGGAAACACAATATTTTTGGGACTTGCCCTATTGGAAGTCTAATTTAATACATCACATCTTGGTTGTGATGCATATTGAAAAAAATTTGTTTGACAATGTTTTCAACACTATCCATAATGTAGAGAAAAAAACAAAGGACACTTTAAAATCAAAACAAAAGTTAATTATTACTATTGGCATCCTAAATTGAAACTAAACGAGGCTACAAGAAAATTCCCTAATGCTTGTTACACACTTGATAAGAATGCAAGGCTCTGTGAATGGGTTAAAAATATGAAATTTCTTAATGGATATATCTCAAATATGGGCAGATGTGTGGATAATGAGAATCTTAAGTTATTTGGAATAAAAATCAAAGACTATCATGTATTTATGTAGAGATTTACCAATTGCTTTTTGTGAATTACTTCTCCCAAGTGTTTGGAAGGTCCTTATAGAACTTTGTTTATTCTTCAAATAGCAAACTGCAACCACAATCAAAATAGATGACATGGTGAGACTGGAGAATTACATCCTCTCATTCTTTGTAAGCTTGAATTGATATTCCCACTGAGCTTTTTTGACTCAATGAAGTATTTATCGGTCCATTTGGCATATGAAGCAAGGATAGCCTAGCCAGTGCAATATAGGTGGATGTATCATTTTGAGAGATAAATAAATATAAGTAGCTATGTTTTATTATTTCAAGTATAAATTAATATTGTAATTTGATTTAATTGAAATCTAACATAATGGTTGTAGGTATCTTCATAAGTTGAAATTGAATGTTAGAAACAAATCAAAAGTTGAAGGTTCAATTTACAATGCATATTTAGTAGAAGAAGTATCATCTTTTTGTTCTTATTATTTTGAGGATCATGTCAATACAAAAAATAGAAATATGCCTCGAAATAATGAAGATCGTGTGCTGGTAGAAGATGAATATGTGGACAAACTATCTATCTTCAAGCACCCTAGAAGAGCATTTAAAATAGAAAAGAAAATATGTATGACAGATGAAGAGTACAAAGCAACTCTGAGCTACGTTTTACTTAATTGTGAGTAGGTTGCACCATATATTGAGTATGTATACCCAACATGATTGTAGGTTTAATCATAGTTTAATTTTGTTTTTAATAGGAATAATTAAAAATTGATGTACATTATTCTTTCTCTATTTATATTTGTGTAGTGTTTATGTTGAGCAGTAAAACATAGAAAACCAATCATTTCTTTCCATGAGGTCGATTCTATGCTAGAAACAAAATTTGCAAATTAGTTCAAAAACTATGTGAGAATTATTAAGTTTCAATTTTTTGAATTAATTGATTTATTAATATCTGTTAGTTGTTAACATCATTTGTTTAATTTATGCAACATGAAAATGATCCTTCAAATGGAGATTCCAACATACTCATTTAAAATCAAATTAAAGGCCCGTTTAGATATGTGACAACATATCCTAGGTATTTTATCAATGGATATAAATTTCACACAATCGGATATGGTTCTTCTAAAGCAACAATGAATAGTGGTGTATGCATTAAAGACTCTAGTTATAGTGAAGATGAGATTGATTATTATGGTCAACTTGCTGAAGTTATTGAGTTAGAGTATCCTGGACTCAAAAATAATAAGATTGTATTATTAAAGTGTGACGTGTGAGTTGTTTGATCCTACATGAAATGTGGTTATGAAGATTCATTTGGAGTATAAGCTAGTTGATGTTAACCATAAATATAGATATAATCAATATGTGCCATTTATTATACCATTTTAATCCACACAAGTATATTATAATACATATCCGAGTTTATCTCGTGGTAAGAGTGACTGGTGGGTCATTGGCAAAATCAAAGCTTGATCAAATTTTGACATAAATAATATTGAGCCTATGCATGTAGATGAAGATCTAGAAAATTTATCTGACTCAAATGATGGCCTTATAGAAATTTAAGATGATCATTTTCTATGTATAGATGAGTTAGGACATCCATTAGAATCATATGAAATGTCAGAAGATCCATTGGAGGATGATAGTTATGCTGATAATTAAATTGTTATAATTGTATTATTATATTATGGTATCAAAGACTTTCTATATTTTGTTGAAATCAATTGGTGTATATTATTCTAAAATTTATGGTTGTTCATCATATCTATATTATTTGTTCTATTTTTTATTTTTTGTACAGTAGATGGCACCTAAAAGACATGACTGTGGTGGAGGTGGAAGTGGACGCAGAAATGTTCATTGATTTTTAGTTCATTATAGGTGTTCTTTGTTCATCATGAGCAATGGGAAGATAGTGAAGCTTGGTAGTGGTCTTTTAAATTCATTTGTGAGTCAGCTAAAAGTCACATAATTACTAACAGGCCTTGTAGGATCTTCAATCGAGATCAAAGTGGTTCAATGCCAAGATCTTGAAACTTGCTTTACCAAAAGAAACTCAAAAGGTTATGAACAGACCAAACAATTGTTTTTCTAACCAAAGTTGATTGCTACTTTTTCTTTTGAAGGTTCATGTAGTTTGTTAGTGCACCTGATGTTTTGGAAACAGTTAATGTGTTTGATGAAAAAAATGTCCAAGCAGGAAGCAGCCCAGAGAATTTTCTCCCAGCTAGTATTAATTTTTTTAAATACAATCTACTTTTCTAGAGAAGATGAATATATATATATATATATATGAATCTCTCTCAAATTTTGTGTTAGGCATGAGCTTTGAGTGAAGAGTACGGATATATGGTTACACAATTAAAGATTAATTATGTAAGATTTCATTAGAATGTTGTCTTTTTCAGTTTGGTTATTACATGAGTTATGCGTGAGTCATTATGCTTCACAAAATACTACAAGATGGAGGAGTGGAATGTAAATGTGAATAAAGGTGTTTGCGTGCTGTTCTTAATTAGATTTTGAATTAAAAACATTGTCACTCTTTGATTTATTGTGATGATTTTCTCCAGGTAGGAATGGAGCTAAAACTATGGCAGGAGTGGATGTCACAAAGTAAAGAAATGTGTTCTTGTTCATAATCTTCTTGATTTGTGTTTCTTTCAAAAACTTTGAAATCTTCATAGTCAATCTTAAGCTTCAACATTACCTTTTTTTTATCTTTACAGGAAAGAACTATTGAGAGCAATCAATGGTTGCCTTGCTGTTGTTAAACATAATCTATTATTTGATTGTGTACTCTATTATATCCTTATAGATAGAATTTCTTACTGAGAAGCCTGCATGTATGGTTATTTTTTTTTCTATTTGATAATGCATTACCTGCTAAGTATATATGTAGAAAGTTAGATAGTAAATAGACAACCTCACTTTAGATAAATAGGTAGCCAAGCCAATTATATATTTAGAAATTATCTGATGTATCTATTTTACATAGATCTAAAACATCACAATCCTTGCTAATTAATTAAAGATAAAATCACTCGCTAAATAATATTCTGAATTTTTTTTAATGATTTTATATTTAATTACTAGCGATTTTTCTTTAAATGATAATTTTCACAAAATATATGCATTTAGCTATGAATTTTTTTCTAGTTATTTTGGCTTGGGATAATTTTCATCACAAATCTGTAATGATTTAATTTTTTTTTATATTATTTGTGTTAATATTTTATATAATTTTGTATATTAAAGGTATGTCATGGTTTATAGATGAGCAATCATTGAAAACAACATTCTTCTCATTTAATTAAAAAAATGGAAGTTATAAAATAATAATTTATATTAATATAGGCTAAAAAAACTATTTTTATGATTTTAAAATTTTAAAAAAAGTATACAATATATTTTTCAAAAAAATTTAATTATGATATTTAAATATTTGTATTTAAAAAACATTAAATAATTAATTATATAATTATAATAATTTTTTATGATATTTTAATTAATAAATTAACATATATAAAAATTACTACTAATAAAAAGCTAAAATATTTAATTGTATGATTAAATAAAATATTTTATAAAAAAATTTGAATTAATGAATAAACAAGTAAATATTTATATTTTTTTTAAAAAATATTTTTATGATTATAGGAATTTTTTAAAAAATATTTACTAGAAGATTTGAAACTTTTGAATTATAAAAAAATTGAAAATTTTCATAAAATTTTAAAAAAATAAATTGATATTTAAAGATAAATACATAGATGTTTTAATTACATTAAAAAAATCATGATGATTTAAAAATTAAATATGTTAGTGTAGTTATTAAAAGAACACTTCAAGTATTTTTTTTCGGATTTTAAAAGAGTTATTTAAAATATTACTAATGAAATTTCTGTATACTTGTCCTAAAACACTTAAAATTTTTTTTATCCATATAAACACTTTTGAAAAGTACTAGCAAACTGACCTTAAGTTAATTTGAATTTAAATTTTATTTTTTGTCCCTACTAAAATTTATAAGAATTAAGCAATTGATTAGGATCTTTTCTATATTCTTATAATATTTCATTTTTATTAAAATAATAAATATAACTTTTTTTATTATACTTTTCACTTTAAGTCATTTTTAGAATTTTATAAATTATACTTTTATATCAAATAATATGAAATTTAATGCCTATATAATTATTTCATATTATATTCATAAAAAATAAATTGAATTCATAAAAATTTATAACCATAATATGTGTGTGTGTGTGTGTGTGTGATACTTTATTATAATATATTATTTTTTATTTATGAAATAATATCATTTATGATTAAATAAAAATCTATTTCTTTTTTTTATTTATATTATTTAATTTTTATAATTTTAGTTTACGTTTATATATTTGTCTCTTTTTTTTTATATTTACATTCATTTTTTTATTTTTAGTTTCCGTGATAATATAAAAATACTAAGGCATTCAAGAACTTAAACCTTTTTATCTATCTTTGTGAAGAGAAAGAGAGGAGAAGTGAAAGGAGACTTCATGAGCGCGTGCAACTCATAATTTTACCTCATCTTGTTACCAAGTAAGATTAACAATGCTATTCTCCTTTAGAATACTAATTACATTTCTATATTTCACTCAATTTGTTTTCTACTGGCAGAGTTTGGTTGATACAGATTAATTGGTTTTAATTTTTTTTTTCATTTTCCCATAATTTTTTTTCTTCTTTTTTCTATTTTAACATCACTTATATGATTTTGACTCTACCCTATGAGTGAAACAATATATGGTTAGTGTAAACTTTGTTCTTTTAATGATTAAGTTTTTTGGGTTTTATGGGTTTCAAATACAAAATGTATGCTTATTGTTTTCTACTTCTATAATAAAAAAATGTATATTGTTTTGTGCTTCTGTAGCTTAAGAAAAAAAAAACCCCATGAAAGATCAAATTTAACTTTTCTAGAGTTAAATTTGATCTATTTGGTATGAATGATAAAATATGAACCGCAGATGCCATTCTGTGCTAGATCTTGCAGTTTCAAAACAAAGTAACTCAAGTTCATCAACTAATTCTAATGTGATATAACTGTTTTACTTGAAAATTGCTACGATGCAGGTTGTCAGTGTATAATATGTCATTAACTGATAATCTAGTTTCTGATTCCCAACAAATCATAGTTTCTTTATTTATGAATGATTATCATGTGGTTCATCTGGCTTTACATTCGAGTTTATGTTAGAAGAATATGAGCATTTCTTAGAAACTAATCTTCTTTGTTTTGGATTTTAGAATTGGTTTTAGTCTTGATGGTATCATATCTGCATTTTCTTTTTCTTCTCAGTTGATCTCTACTATATTTTTCTTTGAGTTTTATTTCTAATTTGGAATTAGAATTCTACAAATTTAGCTATTCTTTTTTTTAATCTCAATTGGACCTATGATTCTATGCATGTTTTTTTAGACTTGCACCGTAATATTCAAAATTTGATTTGATCAGCTTTTTTCATTTTTTTTAGTTTTTTCCTGGATCTGCACCACAAGCTTAATATTCTCATTTTCTATACGAATAAATGAATATAAAAAAACTTATTGAAATAAGAGGAAGTACATATAATTGGAGAATATGAATGCAAATACACCCATAGACTATGTTGTGCTCCAACTATCACCTAAATCATCATTGTTTGATTTTTTATCTATAATGATGAAATATCCTATACATGTGCATATATGATCTTTCTTTATCTTTCTTTATCTTTCTTTATCTTTCTTTATCTTTCTTTCTCTCTAGATATATATGTATGCATATCTTCATTGATTTTTTGTTCGTTGTAGGGGTTATTTGTTCATTAAGAGCAATGGGAAGACAGAGAAGCTTGATACTAGTCTTTTATAGTCTTTTATGAGTAAGTTGAAAGTCATAGAATCACTAAGAGGTCTTGCTAGCTCTTCAATCAAGATCAAAGTAGATCAATTCTAAGATCATGAAACTTGCTTTACCAAAGGAACACTCAAAAGGTTACAAACAAGACCCACCAATTGTTTTTCTAACCAAAGTTGATTGCCACTTTTTCATTTGAAGGTTCATGCAGTTTGCCAGTGCACCTAAAGTTTTGAAAACTTTTTATGCATTTAATGAGATGTCCCAGATGGAATTAGCCTAGAGAATTTACTCTCTGGTAGTATTCTTTTTTTTAATACAATTTACTTTTTAAAGAGAAAATGATTCAAATTTTATTCACATGGTAAGTCTTATGGAGTTCTTAACTTTGTATCCAGGGAGCTGGAGAACATTCTTCAGGTACCTTTCCTTCACATCACTCCACAAAATACACACACTATTGTGCTCTACTCTATATCCAAGCTCAACTGATGAATCCAATTCCTTTTTTAATGAAAGTCCATTGATATTGACTGTTTTGCCTAAATTAAAATTAAATTAGATCATGTTTTGATGCGATGATACATTTATTCACTCAAAAGCAATAAGTCTCGGCTTCAAGACAATTATATATGACCTCTTTGATATATCAATGGTAAGATTTATTGAAAGATATATTTATATACCTCCCTCTAACCTTATGTTAGCCAAGATACTTGTACATTGAGTACTCATACATGTTTACACAAACCAAGCTGAATTGATTGATTAAATGTCATTTTTTATTATAGTTATCAATATTGATTGCTTAAATTGAATTAACATTAACATAGATTATATGTATGTATATAGATATATATATATATATATATATATATATGTGTGTATATATGTATGTATGTGTGTATATATATATATATATGTATAGATATAAAGATATATATTTACATATGTATATAGATATGTATATATGTATGTATATAGATAGATATATATATATATATATATGTAGGTGTATAGATATATGTGTGTGTGTGTGTGTGTATAAATATATATGTGTATATTAAATATTTATATGTGTTTGTGTGTATACATATATATATATGTGTGTGTGTGTGTGTGTGTGTGTGTGTGTGTGTGTGTGTGTGTATAGACATATATATGTGTATATAGACATATATATGTGTATAAAGACATACATACATACATACATACATACATATATATATATATATATGTATGTATGTATGAATATAGATATATATGTGTGTGCGTGGGTGGGTTGTGTGTGTGTGTGTAATTGGGTGGTATCTGACCTAGGGCAATATACCTGAACCACAAGAGGAATTAATTCTTGGCCAAAAATGATGATATTGATAGCTAATTAGGAATTAGGATCGAACTCGCAATATTCAAGTAGTAGTGAATTCAATACCCTACTAACCAAACCACCCTGCCATTATTATTTGAAATTATATTTTGATTTTAAAGCATTTGCATAAAATTGAAGCCTAATTTAGATTATTTTTTTAAGTCATATCATGAATTTATGAATCAAATTATTTAGAAATTTAAAATTTATATGACTAATATATATTATATAATGATTTTGTTTAATGATGTTTTTTTGAGATAATTATATTTTTATTTTTTAATAGATTATATTTTATTGTGATACAACAATAGTAATATGACTAGAAATACTTAATTAAATTTGATTTCTCATAGAAGGATGAGAGATCAAATTATTCTGGTTGAAATATATGGGTTCTATTTTGATTGTCTCTAAAAATATTATTAAAAAATAACATTATATATAAACTTTGATACATTTATATAATAGTATGACAATAAAAAATAAATATCTATACTTTAATAAATATAAATATATAACATTATATATAAACATGATATGCTTAGATAAACATATAATGTTATATATAAATATTTATACATATGTATAAATGTTTATAAACATTTATACACCATTTACATAACACTATCCATTTATATAATAATTTTAATTATATTAATAAATATGTATATCTCTCTATCTATCACTCATTATATGTTCATGTCATTTTCAGTATAATTTTAAGTCAATTGCATTTAATTATCCAATTTTATCACAATTAATATCATTACCAAGAAAATGACTTCTTTATTTGTTTAGTATTATTAAATATTTTCAATACTAAAACTAAGAAGAAAGTAATTTTCATCATAGGTTGTTGCCTTATGAAAAATGCTCACGGATGATTAAAATACTTTCAAGCAACAACTTCACAAGGATGGGTATACTTGGAAGAACATTTCTCAGAACACTAAAGATTTGTATTTTGAGGATTTTCGGGCAATATTTTTCAAAAATATTGTAACTTTTAAAATATAAAATGAGTTTGTACTAACTATTTGTTTTTTTTTCCAAATTTATAGTAATATTTTTGGTGGGATCAAAAAATAAGTGGCATAGTCAAGATTATTTGGGAGAAACATGTAGCTATTAAATACAAGAGTTTCATTTGGACCATTAAGAATGCCAAACAGAAGCTGACCTATGTTTCTGATGATATTTAGAAGGCATGGAATGATGAATTCAATAAGGCTAAGTACATAGCAAGAGCATGACATAAGAAGCTAAATCAGCAAGATGGTGAACCTGCCACTCATTACGGAGGATCTATCACACATTATTCACATGCTAAATGCATGGTTAGGTTTTTACGATAAGAAAGTTTGTTACAATAACATTTTAATAGTGTGATCACATTATATACATTTTTTGTTTTGAACTCACTAAAAAAAAGTTTGGGAAAGAAGCCTACATACTATAAGTAGTTTTTTCATAATGATACTAAAAGGAGTGATGACTCATTCATCAATGAGAAAGCCAAAGCTTTGAATATTAGCATCTTAATTAAAATTTAATGATTTATTAAATTAATAGTTAATTATTTCATTACTAAATTTATAAATTATAATGTGATGTGTTGTTGAGTGCATGATGATTTCACCCAACTACAAACGAAGATGTCCCAACTAGAGGAGGGGTCATCCAAAACTAGTCTAGTTGATGAAAATGATTTTTTTTTAAATGTCGGGGGAGTGAAGAAATCGAGACTATATGGTATTAACTATGAAATAGCAACATACTATAGCATTGCTTCTTTTAGTGGCACTTCACCTGCTAAGGGTCATAGCCATGAGTTAAAGGATAATTCCAGCTTGTGTAGGAAGAAAATGAGCTGTTACGTGATCAGTTTAATGATTTGCAAGATCAACACCAAAAAATACAAGAGCAAAATGAAATAATGTAGGAGGAGATGTATAAACAAATGCAAGAGGTGATGTGTAAAAAATGTAAGAGATGCAAAGAGAGATGAATGAGCAGATGAAATCATAGTTGGCTTCTTTTTTTCATGGTAAAATGATCAGTAGCTATATTTGACACTAATATTACCTTTTTTTTTATTTAAGAATACTTTTGATTTTATAATTAATTAAAAGTATTGTGTATTTCAACTTATTTAATGATATCTATTATTTTAACTATAAAGCTACATCTTAATGATTTCATATAATTGGCTTTGAAAGACAAAAAAATCGGTATGAAAAGTCACGACATGTGAACAAAAATATTTGTATATATTGATAGAAAAGAAATTAAAATTTTCATCTCTATTTAGAGATGGAATGTTGCACTTTGATTAGAGATAGAATTTGAGACCAAAATTTCCATATCTGATCTGAGATGAAATCATTTTGTCTTTGAAGAGAGATGAAATTTGAGATCAAAAATTAGGCCTAATTAGAGATAGAATGAAATCTATCTCTGATCAAAGATAGAATCAAATCCGTCTATAAATAGAGATAGAATTTAAGACTAAAAATTCCATATCTAGTTAGAAATAGAATCAATGTCTCTGGACATAGATGAAATTTAAGACGAAAAATTCTATCTCTAATCTCAGATGGAATTAACTTTGAGAATTATTAATTTAGAGATGGTAAAATCCATCACTAATCCATCTCTGATTATAGACTAAAAGTTCCATCATTAATCAGAGATGTATTAGAGATGGTCAAAATCACATACCAACATTTTTAAGACTGAAACTTTCGTCTATAACCTATTTGGAATTCTATTTATAGATGGATTAGAGGCCAAAATGTTGTCTCTAAATGAATGTTTTTTTGTACTGTAAATAGATAGATAGACAGACAGACAGATAAATAGATAGATAGATCGATAAAGATACAGATATATAGATAGATAGATAGATATACAAAAAGAGAGGCAAATAGATAGACAGAAAGAAAGATAGATATAAATATAGATAGACAGACATATGGGTATATATATTAATAGATAGAAAGAGAGACAAATAGATAGAAAGATAGATAGACAGATAGATAGAGAGAAAGAGAGACACATAGATAGATAGTTACAAAGATATATAGATAGATAGACAGGTAGACTGATAGATAAATAGATAGACAAATAGATACACAAATAGACAGACACATAGATAGATAGATAGTAAGTTAGCTAGTTAGATAGATAGATAGATAGATAGATAGATAAATAGATAGATAATTAAATAGATATACAGACAAACAGATTGATTGATTGATTATCAGATTTATTAACATATTAATAGAGAGATAGATAGATAGATATATTGATTGATAGATAGAAAGATAGTTAGACAGATAGATTGTTATATTGAGAGATAGATAGATAGATAGATAGATAGACAGATAGATAGACAGATAAATATACAAATAGATAAATAGATAGATAGACAAATAGATAGATAAACTAAAAGATGGATAGATAGATAGATAGATAGACAAATAGATAGATAGTTAGATAGATAGATAGATAGATAGATAGAAAAATAAATAGATAAATAGATAGACACAATGATAGATTGAAAGATAGATAGATAAATAGATAGATAGATCAGATTGATTGACACAAAGATAGATAGGAAGATAGATAGACATATTGATAGACAGATAGATAGATAGACAGTTAGATAGATAGATAGACAAATAGATAGAGCGATAGATATATAGATATACAAATAGATAGATAGATAGACAAATAGATAGGTAGATAGATAGACAAATAGATAGATTGATAGAGAGAAAGATAGATATATAGATAGATAGATAGATAGAAAAATAAATAGATAGATTGATAGATAGATAAATAGATAAATAGATAATCTAATAGATAGATAGCTAGAAAGATAGATAGATAGCAAGAAAGATAGATAGATAGATAGATTGACAGATAGATAGAAAGATATATATATATATATATATATATATATATATATATATTGATTAAAAAATAGATTGATAGACAGATAGATAGACATATTGATAGACAAATAGGTATACATATAAATAGATAGATAGATCAGATATTTAGATATTTAGATATACAAATTGATAGATAGATTGATAGAGAAATTGATAGATAGAATAATAGTTAGTTGATAGATAGATTTATAGACAGATAGATAGACAAATTGATAGACAAGTAGATCTATATATATATATATAAAGATAGAATGACATATTGATAGACATATTAAATAGACAGATAGACAAGCAAGATTGATTGATAGACAAATAGATAAAGAGATAGATATATAGATAGATAGATAGATAGTTTGATAGACAGATAAATATACAGATAGACAAACTAATAGATAGACAAATAAACATACAAATATAACGATATATAGACATAATAGCTAGGTAAATTTTCTTAGCTATTATAAAAAATTCCTTCACTAAAATAGAATAGCGATGGATTTATGACAAATTTATCCCAAGCTAAAGTATTTGTCGCAAAATAGTAATGAAAAAAAAATTCCCTAACAAATTTTTGAATGACAAAATTTTCTTGCTAATTATATTTTTTTCCTTGCTAATTTTGATCATAATTAAGAGTAGTAAATAATATATTTCATCTAAATATAGACAGAAAATTTCCTATCTAAATTAGCGATGGAATAATCCCTAGCTATAGATTTGTCAAATAGGACACGACGGATCGGGCCGGCCCAATTTTAGGCTGCCCTACCGGGCTGCCAAGAAGGGTCAAGCCACACCAAAGTATAGTAACCATGTTGTGCCTGGCCCAGGATTGTTCAGTGGAGGCAGGCCCGGCATGGGCCAGTGGCCTGAAATCTTCTGGGTTCACCTTTGTTCGGCCTGATGATGGATCGGCGGTAACCCTAATTTTTTTAAAAATTAGGGGTTCCACGGCATGCCACAACACCCCCTCACTGCCATCACCCTTTCACGGCACGGCAAGCATCGCCTATCGACGTCGGATCATCGTTACCATGCTCAGTGCATGGTCACGCATGATGTGCCCATGTGGCAGGCATTCTTGTCGTGCCTGGCAAAGAATGCGGGTCAAAATCTCTCAGCCTGGCATTGCACGAACTATGTCGAGGGCAAGCCCAACATTAGAATGGGCATGGGTCATTCTCGTGCCGTTCCGAGCCAACCACCACCGAACTATGCCATGCTTCATGCCGGGCCGGGCCGGCCTGGGCCATTTGACAACTATACCTAGCTATTTTCATTCCAAAACTATTTTCACAATTTTTATTTTTTTACAAAAAATTTTAATTACTTTTATTAAAATTTTTATATTAAAATTGAATAAAAATATATACTATAAACCATTTTTTATAATTAAAAAAAAGTAAAAGAAGTTCAAAAATTATTCTGATACAATAGTTAGATAGTTAAAACAAAAATATATCATAGGTATATAATCATTTAAAAATAAATTATAATCCTCATCATTAGCTGGTGCATTTGTGCTATCCTCTCCTGTGTGATTTTTCTACTTTTACTCGGTATGCTATCTCTCGCGTCAAGCCCACTTATTTTGTCTCCATATAGGACATCTACTATTGCATTGCATTCTTAATTTCTTTCATCTCATCATTCATTTCCTGAATTTTTTTCTTCAAAGGAATAATCTGCTAATCCTTTTCTTTCATTTCTCTCTATATAAATACAAAACATTCATTTGTTTCAATTACTTGCTTTATGACCACCTCATCCACCACTGTTAAGTTAGAGGAAATAGAAGCATGACTGCTAGAACAAAAAGCCACACCCTTCGAGCTGATGTCATACACTTGCTGCTTCTTCTAACATTCTATGGTCTCCAAATAGATAGGATCATAGTCAATTGGTTGAATATCCATTAAATTCTCAACTAGCTGAGAATCAGCTATCAAACATTCCTCCACGAAGTCTTATGATAAAAATAGAATAAAATATTGTGCTAGATATCAATAAAATAAATCAAATATTTTTATTCCACACAACTTTCAATATTTACTGTAGTATTTTAAAAGTTTATTAATATAATAGATTCTTATAGCAATCATCTGAGTTTTGTTGTCAACAAACTACTTATCCATTTTCTTCACATGCACCTTTCTAAAAATCTCATAAAAATTAGGATTTTGACCTAGTTCTCAAGCATATAGTATGTATTTATTAAGTCAAAAAATAATATATGTTAAAAAATTTAAGCTAAAATTGAAAAAAACATGCAAATATTTGAACTATTTGGACTATTAGGCCAACTGTTAAATATACAAATGTTTTAAAGTTTTAACGTTATAAATTGCTACCTTTAGTTTTTGCTGGATATCTCTGATTTTTTCTTTACTTCTGGTTCCTTCCAATACTTAAGCCACTTGGGTCACTTATCCTCATGTATAAAATCAGGCCTATCTTTTAGAATCTTCAATTTATAGACAAAATTTGAGTATCGTTTGGTAGCTTTTCTCTCCCACAATGACTTTATCCACCCATCAAATTTGACTCCCCATGTACACTGATTCTATATATAAAAAATTCACAAAAAAACTATTTTAATAACAAGAACATAATTCTTTTTTACTTGAATAATAACTAACATAATAGTTACCTAATTAGATACTTAATTTTCAATACTTTTGTAATCTTTGTTTTTAACTAAAAGTCATAAAAGTTCATTTCTTTTGTTGATTCAGAAACTTTCTTCCATGAGAATGCTTTGGAATCAACTATTTTTATTAATCACTTTGTAATTATAGCTGAACACTTGTAAATGGAATTAAACTATAAAAATAAACAATTAACATTGAAAACAAGCAATTCATAACTATATATAAAATCAAAACCACTAACAAGGACATCATAATTTTTTATTAAAGTAATATTTACATATTTATATTGCCTCTCACCCAAAATCTCAATTACTAACCTAGCACTCCCTTTAGAGAAAGTCACAACATTTGAAGATGTTGATGGTGTGTAAATGAGGGAACAACTAATGGTGTAAAATGTGGTGTAGATGATGGTGATGGATCAAAAGTGTGTGTAGGAGGGACAATGGATGGTGGCCTTATATATGATAAAGGTGATGATAAAGGTGTCAATGATGTTGATGGTGATGGTGAAGGTGATGATGATGTTGAAGTCTAGATAAGGTGGGTATGAGATGGTACTGACAGCACAATAGGACATAAAATACTAGATGAATCTTGTCCATGTCTGTGTCCACGTACACATGCACCACACCCATGTCCTTTATTCACATCTACTATACAAAAGTAAAAACAAAGTACAAATAATAAAGATATAATGAAAACACAAATTGATATTGTATGATGAATAACTATGCATTTTAGAATAAAACACACCAATGAATTACAACAAAATATAGAAATTCTTTGAAACTATAATATTCTAATACAACTATAACAGTTTAATTATTGGTATCACTATCATCCTTTAATGGATCTTCTTCCATTTTATGTGATCCTGATGGAAGTTTCAACTCATCTTCAGATAGAAAATGATCATCTTCAATTTTTATTAGGCCAACATTTGAGTCACATAAGTTTTCTGGATCTTTATCCACTTGCACATGCTCAATATTATATATGCTGGTGCAATAGCTATGTTTACACTTCGTTTTTAAGATGTTGGTTCTTTAAAATTTGATTGAGTTTTGATTTTGCAAATGGCCCACTAGTCTCTCTTAACACGAGATAAACTTAGATATGTACAATAATATACTTGAGTGGCTTGAACTACCATAATAAATAGCTCATATCGATTAAATCTACGTCTATGATTAACATCCACTAGCTTATAATCCAAATGAATCTTTGTATCTATATTTCGTGTAGGATCAAACCACTCATATTTAATAATACGATCTTATTATTTTCGTGTCCAAGATACTCCAACTCAATAACTTCTGCTATTTGACTATAATAATCAATCTCATCTACAATATAACTTGAGCCTTTAATGCATACGCCACTATTCATAGTTGCTTTAGAAGAATCGTGCCCTTTTGTGTGAAATTTATAGCCATTGACAAAATACCCAAGATAGGTTGTCACATATCTAAATGTGCATATACTTAGATTCTATATGAATATGTTGGTATCTCCATTTGAAAGATCATTTGTAAGTTGCATTAAATCAACAAATGATGTTAAAAAATATAAGATACTAATAGATGAAAATATTCAAAAAATTAAGTCTTAATAATTCTTACATAGTACTTGAACCAATTTGCAAATTCTATTTCTAGCATAGAATCGACCTCATGTCTCAGAATGGTTGGTTGTCTATGTTTTAACTACTTAACATACGCATTGCACAAATACTAATAGAGAGAAAATAATGGATATCAATTTTAAATTATTTATATTCAGGACAAAATTATCCTATGATTAAACCTGCAACCATTTTAGGTATACATACTCAATATATGGTGCCACTTTCTCACAATTAAGTAAAATGTAGCTATGGGCTACTTTGTACTCTTTAACTATCATATAGATTTTCTTTACACTTACAATTGCTCTTCCAAGGTGCTTGAAGATAGAGAGTTTGTCCTTAGATTTATCTTCTGCCAACACATGACCTTCATCATCCAAAGGGACATTTATATTATTTGTATTGACATGGTCCTCAAAATAATAAGAACAAAATGATGATGCTTCTTCTACTACATATGCATTGCAAATCGAACCTTCAACTTTTGCCTTGTTTCTAATATTCAATTTCAACTTACGAAAGATACATACAACCATTATGTTAGGTTTCATTTAAATCAAATTACATTATTAATTTATGCTTGAAATAATAAAACATAGCTACTTAAATTTATTTACCTCTCAAAAGGATATATCCACCTGTATTGCACTGGCATGGTTATCCTTGCTTCATAAGCCAAATGGACCGGCAAATGCTCCATTGAGTGAAAAAAACATGGTAGGAATATCCATTCAAGCTTACAAAGAATGAAAGGTATGTCATTCTCTAGTCTCAACATAAATACAATTTAAGTAGCTATTATTAGTTATTTGAAGAATAAATTAAGTTTTGTAAGAACCTTCCAAACACTTATAGAAAGTATTTCACAAAAAGCAATTGGTATTAATCTCTGCATAAATACATGATAGTCATGACTTTTTATTCCAAATAACTTAGGCTTCTTCATATACAAACATCTGCCAAAATTTGACACATAGCCATCTGAAAATTTCAAATTTTTAACCCATTCACACTAAGACTAGGTTTTTTATCAAGTGTGTAACAAGCTTTAGGGTAATTTTCTGTAGCCTCATACTGTTTCAATCCAGGACACCGATAGTAATCATTCAACTCTTGTCTTAATTTTACCGTGTCTTTTTTTTCATCTTCCTTTAGGACAATGTTGAAAATATTGTCAAACACATTTTTTTTAATATTCATTACGTCCAAGTTAAGACAAATTAAATTGGACCTCCAATAGGGAAAGTCCCAAAAAATACAACTTTTTCTCTGGCCAAATATTTTGCATATTGGTCCATTAGTTCTACTAGCATCCATTTCAGATACCTTCTTCAGACCTAAACTCTAAATCTCTATCAAGATATCATCTCCTTAACGTACAGCTAGTAGAACTATCATCACTATTTTATTTTTTTGAAATGTTGTTCTATTTCTATGGAATGGATGATTTGTAGATAGAAACTTATGGTGGTTATCAAATCATGATTGTTTACAACTAAATTTAAGAATAAAAGCATCATACTTGTCCATGCAAAATGGGCATGCTAACCATCCTACTATACTCCAACCAGATAATATTGAATATGCAGTAAAATCACTTACCATCCACATCGCCCGCATAATGAAGTTTTGCTTCTTTGAGATGTCATATGTATTTATGTCAACATCCCATAAATGATTCAACTCTACTTTAAGAGGCTGTGAGAAAACATCCAACATGTGTTTTAGATTTTTTGGCCATGTAACCAATATTGACAGAAACATATATTACTCCTTCATACACAACCATGGAGGCAAATTGTAAGGTGTCACTATCACTGGCCATGTAGGATACTATTATCCAAATTGGCCAAATGGCTAAAAACCATCAGTGTAGAGACCCAATCTCACATTACAACTTTTAGTAGTGAAATCTTGATGTATATGATTAAAATACTTCCAAGCAAGTGAATCTAATGGATGATGCATCACCCTTTGTTCAACCTCATGCTCAGGATACCACATAATATCATGTGCTATAACATTTGATGCTTATTGTCATTATAATCGAGGAATTAACGGGAAGTAATAAATTTTCTTAATTGAAACTTTCATCTCCTATCGCATTTCTGCAACACGAGGTGCCTTCTGAAATTGAGGATGATCACAAAACATATAGCTAATTAAATCACTATCACCACCACAATATAACATACATCCTTTGAAATAACAATCAATTTTTTCCACTGGTAGACCCATACCTCATAGTAACTTCTTAATGGTTTAAAAGTTGCTAGTGACCAGATTATTATCCGAAATAATCTCTTTCATCAGTTTTGTCATCTAATCAAATAATTTCATAGACATGTGATTTTTTAACTTCATGCTCATAAGTCAAGCCACAAGTGATAATTGTGAATGTCTTTTATAACTAGGCCACAACTAATTATCTGTAGCAAGCATATCATAAAATTTCTTAAGGTTCAATATTAGGTGGTTCATCCATGTAATCCATATTAAAGTTAGCACCAGTAGCTTCCAGTACCATTTTATGGAATGTGTTTGATGTTTCTTCACGACAAACATATGATTCAGTACCCTCATTTTGATCAATGTTCACATCCATTGTACTTTTCCCTTGATAAATCAAAACAAAATAATTTGGTACAAAGTCATATTTAGCCACATGGTATCTAATAGTCTTTACATCATTAAAAGGCATATTCTAACACTTTCAGTTATTACATAGACACTTAATTTTATCCTCGTCTATCCATATTGATTGAGCATAAGCAAGTTAATGAAAGTTTCTAGCCCACTCAAAAAATATTTATTCAAAATTAGATTTATAAACCTTTTATATATCCACTGATGATCTAAACTCATTTTTCACTGCTATATTTGCAAAGAATTATGCTTAATCATAATTCTAAATGAAACATACAATTGAATTCAAATAATACTATTAATTAAATAAAATCACTTATAGATGAATATGCAAAGATAAAATATCATGAATTTCTAGGCAATGCATTTGTAGAATCTACATGAAGAAATATAGCATTTATTAGCATGCTAAAGGTGAAAATATATCATGATATTTATAGATGAAGAGAGCATGTCTCTTCCAGTGAACCAATCAAAGCCACTCAAAAAGACAAGAATTAGGAGAACACAAGAACCAAGTGAAAAGGATAACAAAGGGAAGCAAACAAGAATTAAATTACAAGTTTGAAGGAGTAAGCTTCTCATTTCTCAATGAAGATCAAATAAGAAAATTTCAACTGTTATTCAATTCAATTCCTGAATATGAAAATAAATAGGAACGAAAAAATAAATGGAATGAAGATCCAATTCCAAGAACTCTTGGAAAATGAATTAATGAAGAATTAAGACATGAACCATACTAGATTTGAACTAGAAAACATATCATACAAAGTATTAAACTAGAAAACATAGATGTGAAACAGCCTGCAATTTCAAATTTTTAGCATTACAAATATAGACTGATTAAAGATATGAAAAATTACAAGCATTAACATTAACATATTTTGTGGAAAACTATAATCAAAAGATAGTTTGCTAAAAAAACCGACTAAGATAATAAGAATAAGTATTAAGCAAAACTCATTGACTATAGAGATCTTGGTAATTCTGTCACATCCTACATTAAGTTTACTAACAAGATAGATATTAGAAAATGATGAATATAATCTAGTAAAGCTAAAGCTTAACATTAAAGAGACACATGAATAAAACACTAAGAGTAAATGCCAAAGAAATGCATAAATAAATAGCTAATTGAAGTAGCAACCTACGGACACACCATCTTATGAACTAAAGAACTGCCTAAAAAACAATGCAAAAGAAATTTATCCTAATATTTGAGTAATTTACTTAAGGATTATTTACATACACATCAATTCAAACTTAAACGATACGAATGATGGCAACTTATAAATTTAACAAAAATTATAGATATGACCATCACTTATATACTTTTATCAATTATATATTTAACTGAGAAATTAATTTTTTTTTTGAAAAGCTTATTTTCATTTTCTGTGATGGTTGTTAGCTCACATGATATGTTATTTTCAATATAATCTTTTATGAACAGACCGAACACATAAAAGTATTATTTCATCAAACAAAAGATTAAAAAAAGCTACATTTTGGCAATAGCAGCTCGAGAAGGCTATTTTTCACAATACCCAAATAATCAAAGAGCAAAACAACCAAATGGCCACATCACTTTTTTTAAAAGATTCTAAAACGGGTTAATTAATTTCTTCAACCAATAACATGGCTATAATTGTAAAAAAATTATAAAATTATTTAATATACTCATATTATGATGTTACATCAAAACAAAATTTTGAATATATATAAATAACAAAAAACATAATGATACAAATAATTACAAACAAAAAATTATACATACATATGTGTGTATGTGTGTGTGTCTATATATATATATCATATATCAAGAGTATCATAAACTGCACTAAGGGGTTTATTAACATATGCTAAATCTAAAATAGTTGAAAAGAAAAAAAATAAAAGGAAAATATATGCTATATCAAGAGTATCATATATCAAGAATATCGTATTATGCATTAATGATAATTTTTGATTTTTGTTTATCATTAAATTTTTATTGCTAAATATTGAATTTAAAAAAAAATATACTTCTATAATAACATTAAATCTAAAATATTACACCAATATTAAAGATATTTCATCATGTGGAGATTTAGTTCCAATAAACAATTTTAATCAAAAAACAATATTTTGATATTTTGATTCTCAATAATAATCTCAGAATCAACATTAGATCATAGTCAAAATTTTGAAAGTCTTTATTAAATGATGTGTTTCATCTTGTTTGATTTTTTTTTTCATTTAGTTGAACAATATTATTTATGATAATTTCTAATTTTTTATGTGTCACAAATAAATTGGCAACTTTTTTGTGTACAGAAGTATATTAGTATACATGTTTCATTGTAAATAATAAATAATGTGCATGTAAAGAAAACATAGGCTGCACTAAATAAGCAACTTCATATGCACCACACATCTACACTACTTTGGATAAAAATACTATATGCACATTTTTTTTTAAAAAGAAGGGTAAACTTATTACTAATCAAATTATCTATCATATTACTCATGTGAACATTGTATAATGATGGAATAATTACTTATTATAAATGCATACACGAAAAAAATTACAATGCAAGATTAGTGTGCTTTGAGAATGCATGGTATCTAATAAAACACATTGAGAAAATTCTGCACAATGTTTGTTCTCCTACTTATAATAATATATACTCTGACTTGGGTTCTTAGACTTCTACATCTTCCATTTCTCAATCAAGTGTGCTTTGATTCTACATGCCAATATTAGATGGATATAATAAAGTTTAGTGTAGTAAATTTTTTCAATAGTACTATTAAACAAAAATTAATATCAGGCCAATTTAATTAATTAAAGCATCTTCGATCTTAACAGAGAAGATTTACTATGGAATATATTGGGTACCTAATTAAAGACCAAAAAAATATGATTTATTAAGAAAAAAAAATCTAATTAGAATTCATCATCATCCACCAACACAAATTATAGCCTCAATAAACTATAAACATGAGTAATGCCACAAAAATTAAAGGTTATGGTTAAGCTATAACTTCTTCTTTGATAAATATATAAGAGTTTCACACTATAACCCCAAAAGCTTGATCAGTAGATAAATTTCCATAGGTTCTTCATATACATCTTCTTTATAGGAAAAAAATTCTAAAATATAAAAACTATAAATTAAAATATAAGATATAACTTGAATTTAAAAAATTACAGTACCTTGCTCTTCTCCTCCTTTTGTTATTTTCTTCATCCTCTTTTACTATTCTTCTTCGAATTTCAGAGCTAGCACACTTTCTGTTACTTTGAAATCCATTAAACCTTTTAAAAAATAATTATTAAAATAAAAAAAAATCACACTAGTGATTTATCATAGACACAAAAGAACTCAACAAAAAAGCACCATTTAGCTCACAACTGATTTTAAATTTGTAAAACTCATTACTAATTTCTAATTAAATTATAATGAAAATAAACAAAAAAATAGGCAGAGAGAGAGAGATAGATAGAGAGATAGATAATACACTTATTTTCTTTGTTTAATAAGAATCTACGAAATGATGCTTTGACGACGTTGTGTTCTGATAGACAAATGTTTTTTAGAAGTGAACTAACCTAATTATGTAGAGATGACCAGAAGGGTGAGTGACGGGTCAAAGATAAAAAATATTAGAAAAAAAATTATTTTATATTTAACCATTAATTATATTATTTAATAATTAAATAAATGTATGGTTAATAGTTTATGAAATTCTTATGGTTATTTTTTATAATATTATTTATAAATTAATCAAATAAATTTCAGAAATAAAAAGATAAATTTTATGTTTATAACAAAATATAAAATAAATAATATCACTATTAACAATGAAAACTATTAATTGGCAATTAAATTTTCATATTATTTCATTTATTAAAAATATATATTATTCATATAACCATTTATATATTGTATAAATGTATAACCATACAAATTTTATAACATCTCAATTAAATAAAAAATAAATAACCAAGTAAATAATGAATAAGTAACATATCAATAATATTCAAACACCTAATAAAGTATATGACCATAACAATAAAAATATATAATCTTAACATTATCCAAAAAAATAAAATTAAAAATTAATTACTTACAAATATAACTTACAAAAATAAGACTACAAATAAATCCAAAAATAAAAAAAAAAAGACAAAAGCAACAAATTTCAACTTGTATATTAATATAACAAATGATTTTAGATAATTTTTTAGTAGCTATTTCAATATTTTTAAAAAAATAAGAAAATATTAAGCAAATAATTATTTTCTATACTATGATTATTAACTTCTAAGTTAATAATCATACATCTAAGTAAAAAGATGAGTTACGAAAACTATAATAAATAACAAATAAGAATTATCAACAACAATATTAAAAAAAAGATTTGTTTACTTCTTTAAAATAATCATCACGATAGAAGAGCTCTATGAAGACTTCCAAATGACAATGATAATTGACTTGTCTCTCTAAATACCCAATACTACTCTCATCCTCATTCATAGATAAAGCTACTAATATGCCTCTATAATATATAATTTCTTCATATAATATATATATATTATAGAGATAATTACTTGTGTATGCATACAAGCATCATATTGCACATCACTATTCTCTTAGTTCCACATTTATATTAAAGTTTAAACTTTTAAATATAATGGCATAAGTTTATATAAATGTATAAGTGTTTAGATATAATGTTGTATTTAAAATATTTTTATAAATGTTACATATATATATATATATATATGAAACACTTTTTTATATATTATATTGTAAAAATATCACAATTATATAAACATTATAAATATTATATTTTTATATAAAAATTTATATATTATATAAATGTTTATAAATATGTATAAACATTTTATATTTTTATAAATGCTATATAAACAATTATATAAATGGATAGAGTTTTGTAAATGTTGTATAAATATTTATAAACATTTATTCATATGTATAAACATTTATATATAATAATATATGTTTATATAAATATATCAATATTTATATATAATGGTATACGTTTATATATATTATATATTAGAGTATAAACATTTATATATAATGTCATGTGATTATAAAAATGTATAAATATTTATATATATTATATTGCTTCAAATCGGCATAATATTTTCTAAAATAGTATACCTCTCTTGCTATAGTGTTTTTGAAAATAGATTTTTTGTTTTTATTTTTTTATTTTTTTTCAAATCAATAAATATACAGGAGCAATAAAAGTATTTTTTGAGTTTACCAAAAAGTAGAAATCTTTTATTTTGATGTATTTTTTAATATGAATATTTACTTATTTAGGTACTTTTTTAAAAATTATTATTCTAATGCACCAATACATATTTTTTTCTAGGTCTAATAACACCTAACAACAATAAAAAAATATTTTCAAATAATATTAAATTAGCAAAAAAAAAAGAATTTACTAATTAGCATCACCATGATTAGCTCATATTTTATATTTAATTGAGGATGATTTTTTTTAATGAAAAAAATTATTTTTTTCTTTAATTTTATCAAAATTATGGAGGTTGTGAAAAGAAACCTGAACAATATTAAATTTAATGAATTTGATGTTATCAAGATTTCACAATATCAACAATTCAAGTAGCACAACCTGAGTAGGTATTCACTTGCAAACTATACAACGAAGATGTAGGTTAAGTATTTTCAACCTACTAAATCAAAGTGAGTAACCAAACTCTCTGAGATATTAGTTTTTCCAAACTTAATTTCTAATTAAACTAATAAATATTTTGGCTTTACCCAAAATATCATCTCTAACACAAGCACAATAAAGAGTCAAAACTCCCATCACTTGTAAACTTTATTGAATCATACACCAAAAAATATATGATTTGCTTTTAATTAAATTATTCATGAATAAATAAAACACATTGTGTTAAACAATAATTTAAACAATATAATTTAAAAAAATACTGACATTTCATCATATCCATTATTTTTGATCAGCTAGCATTCATAAAAATTTTATATAATCTTAAAATCAATTTTTTCTCAAGATTAGTATTTATTTTGTATGTATGCCAACTTCAATGGAAGTTGAGTTTACCATTAAATTGTTTTTCATGGGTTAAAGTGTTGTAAATAAAGGTTTACCAACCTAATTTCAATTTTTAAATATCTATAACCTAATTTATGCATATTTTATTTAAAATATTTACATTCAAACATGCTGTAGAACTAACAATGCTTGTATCATTTAAATGGAAAAATAAGCTACTGCTGTCAGCCCAACACAAACACCATTAACTTATTATATTACTAAAGTAATATCATTAAATCAAACTTCAGTTTAAAAATGAAAGGCAGACAAAAAGTACACAATCACTTAAACCTTGGTCAAAAGAAAAGTTGCCCATGAAGTAAATGCAAAAAATATTCTGTGTAGTGAATAGACTAATAGTTTTGAAGGATATAGAAAAATCGAACAAATTCAGTATCCTGGAATAATAAGTAATCAACATGTAATTATAACATAAGAAGAATAAAAGTAATAAAATATATTCTGGAGAGTCTCCTAGCATATATCTGATTGATATACATAAATAAAATTTGTGAGCAGTAGATTCCAAGGACTCACACTTCCATTTTGTTCTGGCTGTTAAATCAATCATGGGTAGATAGTTCATCCTATCACCCGCCTAAATGGATACCTAATTTTAATAAATGGTAAGAATAATTAGGACTTTTTAAAAAAATCCATGGAAAAAAAATTATCTTGTTCGACATTGATTTAAATTACCAAGTTTGATCATCATACCGATTCCAAAATCATATTTTTTCATTCTTCGTCAAAAACTGAAAACATGATCAAATAACGCAACAAATGAAAACACAAAATTAGGTCTTCAAATTGAAAGAATGCTGATTAGGTTATATATCTATTTGTTCTTGGAGAATGCTTTAGAATCATTGCTGAATATAGATTTATATATTCATAAAATATTTATGAATAGGTCCATAGCATATCTACCATATTATTAAAAGATATATATCAATCAATTTATCTACAAAACTATAAGTCTATTTAGTAAATTTTTAATGTCAAAACTAAGTTTATATAGATAGACCTAATTTTAATCTATTTAGTTACTACCTATCATTATAAGAAAATCTAGACAAATAGATATATATCTATTTGTATAACTATGTTTATACAAATAGAGATAATTAGTGTATGTTTCTTTTAATGTAAAGTAACATAGGCTACCCTTTCTATTTTTATCTATTTGTATTTATCAGTGAAAATATATATATATATATATATATATATATATATAATCTATGCATATATATTTACTTTTAATGACACAACCAAATATATAGATAGGCACATATATGTTTGTCATAATTTTTATATCTATTTATACAATTATAAAAAACATTAAAAGAAACAGTGTATGTTTCTTTTAATGTTTGTATAGATTTTCTTATACAAAATGCACATAGATTTAATAAATATGTGCATATATGTATCTAAAATTATAATCTATGCATAAATATATATAGATCATAATTTTTATGTATATATATCTATTTTTAATAATTATCTATCTATCTGTATGTCTATTTATCAAATTGTTATTTATGTTTATATCTATTTATACACCTATATAATTTGTTATAAATTAATATCACTGCAAAAGTCCCATAAATGTTTTTTAATATTAGTATTAAAAAACATTAAATAATTTATTATATAATTATAATAATTTTTAAGATATTTTTTTAATAAATAAACATAAATAAAAATTACTACTAATAAAAGCTAAAATAAATATTTGTATGATTAAATGAAAAAATTTATAAAAATATCTAAATTAACAAATAAACAAGTAAATATTTATATTATTTAAAGTAAAAATATATATATTTTTATGCTTTTATTAGTCTTTTAAAAAAATAATTATTAAAAAATTTGAAAATTTTGAATTATAAAATAAAATTTTAATATTTTCATAAAATGTAAAAGAAAATAAATTGATATTTAAAGATTAATCCATAGATGTTTTAATTACATCAAAAAAATTTTGATGATTTTAAAAATAAATATCTCAATGTGATTATTAAAAGAACACTTCAAGTGTTTTTTTAGGGTTTCAACAAAGTTATATAAATATTACTAAGGATATTTTTTGCTCATAAAAAAACTTATATTTATTTTAGCCCTATAAACACTTTTGAAAATTACTACCAAATTGACACTAAGTTAATTTGAATCGAATTTTATTTTTTACCCCTATTGAAATTTATAAGAATTAAATAATAGAGTACGATTTTTAGTATTAGCTTTTAATACTCTATTTTTATTAAAATAATAAATATAACTTTTTTTTAATTATCTTCTCACTTTAAATAATTTTTAGAATTTTATAAATTATAAATTATATCAAAAAATGTAAATATGTAAACATGTAAATATGTAAATATGTAAATATGTAAATTTGTAAATATGTAAATATGTAAATATGTAAATACGTAAGTATGTAAATATGTAAATATGTAAATACGTAAATATGTAAATACGTAAATATGTAAATATGTAAATACATAAATATGTAAATATGTAAATATGTAAATATGTAAATACGTAAATACGTAAATATGTAAATATGTAAATATGTAAAAATGTAAAAATGTAAAAATGTAAAAATGTAAAAATGTAAATATGTACATATGTAAATATGTAAATATGTAAATTTGTAAATATGTAAATATGTAATATGTAAATATGTAAATATGTAAATATCTAAATATCTAAATATCTAAATATCTAAATATCTAAATATCTAAATATATGAATATGTGAATATGTGAATATGTGAATATATGTAAATATGTCAATATATGTAATTATGTGAATATGTGTGTGTGTGTGTGTGTGTGAAAATATATATATATATATATATATATACATATACATATCTAAATGTATAAATATATACATATATAAATATATAAATACATAAATATATAAATACACAAAAACATAAATACATAAATAGGTAAATATATAAAATTTGATATAAAATTTAGAAATAGATTATAAAACATAATCAAAATTTTGATATAAAATTTATAATGGTATATATTCAAACCTTTCACAAGCGCATATCCTATTATGGGTGAAATACATTAAAAACTCCAATGTTTGCACTCCCCAACTGCAATCATGAGCACCCATTCGTTTGTAGTAATGGTGTAGGAAAAATTCACCATTCAACATCATTCTCCTCCATCTTCATCCTTCGCCATTGTCGTCATTGTCATCCTACAACATCAACCACCATTATTGTCCATCATTTTCATCCGCTATCATCAAGAAGAAGTATAAGCTTTAAGGTTGGCTTATATTTCTCATCTTCCAACTATAAATTGTGTTGGTTTATATTTTTCATATGCTTCTTTTTCTTATCAATTGATGACGTATATGAGTCCTTTGGAAGCTTCTCAGTAGGCTTCTTCTCTACCTATCAACTAGAAATTATTTATTTTATATTGATTATGTATTTTTTTAATACCTTATTCCTACATTATCACTCTTTCTAGTCGGTATTTATTTTTGATTCTCATTTGGATTATAGTGTTCGATCACATTTCAATGTTCAGTTTGATAGGTAATTGGCATGGTAGTTACACTATAATCAATAATATAATGTTTTTTTAGAGAGAAAGTGTCCCTCTTATTTTTAAGTTCATTTTTTCTCCTTAAAAATTCTTGAAATGTCATGTATATAACCTGAATAAATAATATGCTATTCAATTCATAAAATATATGGGCTTTGTCGAAATGTTGTGGCATGAAAAATATCTTAATTTACCATATTCCACATAATAAAAATGAATACAATCACATTTAATACTTTATGAACAAATTAAACACAATTGCAAGTCTCCCACAATATCCTTGAACATGTGTTCAAACATATTTTTTAGAACCTTTAGTTATAGTTCACAAATTATATGTGATTTGTGAAAATAAAATAGTTTGAAAATTAACATAATATACCATAATTCACATAATATACAATAGACATTGACATTCAATATTTGATAATGAAATTAAACCCAATTGCATATGGTGGAAGATCTTGATGTTTTTTTTTCTTGAAATATGAAAAAGACCTCAGCATTAATATGTGCGCTCTAAATTAACTATTTTCTTAAAAATTTTTTTTATCAAATTTTCACTATCACTTCAAATTATATTAAATATATTGAAACACAAAAAATATTAGTCTCTATCAGCTAAAAATAATCCTATATAAGTGCAAAGTGTTTTCAAGAAACAAATCAAACATAATGTGTTTTTTGAATTTCTATCCTACAAAAAACCAATTCAATCATCATTAGTCTTATTTTAATCAATAGGAAAATAAGAAGTATATTTTTTTTGTTATTTATGGATTAATAAATTATTTTTTAAAAAAAAAATAGACTTTCTTTTTTAAAATTCTTGTGTTAAAACAAATTAAATAAAACCATAACTCAATTATATAACAAATAATATCACAATAATATTTATCAAGCTCGACATAATATATAGTTCAAAGTCTATTATTGCACTCTTATATAATAAGCATTTCTTATATGTATTGAACATAAAAAATACATGTTAAATATGAAGATGTATAAGAATATGTCTAAATAATCCAATTTATCGATGTTTTTTTGAAATTGAACTAAATCTAGGTAACCATTGGATAAATGGACTTGTAATATTCAATTTTGTCTTGATTGTTTGTTTAATTTTGATGGTTCATATTTGAAAAGAAACCAATTGTGTCACTGAAATAGTTACAAAAAAAATTAATAAAGATGTATAACTATTTGGACAATCACACATGTAACTTTAATTATAATTAAAATTTATAACAACATATATATATCTATATGTTTAACTATATATCTATAACTATTTATTATTATTTGTATACCAATATAAAACTCTTTATAACTATATGTAACTATATTTGTAACTATGCCAAATATTGTTATAACTATAATTATAAGTATATATAACTATTTTTTAACTATATAATAATTTATAACTATAAGTATAATTTTATATAACTATATTCCTAACAAAATATACTATATGTATAATAATATATAACTATATATAATTGTATTTTACTATATGTATACCTAAAAAATGTTATATATAACTCATCTTAAACTACATACATATGTATAACTATATGTATAATTAAATATAATTATATATAACTTTAATTATAACTAAATATACTAGAGGTATAAGAACATATAAGTATAAATAATTGTCTTTTACTATATGTATAACTAATAAAAAATATTATACATAACTATATTTAAATATATAATTTACACCATATATTTAATATATATTTTTATATATTAGTATATAAAAATGTATTTAACTATATCTATACCTATACATAACTATATGTATAAATATATAAAATTATATGAAAAAATATATATACCTACATGTATAAATATAAGTATAACTATATGTGTAACTATTTGCATAACCACATGTAACTATATTTATAATTAAATGCATAACAACATACAACATTATGTTTTATTATATGTGTATAACTATTTATAAATATTTGTATAACTATATACAACTTTATATAATTAAATATAACTATATTTGTAACTATGTATGCATATATGTCAGTCTATATATTTGTTTATAACTTTGTATACATTTATCTATAATTACTTATAACTTGTATGAATATATCTATATATAACTATATGTTTAACTATAAATAACTATTTATAAATATTTATAACTATTTATAACTATATATACTATATGTATAATAACATATAACTATATATATTTGTATTTTATTATATGTACAACTATAAAAACTTTATATATAATTATATTAATAAATATATTTAAAACTATATAAAACTATATGTTTTACCAATTCTATTTTTATAAATAAATGGATAACAACATATAACTATATATAACTTTTTAAAACTATATTTATAACTATATATTACTATGTATAATTATATGTAACTATATTTATAACTATATGTATAACAGTGTATGATGGCTATATATAACTATGTGATTAATTATTATTACCAAAAAATATTTTACCAATTAAATTTTATCAATAGATTGAATCCATTGATAACTACGGACGTAATACCATCAAAATTTCAATTTGGAGTTTCCAAACTGATTTAATAATGGGTTACCATGTGGTATTTTTTAATCGATAAGATTAAACTATTTTGATTATCACTAGATCCAACAAAAAATTATCAATGGATTAATAATAAAATTTTTGAATAGATTATATTATATTGATAAATTTTGCTGGGTGTTGAAGTTAGGTTATTAGAAATGGTATATATCTTATTAAAAATTAGCTAGGGACTTTTCCACACAATTTGGTGCAACAAAAATATCTATCAGACAAAATATAACCCACACGCTAAATCATTTTTTATTAATTTTTTGTTAATTTTTCATCACTATATTTATTTTGTAGACTACCATAACTAACTACATGCATTCACTATCCACACCACCTCATAAAGTATGGCACACTACATGCATATAATTTCCCACTACCTTTCCACACATGCATCCACTATGCACAGTGTCACATAGCTCATATCACATAACCACCTGATTTATGCAGCATAAATGTTAATAGTGGTGTTAAGCTATGTGGATTGTTGTGAACCTTTAACCAGTGATGCTGGCAATAGACAATATATATATATATATATATATATATATATATATATATATTTGGTAGTGACAAAGATAGTTCCAATTTATTTTTGATGTGGAAAATAACATTGCTTTGCTGTTTCATGAAGATTTTGGCCATAGTGTAGCCATTCAATGTGCGATGATGTGATTCTTTTAATCTTGAACCAAATAGTGATCCATTTCGGTAGTGTCCACATCATTTGGCACAATATAGTCCTGGTATTTTGGTATGCCACTAGTATTGCTTTGGTACATTAGTATTTTGTGTGATTAAAATTGCATGGAACTTTAATTTTAAAAAGTTTTGCATAAAATTTTCATGAATTGTGTGTTTTATCTTTATATCATTGTTAGTCTTCAATTTCAGAGAAGCAAATCGGAATGCTATTTGGTCAGTCAGTATTGCCATGGTTCAAATATAGGGTTACTCCTAATGACATAACCTGATCCTGACGCTTATTTGCGTAGGATTTCCACCTCACATTGGTCTTCGTCTTCGTGATGCCTTTTCCTTTCCACTCAACATGTCTTCCACTTCTTGTTGGCTTTTTGTTTTTGTTGTTTTGTTGCAACTACCTTTTGAAGCATGGAGATAGGAACAATCATCTGCCTCAGAGGGATGACAAATCAATCTTCTTAATCATGTTATTAATTCTATTTGATTTCAATTTAATGTGCTATAATGTTGTTAATTGAAATATTATAAACTTCTTTTATAAATAGAGAATGCAATTTGTGTAGAGCACTAGAAGTTCAGTGGATCACATGCATTGCTTTCATGATGTAGTTGGCCACCATCAAGATTCTGGTCTTGCATGCTAGGCTCTGATTGTTTGTTTTTTAAAAGATGCAAGCTGTATGCAAGCTATTTTTTAAATGATTCTAGTACTGCATGCTAGGCTTTGATTGTTTATTTTTTAAAATATTCAAGCTGTATGCAATTAATGCAAGCTATTTTTTATAAGATTTTGGTATTGCATGCTAGGCTTTGGACTTGTAATATTCAATTTTGTTTTGATTGTTTGTATAATTTTTATGCTTCATATTTGAAAAGAAACCAATTTTTCCATTGATATTGTTGCAAAAAATTAACAAAAGTAAGTTTTTTTCCCTAGTGCAGCAAGAATTGTGCTTTTCCTTGAGCTTTGGATGCTTATTTGAATGCTTCATTTTATTGTCTTCTTGTTTTCTTTTTCAATTATTGAATGGATTCCTCAAAGGATGTCACATTTGATAATGGTTTCTAGATATGCGAGTTAAAGGCAACTCTATCAAGCAGTAAATAATAGATCATTACTGAATGTGCAATTTCTAACATTTAAGAGGTGCCTAATGCGATTCCTCCTTTGCACTATGATTTTATGATATCTGATGTATTGGTTTCTGGTGATCTCATTTGCAATGAATTTGATGTTATGGCTAGGGAGATCCTAGTTTCTGTTAAAGTTTTTTTGTTCAACAATCTAGCTAAGCTGTCTATTTGCTAGGGTTGTGAGGGAATCTTCCCTGGCGATAGCACGGGTGAAGGTTACTTTTGATAAATTGATTTTATTTTCTGTTTTTTTTTCGAGTGATGTAAGAAGATTATTATTCTTCATTGTGCTCAATTTGGAATGGGTATTACTCCCATACATAAGCTTGTGTAGTATTGCTCCATGTTTCATACATTAGTCATTCTATGCTTTTCTATGTTGGAGAAATAATGAGATTGAGTTTTAATGCTTATTGTTCCAAATAATTCCATTTATAATGTTTTGAAAATAATTGAACTATATAAACTGTGGTGAATTGCATAATAATAGATATAGTTTAAAAGAATTGAAGCATCCTAATACCAAGAGTTTTCTGTAGAATATTTATACATAGTCAAATATACTTTTGTATTTATGTGAATTTATATTATTGAACAATTGTAGTTCCATAGTTGTGATTTTAAGATATAAAAGAAGAAAGAACAACAAAACCAACCACGGTAGAAACAAAAATGAAAATAGAAATGAGAAATAACATGGTTCACTAGTCGCTCAGTACAACTAGCTACATCCACCAAAAAATGCTTATGCATTATAGATTAAACCAAATCAGAAATCTTACAGTATGTGCAGTGCAGAAATGGTCATGATAAATCACACAGAGAGAGAAAGAGAGAGAAGATGAATAGTTCCAGATCGTGAAAACTGTAACCCAAAAAAATAAAATACAAAATATTTTATATTAAAACATTCACAGTTTAATTAACTAGAGAGGGTAGGATCATCACATAGGTCGGGCACTGCTCCAAAAATTTCAGCCCACTAATTGGTCAGCAGGAGCTCCATTATTGTGCTACTACTGCATCCTCGACCTTTTAATATTTTCTTTCGTGCACTTAAAAAAATATTAAAACAGAAACATTTGGTTATACAAATAGATTATCAAAACTATATATTATGATATATATATTTTTCTGTATATGTAACTATACATATATGTTGATGTATGTATGTACACACACACATATGTGTATATATATATAGGTACATATATACTATAGTATTATACATAATTTTATAGTATATATGTATTTTATATATATTATAGTATATATTTTTCTGTATAAGGAATAAGTTGTATTGCATAATTTTATAGAATATAATCTTTTTTTTCTATAGAATATATGTACATATATACTATAATATATATGTACATATATACTACATTAGTATATATTTATCAAAACAAAACCTTTTTTATTTATTTATGTTGATTTGATTGATTGGTTTAATTTTTGTACAGATATGGTACCACAATGTTCTCCATACGAAGCTTATAGAAGCGAAGCGATTTTTCACTAGACATGACGCGGTGTGACTAGGACAGCTTTGATGCAATAGAAAGAAGGTGATCAAGGGATAAGGAGGAAAGAAAGCAATGTAAATTTCTGGAACAGATTATAATTTATACACTATCGTTAGATACATTGATGAAGAAAAATATGTAATAAAATTTTATTATGTTTTTGTTTTAACTATGTTGCATATTGTATCAAAATAATTTATTAATTGTTTTTATTTTTTTTTAAATTATAAATAATGTTTTATATGTTATGTTTTTTTCAGTTTAAAATAAAATCTTTAAAATATGTAATTAAATTTTTCGTAAAAAAAAAGATTTTAGTGAAAATATTTTTGGAAAAAAAATAGTTAGGGATGTTTCCCTCGAAATTTAGCTAGGGATATTTCTGAAGCTCTAAATTACAATAAAAATTAGCTTGGAAAAATAAATTTAGCTAAGGAATTTTCTATCGTTAAGTTTTTGCTAGGGAATTTTTCCCTCGTTAATATTTTACCACAAGCACTTTAACTTGGGAAAAATTCCATCATAAATCAATCATTATTATATTTTAGTGACGGAGAAAACACATTTAGCTAGGGATATTTCCCTAGCTATTTAGAATTTTTATTATAGTGATATAACTATTTTACAGTATATTTGTAAAACTAACTGTCTGTATATCTTTCTATATGTGTATGTTCTTTCTATATGTGTATGTATCTGACTATTTATATATCTATCTATTTATTTTATGGCTATCTATTTGTCTATATTTTAGTCTATCTATCTATTTATTTATCAATCTACTTGTCCAACTATCTATCTATATCTGTCTAGATATCTTTCTATCTATCTGTCTATCTATATGTGTGTCTATATGTTTATCTATATATCTATTTTATTATTTATTTACTTGTCTATCTATTTATCTATCTATCTATATATCTATCTATATAACTACCTATCTATCTATCTGTCTGTCTATCTATCAACAACCTATCTATCTATCTATCAATCTAATGATCTATCTATATATCTATCTATCAATCTATATAACTATCTTTCTATCTATTTGTATATCTATCTATATATCTATGTATCTATCTATCTATCTCTGTGTGTGTGTGTGTGTGTATCTATCTATATATCTATCTGTCTATCTATATTTCTGTCTATTATCTATTTATCTATCTATATTTCTGTCTATCTATTTATCTATCTTTCAATCTTTCTATTGATATATCTATATGTCAATTTATCATTCAATCTATCTTTTTTTCTTTCTATCTGTATATTTATCTACAATCTGTCTATCTATATGTCTATCTATCTATCTATATATCAATATATCAGTCTAATAATTTGTGTGTGTATATATATATATATTTGTCTATCTATCTATCTTTCTATATGTCTATCTATATATCTATTTGTCTATCTATCTATCTGTATATCTATTTGAATATTTATCTGTCTATCAATCTATCTATAAATCTATCTATCAATCGATCTATCAATGTGTCTATTAATATGGCTATCAATCAATCTATCAATTTTTGTATCATTCTATTTATCAATCTATCTATCTATTAATCAATTTTCTCTTTATCTATTTATCTATCTACTATGTGTATGTCTATCAATTTGTCTATCTATCTATCTATCAATCTCTCTATCTAACTATCTATCTATTTATCTTTCTATCTATCAATGTGTCTATCTATCTATCTATCTATCTGTCTATATATCTTTCTGTCTATCTATCAGTATCTCGGTCAAACTATCTATTTTTCTATATGTTTGTTTGTTTGTCTATTTTTCTATCATTTTATGTGTCGATTTGTTTATTTTTCTATCTATATGTCTACCTACCTGCATAATTGTCTGCCTATCTGCCTACTTTCCTATCTATCTATCTGTCTATCTATCTATCTATTTTATTGTATATTTGTCTATCTATCTGTCTGCCTATATGTCTGTCTAATTTATATCTATATATCTGTATATCTATTTATCTATATATATATTTATCAATTTATCTATCTATCAAAAATATATCTATCAGTCTATCTATATGTCTGTGGGAACAGAATTGGTTGAGTGAATTAATATTACCTTTTTGGAGGATACATCTAATGATAATGGATAGGACCAGTAATCCTAGCTTCATATGCCAAGTAATCTGGAAGATGTTCCATTGAGTCAAAAAACTTAGAGGGAAGATTTTCTCAAGATTTCATAAGATAATAGAAATTTGTTCATCCACATTCCTAAATTCATCATCAGTCAAAGAAGGAAAAGGTAATTACTTGAAGAATAAATAAATCCCTGTTATCGGCTCCAATATTCTATTAGGCAGGAATTCTCGAAGAGTAATTGGTAACAACCTTTGCATGAATACATGACAATCATGAATTCTCATGCCAAACATCTTAAGTTTGTTCACATCTACCCACTCTAACAGATCCTTCTTCAATGATTTATTCACAACAAATGTCACATCAGGGTATTTACTGGTGACCAGATTTTTTACAAATTGAGCACGATGACAATATTTATTCAACTCTTATTCCCTGGAATGTTAAATACTGTATTGAAAATATTGTCAAACACATTCTTCTTGATATGCATAACATCAAGATTGTACCTGAGCAAGTGTTCATGCAAGTAGGGCAAATCTCAAAAAATACTTCTCTTATTCCACCCACAAATCTTAGATATAGCTGCATTCACAACCTAAGCACCAATATCTATCACTTTCCTCAACCCTATGTTATTCAAATCCTACAAAATTTCATCCCCATATCTAACCCCCATGAATTGTTTAGTAACCTTTCTATTCTTAATGAAGTTTTTGGTGTTATTTCGAAATGGATGATTAATGGGCAAAAACATATGATGGTGTATAACCATGATGGTTTTCCACTCTTAATTAATCTAAAAGCATCAAAATATTTCATAGAATGCGTACATGCTAACAGACCAGTTGTACTCCACCCAGACATCATAGAATACGCTAAAAAGTCATTTATGGTCCATATGAGGGCAGCGCGCATCAAAAACTTTTTCCATTTGGAAATATCATAAGTTTGAACCCCAACAACCTCAAAGACTTTTCAACTCCACTATCAATGGCTGCAAGAAAACATCTATCTTCCCCTTTGGATTTGTTGGCCCCGACACTAACATAGTAAAAAACAAAAATTCTTCCTTCAAACATAAGTCTGGAGGCAAGTTATATAGAATTACCACCACAGACCACAATGAATAATACTATCCAGATTGTCCAAACAGCTAAAAACCATCAGCCAAACCTAGCCTAACATTTCAAATACCAAAAGAAAAATCAGCAAAACACCCATCAAAATGTTTCCAAATAGGGGCATCTGAAGGGTGACACATCTTACCATCCTCCATATGATGCTCTGAATGCCACCTCATTTTATTAGATGTTGTGATTGATGCTTACAATCTCTGCAACCTAGGTGTTATTGGAAAATCGTGCATCTTCTTATATGGCACCTTAAACTTCCGTATATACAAGCTATATCCAGAACTCCTAACCTTTTGCTTGTACCGAGCATGACCACATATTTTACAACTCTTAAGGTCACTGTCATCACCCTCGTTTATCATACAGTTGTTCACACAATAATGAATGACCTGTACGGGTAATCCCAAGCCTCTAACTAACTTCTTCATGCTGTAGAAATCCAATGGCATCAGATTATCTCTTAGAAACAATTCTTGAATAAAATTAGACAAATCATCAAACCATGCCTGCGGACACCTGTGTCTGCACTTTATTTCTAACATCCGCATGATCACAGATAGTTGAGTATGCTTAGAATTTTTCTCATATGCAGGTTTGTCTCCAGCTCGAATCATGTCATACAAATTCCTTGCCTCGGCATTGGGTTCCTCATTCAGGTTAAATTCAGGACCCACAACATCACAACCCATTCTATGGTGTGTAGTGTGATTCATATTATCTGAGACCATCTGATTAGTTTCACTTACTAACACCCATACTGAACTTGAACACCTTTGTTGGACTTGCTTCTTACCATGGTATATCCAAACATAGTAATCCACAACAAAACTATTTCTATACAAATGTATCTTCACTATCTCAACATTCTAAAAGCAAACTAAACAAATTCATACACCTTTGTTGGACTTATCTAATATTTAACTAAAGTGCAATGTCACCTTATATATGTGCCACCATTCATACACTCAGGATGTCTAAGAGCAAGATCAACAAATTCATCAACTTTATCCCCCGATTCATTAGAGAACATTCCATTGATTATTTGACCCTTGTACATCCATTCACGATAGTCTTCCATAACTAGTCACAAAAAAAATCAATTTAGTAAACAAACACGATTGTCTTTAATTAATTTTATGTTCATTGAAAATTTATTTTGGTTTCGATAAAGTTTTTTTTTACGCGTGATATGCAACCTACTATACATCCACCTCCACCTCCACCCGTCCAATAGTTATTTTCACTTCAATAGGTTTTGTCCTAATCCATAATGGAGCATTAATAATAAATAGCTAGGAATTCGGTAAAAGCATAACAAAAGGGATCAAACACTTTAACCAGGGCTGCAAACATCTTCTTTGTTTGTTCAAAATTATGGTGTACCTGGAAACACAAGGCACAAGAAATTTGCTTTTAAGCTTTATAGGATGAAAGTTCAATACATACATACATACAAACATACATGGATACATACATACATGGATACATACATACATATATGACCGATTTCTCTTCTAAAAGATGCAAATTATAATAAAAAAATAAAATCTTTTTTTATAACTTATTAATATTAACACAGTATGCCTAATCTGAATACCAAACAAAGTTTTTCAATCAATTACAAATTATTTTCTCAACCGTTGCATCTTAACACATAATGAGAAGTAGCTTAGAAGACTATGAAATTTGTTTGTAAAACTTTTAATTACATCATAAAAGACTGCTAGACCATATATTGTCTTGTATTGAGCTGTTGGGCTTTCTCTCGAGGCTTTAACACATTGTATGGGTTGGTATCATCAAAAGGTGGAGGAGGTTTCAAAATCAACCATACCTCATTACACCTAAGACTTGTGAAAAATAAATGTCTCTAAGATGAAAATAATTCAAAACAAAAAAAATAGCAAGCAGGCAATAGAATATGTAAAAGCAACTCTTGTGATTCATCAACCACTTAAACAGTTATTTATGAGTAATGTCAAACATAGAGGGGTAAAAATGGCCGTGTTGTGCCGGAATGGTCCATTATAGTGTGACATATATGTATAGTTATATGTTATACATATAGTATATATAGTTATAAATCATTATATATAGTTAAACATATAGTTATAAACACACACACACACACACACACACACACAAGTAATTATAAGTAATTATACAAAAATGTATACAAAGCTATAAACAAATATATAGATTTACATATATGTATAGATATATGTATAAATAGTTACAAATATAATTATATTTAATTATATAGACTTTTATATAGTTATACAAATATTTATATATAGTTATACAGATATAGTTAAACATAATGTTGTATGTTGTTATACATGTAATTATAAATATTGTTACATGTGATTATACATATAGTTACACATATAGTTAAACGTATATTTATACATGTAGGTTTATATATTTGTTCATTTAATTTTATATATTTATAAATATAGTTATGTATAGGTTTATATATAGTAGAATACTTTTTTATATATTAATATATACAAATATATATTAAATATAAGTTGTAAAGTATATATTTAAATATTATTATGTATAAAGCTTTTATAGTTATCCATATAGTAAGATACAATTATTTATAGTTATATATTATTATTCATATAATATATATAGTTATAAATAGTTATATATAATTAAAAAAATTAGTTATACATAGATATACTAATACACGTAGTGATAAGTAGTTATACATAAATGTATACAAAATTATAAACAAATATGTAGATTTACATTTATGTATACATATATGTATACATAGCTATAAATATAGTTATATTTAATTATATAGAGTTTTATATAGTTATACAAATATATATAAATAGTTATACACATTTAGTTAAACATGATGTTGTATGTTGTTATATAAAAATTATAAATATAGTTGCATGTGGTTATACATATTGTTACACATTTAGTTATACTTATATTTATACATATAGGTAGAAATATGTTTTCATTTAATTTTATATATTTATACATATAGTTATGTATAGGTATAGTTATAGTAAAATACTTTTTTATATGCTAATTTATAAAATTATATATTAAATATAAGCTATAAATTTAATATTTAAATATACTTATGCATTAAACTTTTATATTTATACATATAGTAAGATACAATTATTTATAGTTATATATTATTATACATATAATATATATAATTATAAATAGTTATATATAATTTAACATATAGCTATATATAGATATATTCATTCAAGTAGATATAAGTAGTTACACATAAATATATACAATGTTATAAACAAATATTTTGATTTAATTATATGAATACATATATGTATATATAGTTACAAATATTATTATATTTAATTATATAGAGTGTTACATAGTTATACAATATTTATATATAGTTATACACATATAGCTATAAATATATATGTAATTAAAGATATAATTATATATAACATTTATATAGTTATACATTTAGTAAAATACAATTATATATAGTTATATATTAGTATACATATAATATTTTTTTTTAGAAATATAGTTATATAAAAATATGCATATAGGTATACTTTATTATATAGTTAAAAATTAGTTATGTATAGTTATAAATATAATAATAAAAATAGTTTACTTAATTATAAATATAATTATAAATACTTTTATATATAATGTCATATGATTATATAATTAAACATGTGTTTATATATAATATTTGTGATTAAAATATTTTTATAAATGTTACATAAATATAATTATATATATGTAACACTTTTATAAATATTATATAGTATTTGTATCACATTTATATAAACATTATAAATATTCTATATTTATATTAAAATTAATATGTAATATAAAAAATTAGAAAATTGTATAATCATTTAATGTTCCATAATTGTTATATAAAAAATTTATAAATGGATAGTTTTATTTAAATGTTGTATAGATATTTACAAACATTAATACAAATGTATAAATATTCTAATTTAACATAATATGTTAATATAAACATATAAGTGTTTATATATAATGTAATACATTTATATAAATTAAAGTATAGATATTTATATATAATGTCATACGATTATATAATTTTATAAAACATTATATATTTTGTTAAATGTTTATAATTTATTCAGAGATAACAAAAATATAACCCATCAACATTAAGTTTAATTTTTCTTAAGTTACAGGAGTATAAATTATCATGCATTATATATTTTCTTCAGCTACAGAAGGATAGAACAAAATGCAAACATATTGTATTTGAAATCAATAAAACCCTAAAAATTTAAACAATAGAAGAATAAAGATTACATTGACAATTTATAGTTTCATTAATGGAGTAGAGTCAAAATCATATCGGTTAAATGAAAATAGAAGCAAAAAGAAAGAAAATCGGGGGAGAATTAAAAAAAGCTAATACTCGATTATTCTGAAAAAATGAAAATTCGATAATGCTAATAAAATTCAGAGAGATTGAGATATGTATATAGCATTATGAATGAGAAGAATAATGAAAAACTTACATGGATTCAGAAGAAATAATAGAATTTCTCAGTTTCTCCCTTGTATCCCATCGCTTCTGCTTCGAAAAATGAAAGAGGGGAAGTTTGCTAATTGTTAATGACCTGACAAATTCTTTTTAAATCAAAAAATTTAAAAAAGAAATTACCGACCAAAATATTGGTCGGTAGTTTGGTAGGTAATTAAGAAGTTATAAATATTTTGGATTGCTACTTTACCCACCATTTTTCATGGTAATATATCTTGTGTCTTTAAATGGTCGGTAATTTTTATTCGCTAATTCCCAACTAATTTTGAGATCAATTTTCGAACAAATATATTTGGGCGGTAAATATGGTCAGTAAATATAGTTGGTCTTTGGTTGGAAATATAGTTGAAAATGTTTTTTTTTGAAACCCCTTTTTGGTCTCCAAATAGTCGTGATTTGGTCAGTAATTACTGACCTATTTTGTAGGTCGGTTGTTTAGTCGATAATTAAGTAATTATAAATATTTTGGAAAGCCACTTTATTGATCATTTTTCATTGTAAAATATATTTGGTCGTTAAATGGTCAGTAATTTATCGGTAATTTTTATTTGCTAATTCCCAACTAATTTACAGACTAATTTCTGACCAAAAATATTTGGTCAATAAATATGGTCGGTCTTTAGTCGGAAATATGGTCTGAAATAGTTTTTTTTTCCGAAACCCCTTTTTGGTTTCTAAATGATCGTGTTTTGGTCGGTAATTACCGTCCAATTGTTTTGGTCGGTAGTTTGGTCGGTATTCTTGTTATTTTTAGTAGTAGATAACTTAGGAAATCTTTGTGTTGAATGTATATAATAGAATAATATTGAGAGGTGTGATATTTTTAAGTCTTGGTGCGATGATAAGTGACTTAATCCAAGTAAGCTAAGCCTTCTATTTGAGACTTATTAGAAATAACTATTAGAGATCTAGCTTAGATTTCCTTTCAATTTACCAAAATAATATTTGTAGAGAATTTTATATAAAGTGCTAAAAGGAAGACTACAAGTGGATCTACTCCTCCTCGAGGTATTGATGATAATTTTTCAAAGCCTACTGGTTTAGATGAAATTAAATCTAGTGTGCCTTATTGGTCTGTCAGAGGTTCCACTTACAAGCCATATTTTGACATTGACACTTTTATAAAATGAGATGCAGAAATTATAAAATTAACTTGAACACAAATTGAAATAACATAAATCAAATTCCAGTAACTCTTATATACATATTAACTCATAAAAACCCATTATATAGGAGTCAAGTTCATTTGGGTGACCCACATGAGTTGGGTGCTCCTATCAAGAAGGAAAATAAAAGTAAAACACCCCAAATTTTAAATAAGTAACTCCAATAATAAATTTCAATATCTTTTTTATACTAGTGTGTGAAAGTTAAAAATATCAAAAGGTAAAATAATCAAATTAATTTGAACTAGAATCCAAGAATATTCACTTGTAACATAATAAACTAATAATACTTAAAACAAAAATTGTGTCGGCGATAATAAGAGCATCCTATGATGTTCTCAAATAATTTTTGGGTGTTCAAGAGAAGACCCTAAAGAGCTTGAAGTGCATTATAGTTAGATTATAGGCAATGATGTCGGCTCATGAAGGAAGGTTGGTTCACATAAGGGGTTTACATGGAGAAATATCTAAATAGAATCAATTTGTATGATAGGAATTAATAATGAACGCATATGACAATGTGAAAATTTTCCAAATTGTGGGTTATATTATTTATGGGCCTGATTACAAACATATGATAGAATAAGCATGGGTGACCAAATAAATTTGAAACTCTAGGATGAGAAGACAAACTTGGGTTAGAAGAAACATCAACATTATTCACCAAAGTAGAACTTGAACTTGCCACTATACATGGAACATATTTAAGTTGTATTGACAAATCTCTATCATGCAATTCATCATCTAAACCGTAAAAAATATTACTAGAGAAAATTGTTTATTTAATGTCTGTTGTATTTAGTTTGTTTTGATAAACTGCTTTGTATAACAAAAAATATTTTCTATTTATATATTCTTAATGCAGGAAATAAAATATTGAAAGGTTGGGAATGCAACAATAGCACGTTAATGGGGGTTGCTCCGTGGTTAGTGGGCTGAAGAAAATTTTGGAGCATAACCCGATCCACCCAAGTGATTCGTCCTGCACCATTATTAATATCAAGAAATTGTTTAATATAAATTTTTTAATTTTATTTTTTGCTCCTCCCAATTTAATGCTGAACTATTCATTTTTGTCTTCTCTCTCCGTATGATTTTTTTTTCGCAATTATTGCATCTGTAAGACATTGTTTTAGTTATAATCTATAAACACATAAGTATTTTTCTAGTGGATATAGCTATCATGCTGAACGACTAGTGATCCGTATTATTTTATGTGTTTCTGGATTGTGGTTTGTGGATATATCATTTTTCTATTTTTTTCTTCTTCTGAATTTATAAAATTACAAATCTTGGAAGCAGAATTACTAACAATGTCTCATCTCAAATCATCAAGCCAACAAATTCATCATGTTGTCTAAGCAAGGAAATATTTTTTTCATGACTAGCTGATTTTTTAATAAAATAAGAAGAAATCTGCTTAGTAATGATTAAAGGATTATACTATGAAAAATTTAACTTATTATCTAATTTGGATTTTCTAGCATCATTAAGATCATTACAAAAACAGATGTATTTGGATTAAATTGTTCTTTTTGATTTAGAATATGTAGTCTAAGATTGCCTTGACATATGAAATGAACTCTCACTAATAACAAATGTAGTTTATGGTGTATATTTATTGTATATTTTTAATATATTCATAATATAATAAGTTGAATTTCTTATTTTCTTTTAGAATAAGTGTCATTATAGTCTATATGGAGGAAGGAATTAAAACTGAGTGATACTTTATTATAGCATTTATAAAATATTGAAACATTGAAATAACTATATAATAAGTTTAGTATTGATATATAAGATTTATACAATCTACACATCATACATGCCTTTATTGATATACATATTATTTGTGAGAATTTATAATAGAATGCAAAAAACTTATAATAACCATTTTGGAGTTGTATTTTAATATTTGAGAATTCAAAAAATTATGTCCATATGAATATATATGAGAGAATCTATATTAATTAACTATATTAATGATATAAGTGATATTTATTTTGGTTACAGAAAGCTATTTAAAAAATTTTTATGATTCTTCTATTTCTGAAAGAATCAATTATGATATCTTTGTCTAATATATTTAGATTGAGATTATCAAGTCTTTTAATCTTTTGGAAGACTCATACCTCTTGTTTTAGGACTATTAGATGATATCATGGTATGTATTTATATATTGTATCTCATGATGAAAATTGTGGCACTATTTTTTTTGTTTAAATGTTGAGATGATGTTTTCTTAATAATGTTAAATATATAAGAGCAATTATGATGAATATTACATAAAAACATAAATAATATTGAATTTGTGAGTTTTTTAAAATAAAAATTGTCCACATAAAAAATAATTATTTTAATTTTGTTGAACCAAAATCTCTTTTCTGAAAGAATAAAATGATGTTGTAAGAACCTTCTTTAAATTGATGGAAATACCACTAGCAAAAACACTTATTGACACGTGTAGAATTTGTGCCCTACCCAAACACATTGCACAACTCTTACTTTGCCTTTATTCATGTTGTGACATCATATAAGCTTGATGTCATAACTCATAAGAACCCATTAGGGCTTTGTGTGCATTGGGGAGAGAGAAAGAAAGAAAAGAGAGTGGGGAGAAAAATAAAACAAAAAAAGATAATATTATTCTAGTAAAGAATTTATTTAATTTGAATTTGATTGCTCATAGTTCATTCAACATTAGTTTTGCAACATACAGGCTTGTTTTTTTATTCCCTCATTCCTCATATAACTTGTATATGTTGCTTGCTACTTTGAATATAAACTACATAATTTGAATTACTCTATCCGTTGTTTTGTTTTTATTTTTTGTGTGGCTCATTTCTTATTGTTCACCCTTTATTAATAGGTGATTAGCTGGTAATATCTCATTATCAACTCCATCACAATCAGAACCTTTGATACCACTATTATCCTTCTTGAATAAAAGGCAAAGAACATAGACACAGTGTATATGAAGGAAGTAAACAAAAACAATGGGTAACAATGTTCCAACTATTTGATTAATTGCTTTTTATCCTTTTGAAAGAATGATTGTCTGCCACATCATTTCCGAACTGTCTAGATGGTCCACGCGCCATGGCACACAAAGTGACAATGCCAGTGATGATGTGTGATGTACATGTGCTGGCATGTGGCTTAGTGTTAATGGGTGCATTGTCCAGTGGCAGTAATGCCATGAGATGTGGTGCCATTGATGCACAGCTGTGGTGCATAACTGTGTGAAAGTGCATAGTGTGTGCGTGGTGTAGTGAACGTGGATGTGTGGTTGATGTACTAGATGTGCACCATGTATAAGTTTGATACAGCCATGGTGTAGTGTGTGCAACATGTGGGTTGTGTTCATTGGGTTCTTTTTTTATATGTATCAAAGAAAGTGATTTTCCATGTAGAATCAAGCAAGTAAAAACTGTATTGTTGTTATGAAAGTGGCTACTACTTTGGTGGTTCCATCACTATTAGACGACTATAGTAAATGTTTGAAGTTAAGTATGTAATGAAAAATATTATATTTAATTTATTTATATCTAGAACAATTTTATTATTTTTTATTTTATCATAAGAACTCATGGAGGAACGTATGACAGTTGCTTCTCAACTAGTTGAGGGTTCTATGAAACTTTAGATAACTTTTTTGAAGGAAGAAATATAGGAAATGAATAAAATGAATGATGAGATGAAAGAAACCAAAAAAGTAATGAAATTGTAGATGACATATAAGGAGTCACTATTAACAACCTTACGAGACTGATAGCACATCAAGTTCCATTAGAATACTCACATAGGAGAGCCTAGCACAAATGTACCATCTAATGATGAAGATGATTATTTAGTTTTAAAAAATTTTATATCTATGTTATGTTTTTTTAACCATGTAACATTTATATCATAATTATTTCTAAACTATTTTTGGTTTTTGTAAATAATAAAAAATGGTTTATAGTATATGTTTTTATTAAATTCAAAATAAAATTTTAAAAAAATGTAATCAATTTTTTTGTAAAAAAAAATTATGAAAATAATTTTGAAAAGAAAATAGCTATGGATTTTTCCCTCACTAATTTAGCTAGGGAATTTTGAGTATATATTAAGTTGAAAAATATTAATTACTACTCTTAATTATGATTAAAATTAGGAAGGAAAGAATATAATTAAGAATGGAAGAATATAATTAGCTAGGGAATTTTTGTCTTTTAAATATTTTCTAGAAATTTGTTTTTCTCATTAATATTTTGTGATGAGCATTTTAGTTTGAGATTATTTACAATGAGAATTTGTCGGTATTCAATTTAGAGACGGAATACGCCCAAATAGCTATGAAAATTTTCCTAGCTATTTGTTCTTTTTTTGTAGTGAGATTGATATATAGATTAATAGATATATTGATAGATAGATTTGATAGATAGATAGAAAGATAGCTTAATAAAAAGATATATAGATAGAGACATAGATAGATAAATAGATAAATAAATAGATAGTTAGATAGATTGAAATATATATAAATATTTTGATAGACAAATCGATAGATAGATAGTTATAAAGATAAATAGATAGACAAATATATTTAAAGATAGATAGTAAGAAAGAAAGATAGATAGATAGATTAATAGATAGATAGATAGTAAGAAAGATAGATAGATAGATATTAAGAAAGAAAGATAGATAAATAGATTAATAGATAGATAGAATAGATAAACAGATAAATAGATTGATAGTTAGACTAATACATAAATAAATAAATATATATATATATATATATACACACACACACATCAATAGATAGATAGATTGATTGACAAATTTATAGATAGATTTATAAACATATTGATTGACAAATTAATAGATAGATTGATATTTAGATTGATAGACAGATTGATACATAGATAGATAGATTGATAGATAGATAGATAGATAGCTAGATAGACAGAAAGATATACAAATAGATAGAAAGACAAACAGATAGCTACATAGATGGATAAATAGATAGATATGCATATAGATAGATAGGCTTACAGATAGACATATAGAAAGACAGACAGACAGATAGATAGATAAAAAGATAGATAAACTGAAAGAAAGATGGATAGATATATAAAAAAGAGAGATAGACAGACAAACAGATAGATATATAGATAATCAAAATGATAGATAGATTGAAATATAGATTGATAGATAGACATATAGATAGATAGATAGAAAGTAGATAGATTGACAGATAGACAGGTAGATAGGCAGATAGATAGATATAAAGATAGATAAACAAATAGATAAAAAGATAAATATACAGATTGATAGAAAGAAATAAACATAGATAGATACAAAGATAGATAGTTTGTTAGAAAGATAGATAGATATTTAGAAAAATAGTTAGACAAATAGATAGACATAAAATAGACAAATAAATAGACAAATAGATATATAGATAGATAGATAGATATAAATATATAAAGACAGATAAATAGACAAATTGATAGACATATAGATATATAGAGAATAGATAGACAAATAGTTTGTTAGAGAGATAGATAGATAAATAGATAGATAGATAAATAGATAGATAGACAGATCGATAGACATATAGATAGATAGATAGATTAATAAATAAATAGATAGATAAATTGACAGAGAGATTGACTGATTGATAAGATAGATAGATAGATATACATACAGATATATAGAAAGTGTTGGGTAATTGCGCTTCCACGGTCAGCGGGACCTCCGTTATTGTGCTACTGTTGCATCCCCGGGCTTTTAATATTTTTTTTCCTGCACTTACATGAACATATTAAAACAGAAAAGACATTTGGTTATACAAACAGATTATTAAGTAAAAACAAATTACATATACAACAGAAAGAAAGATAGATATAAATATAGATAGATAGATTGATTGATATATAGATAGAAAAATAGATAGATAGACTAATAGATAGATAGATAGATAGACTGATAGATAGACTAACTGACAGATAGATAGATATATAGATAGAGAGACAAATTGATGGATAGTTATATAGATAAATAATTAGACATATAAATAGATAGATTGATAGATTGATAGATAGACATATTGATAAATAGATATATAGATAGATAGAGAGATAGATAGATATAAAGATAAATTGATAGATAAATAGATAGATAGATACAAAGATAGATCTATAGAGAGCTAGATAAATAGATAGATCGATAGAAAGATAGACATATAACTTGAAAAATAGAGAGACATATATATAGATTGATATATAGATAGAAAATAGATAGATAGATAAATAGATAGACAAATAAATAGATAAATAGATAGATAGATATATAGATAGATAGATAAATATATAGACAAATAGATAGATAGATAGATATATAACAAATACATATATAGAAAGTGATAGAAAAATAGACACATAGAGAAACAAATAGATGGATTGATAGAGAGATAGATAGATAGAAAATTTATATCTTAATAGAAAGGAAAACAGATTGACATACAAATAAATAAACAATTAGACATATAGAAAGAAAGATAGATTGATTGATGATAGGCTGACCGATAAATAGATAGATTGATAAATAAACACATAAACAGAGACAAAGAGACAAACATATAGAGAGACAGATAGATATACAAATAGATAGACACACATATAAACATACAGGTAGATTGATAGATTAATAAATAGATAGACACACATATAGAAAGATAGATAGATAGATAGATAGACAGATAAACAGATATTCAAATATTTGATAGATAGACAAATAGATAGACAGATAGATCGATAGATAGATAGATAGACATATAAATAGATAGAAAAAATATATATAAGTAGATAAATAGATTTACAGATAGATAGATTGTTAGACAAATTGATAGATAGAATGATAGACATATTGATAGATAGATTGAAATATAGATTGATAAAAAGATTGATAGAAAGATTACTAGACATATTAAAAGAAATATATATAAATAGACAAATAGATAGATTGACAAATAGATTAACACCAAGATTGAAAAATTGATAGAAAGATTTATAGACATATTGGTAGAGTGATTAAAAGATAGATTGATAGACAGATTGATAAATAAATAGATAGATAGATAATTTTAAAGATAGATAGACATATAGATTCATAGATATTTAGATAGATAATAGATAGTTAGTTAGTTAGAAAGATAAATAGACACTTATATAGATAGATTGATAAAAAGATAGAAAGAAAGATAGATTGAGAGAAGATAGAAAGATATAAAAAAAAGAAAGAAATAAAGAAAGAATGATAGATTGATTGATAAATAGATGAATAGAAAGATAGATAAATAGACTGATAGATAGATTGATAGATAGACATATAGATAGATAGTTAGATAGTATGATTCATAGTGATAGACATATTGATAATTATATTGATAGATAAATTGATATTTAGATTGATAAATAGATTTATAGACAAAATTAAAAATAGATGGATAGATTGATTGATTGATAGTTAGATAGTAAGATTGATAAACAAATTGATAGACATATTGATAATTATATTGATCGATAGATTGTTATATATATTGATAGACAAATTTATAGACAAATTTAAAAATTGATTGATTGATTGATTGATAGATTAACATATAGATAGACATATATATAGATAGATATATGGGCAGGTAAATAGATAGATAGACAGATAGATAGATAAATAAATAGATAGATAAACGGATAGACAGATATATCAAAAAATAGGTAGGAAGATAGAAATATAGATATATAAATAGAAAGACAGATTTATAAATAGATAGATAGATAGAAAAATAGATAGATACATAGATAGATTGATAGATGATAGAAAGATTGAAAGATAGATATATAGATAAATGGATAGATAGATAGATAGATTGACATTTAGATAGACAAATAGATAGATATATTGATTGATAGTTAGATAGATAGATATATAGAAAGATAGATAGACAGATATATAGACACATAGATATTATACAGATAAAATATAGATAGATAGATATATACCAAAATATATATAAATATCAATAGATAGATAGATAGATAAATAGTTAGATAGACAGATAGACTAATCATATAGATCGGCAGATATATAGAAAGGTAGATAGATAAATAGATAGATATATAGATAGATAGACTACGAGATAGATAGACATAGATATAAAGAAGGATAAATAGATAGATAGATAATTAGATAGGTAGATAGATAGATAGTCATGTATATTGATAAATAGATAGAAAGATAGATAGGCATATTGATATATAGATTGATAGACACAAAGAAAGGCATATATATAGATAGATAGACATATAGATAGAAAAATATATAGATATATAGATAGATAGATAAATAGACACATATATACACAAATAAATATATAGATAGAAGACCAATAGGTAGATAGATATATAGATAGATGGATAGATAGAATGATATAAATATAAATAAACAAATAGATATATAGATAGATAGATAGACAAATAGATAGAAAGTAAGATGGATAGATAGATATATAGATAGATAGATATACATATGCATAAAGAGATAGATAGACAAATAGATATACAGATAGATAGATAAATATTTTGAAAGATTGATTGATATAAATTTATAGATAGATTAATAAATAGATTCGTAGACAAACACATATATTGATATATAGATAGATAGATAGATAGATAGAAATATATATATATATAGACAGACAAACAGACATATAGATAGATAAGTAGATAGACAGATAGATTGACTGATAAATTGATATATTGAAAGATATATAAATAGATAGATAGATAGATAAATAAATAGATAGATAGACATATAAATAGTAAAATAGATAGACAGATATATAGAAAGATATATAATCAAATAGAATGCCAGATAGATAGACAACTAGATATATAGACAAATAAACACACATATAGACAAATAGATAGTTAATTAGTCAGTCATTCAGGCAGATAGACAATCAGGCAGGTAGATAGATAGAGAAATTGATATACATATAGATAAACAAATAGATAGACAGATAGATCGAAAGATAGATAGACAGATAAAAAGATAGAAAGATAGATAGATAGACAAAGAGATAGATTGATTTAAAGATAGATAATTAGATAGACAAAATGATAGATATATATTTAGATAGATGGATAGACAGAAAGAAAATAGATATTTAGACAGAAAAACAGATTGATAGATCGATATATAGATAGATAGAGAAAAATATATAAAACATAGATAGATAGACAGATAGATAGACACATAAATGGATATATAGATAGATATACAAATAGATATATAGATAGATAGACAGATAAATAGATAGATAGATAGATAGAAAGATAGATAGAAAGATAGATAGAAAGATTTATTGATAGATAGATAAATAGAAAAATAGATTGACGTATATATAGACATATAGATAGATGGAAAGATAGATAAATAGATAGATTGATAGCTAGACAAATAGATACACTTTGATAGATATATATAGAGACAGATGGATAGATAGAATTATAGATAGACAAATAGGTATACATATAGATAGAAATATTGATATATAAATAGATAGATAGATAGATAAATAGGCAGATAGAGTGACATATTAATATATAAACACTTAGAAAGATAGATAAATAGATTGATAGAAAGAAGATATATAGAAATTAGATAGATAGAAAGAAAGATAGATAGATAGATAGATAGAAAGATAGACAAAAAGATAGATTATTAGATAGATACATATATAGATAAATAGATAGATACATAGGTAGATAAATGGACAGATAGATCATCAGATAGACATGTAGATTGACAGATAGATAGACTAATTGATATATAGATAGTTAGATTGATAGATATATAGATAGATAGACATATAGATAGATAAATAGATAGATAGAAAGTTAGATGATAGATATATTGACATATAGATAGCATATAGATAATTGAAAGATATATAGATGATAGACAGATAGATAGATAAACAAATAGTTAGACAGACACATAGAAAGACAGATAATAAAATATATAAATAAATTATAAGACAAATAGAATGACAAAAAGAATGACAAATAGATTACATAGAAAGATATACTAATAGATAGATAGATATATAGATAGACAAATGGATAATTTGATAGATAAATAGATATATATATAAGACAATTAGATAGAAATATAGATAGACAGATTGATATATAGATATAAAGATAGATAGATAGATATACTGATCGATAGACATATAAAAAAATAGATAGACTGATACATGGATAGAACCATAGATACATAGATAAATATATACCTAGACAGATAGACAGACAGTTAGATAAATAGGTATATTGATAGAAAGATATATAGATAGATAGATTTATAGATAGATAGTTAGACAAATAGATAGACAGGTTGATAGACAATTATATAGATAAATAGATTTAATAATAGATTTACAAATAGATAGTCAAATAGAAAGACACGCTTATAGAAAGATAGAAAAATATATAGACAGATTGATAAAAAAATAAATAGAATGATAGATACATATATTTATAGATAGATAGATAGTTAGACAGAATGATAGAAATATAGATAGACAAATATACAGATAGATAGATATATATACAAATATATAGATAGCTAAATAGATAGATAGATAGATTAATAAACAAATTGATAGACAGATATATACAAATATATAGACAGACAGATTGATTGATTGATTGATTGATAGATAGTAAAAGTGATAGACAAATAGATATACAGATAGATTGACAAAAATATTTTTAGATACATAGACAAATAGATAAACAAATAGATAGAAATATATATAGATAGATAGACAGACAAATAGATAGTAAAATAGATAGATGGTTATATTGACATATAGATATACAGAAAGATAGATAGATAGATAGATACATAGATAGATATATAGATTGTTAGACAAATATATAAACACATTGATAGATAGATATATAAATAGATAGACATATCGAAAGATAGATCGATAGATAGACAAATAGATAGATAGATAGATAGAAAATAGATAGATAGATACATAGATAAATAGATACACAGATAGAAAGATAAAAACAAAGAAAGATAGATAGATAAACACATAGATAGAAAATAAATAGATTGATAGATTGAGATATATATAAATTGTTAGAAATATAGAAAGATAGATTGATTGATAGAAATATAGAAAGATAGATTGATTGATATAAATATAGAAAAATATATAGACAAATTATTAAATAGATACTTAGATAGAAAAATACATAGATAGATATACAGATCAATAGATAGATAGATCGATATATAGACAGATAGATCAACAAATAGATAGATAGATGTATATATAAATATAAATAGATATACAGACATACAGATAGATTGATAGATATATAGAGAGATAGATAGAAAGATAGTTAGATAGATAGATTGTTAGATAGATAGACAGATATGTAAATTGATAGATATATAGATAGATAGACAGATATACATACATATAGACAAAAGGATAGATAGACACATAGAAAGATTGATAGTTAGATATATAAATAAATTGAAAGACAAATAGTATGACAAATAGTATGACAAATAGATTAACACATAGATAAATAGACAGACAGACATATAGATAGATATATAGGCAGATAGTTAGACATATAGATTGTTAAACAAATTGATTGATATATAAATAGATTGAAAGATGCACAAATTGATAGACATATAGTTAGATACATTCAGAGATAGATATAAAGATAGAAAATTGATAAATAATTAGATAGATAATAGATCGATAGATACATAGATAGACACATAGACAGATAGATAAATAGATAGATAGATAGATAGATAGATTGGTATAATGATAGATAGATATAGATAGAAAGATAGGTAGACAAATAGATAGACAGATTGATAGAGTAATAGATAGACAAATAGATATACAAATAGATATACAAATAGATAATGAGATAGATTTATAGATATATTTTCATAAAGAATGATAGACATATTTGATAGTTAGATAGATAGATAGCTTGTTAAAAAGATTTATAGTTAAGTATATAGATATATTTATATATAGATAGATAGATATACCAAAAGATAGAAAAATAGATACATAGATAGATAGATATAATGATAAACAAAATCGATAGAGAGATAGTTAAAAAAATAGATAGATAGACAAATAGATATAAAGATAGATAGTAATAAAGATATATAGATAGATAGAAAAATGGATAAACAGATAAATAGATAGATAGTTAGACTAATAAAAAGATATGTATATATATAAATATATATATATTAGTAGTTATCATAATGATTTATAGACAAATTTATAGATTGATTTATAGACATACTGATAAACAAATTATAGATAGATTGATATAGAGATTGATAGACAGATTAATACAAAGTTAGATAGATAAATATATAGATAGACAGATATATAGATAAATAGATAGATAGATAGATAAATAAATAAATAGATGGATAGATGGAAAGATAGATATATAGAGAGATAGATAGTCATCTAGATAGTTAAATAGATAGCTAGATAGATAGATAGATAAAAAATAGACAAATAGAAAGAAAGAAAGATAGATAAATAGATGGATTGATAGATAGAGATATAGTCAAATAGATTGATAGATTGAAAGATGGAGAGATAGACAAATAGATAGATATATATATATATATATAGAAAAATAGATAGATAGATAAATAAATAGTAGATAGCCAAATTGATAGATATATAGATAGATAGTCTTTATAAATAGATAGATAAATAAACAATAGATAAATAAACAATAGATAACCAAATTGTTAGTTATATAGATAGATAGTTTTTTAGAAAGATAAATTGATAGATAAATAGTTAGATAGATAGATAGTCAAATAAATAAACAAATTTATAGACAAATTGATATATCGATAGATAGAAATATAGATTGATAGATACAAATATATAAAGATAGATCAATAGACAAATTGATAGACATATAAATATATAGTTAAAAAGATAGATAGATATTTTGTTAGAAAGATAGATAGATAAATAGATAGATAGATAGGTAAACAAATAGATATATAGATAGATACATAAGGATATTGAAAAGACAGACAGATATATAAATAGATAGATTAATTGATAGAGATATTAATAGATAGATAGATGGATAGATAGATATACATATATAAAGATAGATAGATTGATAGATATACATATAGATAGAAAGATAGATAGACATACAAAAAGATAGATAGATAGTCTTATCGATAGAGAGAGATAGACAGACTAATAGATAAATTGACATAAAGAGAGATAGATAGATAGATAGACAAATAGATAGACATTAATATAGATAAATAGATTAACATATAAAAAGAAAAATAGATAGACAAATAGATAGACTGATTGATAGCTAGCCATATAGATAAATAGATAAGAAGATAGACAGATAGATTGATTGATAAATAGACAGACAGACAGATAGATATATTAAATGAGAAATAGATAGATACATAGAAAAATATATAGAAAGCTAGATAGATAGATAGATAGATAAATTGATTCATAGATAAAAGATAGATAAATAGATTGATAGACAAATAGATAGACAAATAGATAGATAAATAGATAGATAGATATATAGATATATATATATATATATATATATATATAAATAGACAGATAGACATATAGATAGATTGATAACAAAAAGATAGATAGACAGATAGATGGATGGATAGATAGATAGTAAGACAAATTAACACATTTATAGACAAATAGATAAATTGATAGATAGATAGATAAACTAATAGATAGACTGATAGATAGACAAACAGATACACAGACATATAAAGATATAGATAGATAAACAAATAGATAAACAAACTGAAAGAAAGAAAGAAAGATAGATAGATAAATATATAGATACTTATATAGATAGATAGATTTATGATTGAAAAATTGATAGATAGATAGATAGACATATAGACAAACATACATATAGACAAATAGATAAAGAGACAAATAGATAGACAAACAAAGATAGAGAGACATATAAATACACAAATAGATAGATAAACATTAAAACATTTAGATATATAGATAGATACACATACATATAAATTGATAGAATGACAAATAGATAGTCAGATAGATAGAAAGATAAATAGATAGACAGATAAATAGATAGAAGATAGATAGATAGACATATAGATAGATAGATCAAAAAACCAAAAGATAAATAGATACACATATAGACAGACACATAGATAGATAGACAAATATAAAGATAAAATGATAGATAAATTTTCATATAGATAGATAGATAGATTATTTGATAAATTGATAGATAGATTGATATATAGAATGATAGATAGATTGATAAATAGATTAATAGATTGATTGATTGAAAGATTGATTGAAAGATCAATAGACATATAGACATATTAATATGCATATAGATAAATAGATAGATAGACAGATAGTTAATCGCATAGTTTAACTAATAGATAGAAATATTGATAGACATATTGGTAGATTGATTAAAAGAAATGTTGATAGATATATTAATAAACAAATAGATAGACAAATAGTTAGAAAGATAGATATAGATTCATAGAAATTTATATAGATTGATAGATAGATGATAGGTACACATATAGATAGATGCATATATAAATAGATTGATAAAAATATAGATAGTTAGATTGATTGAGAGATAAATAAAATGATAAAAAGGTGGATAGATAGATTAAATAAATAGATGGATAGAAAATAGATAGATAGATTGCTGTAGAGACATATAGATAGATTGATCGACAGATAGTAAGATTGATAGACAGATTGATGACATTGATAATTATATTGATTTATAGATTGATATAGATTGATACACATATTGATAATAAAATTTAAATATAGATTGATAGATAGAAAGATAGATGATTGATTGATAGATTGACAGACAGACATATACATAGATAGATAGATTGATAGATTGATTGAAAATTAGATAGATAGATTAATAGATAGATAGAAAAATAAATAGATAGCTAAATAGATAGGTAGATAGATAGATAGATAGATAGATAGACAAATAAATAGATAGTTAGACAGATAGATAGATAGATCGATAGATAGATAATGAGACATATAGATAGATAGATTGATTGATTGATTGATTGACATTTAGATAGATAGATTGATTGATTGATAGATAGATATATAGATAGATATATAGATAGAAACATAGATAGACAAATATATAGATAGATAAATTTATAGAAAGTTCAATAGATAGATAGATAGATAGATAAAGAAATATATATATAAAGATCAATAGATAGATAGATAGAATGACAGATAGTTTAATAGATAGCTTGATATATAGATAGGCAGATAGATAGAAAGATAGATAGATAAACATATATATAGACAGATAGAATAATAGATAGATAGACATGTATATATAAAGATGAATAGATATATAGATATTTAGATAGTTAGATAGTTAGATAGAGAGAGAGATAGATAGTTAGTTATATAGAGAAATAGTTAGTTATATAGAAAAATAGATAGACAGATAGATAGATAGATAGATAGACATATTGATATATAGATAATGACATAGAATGGCATATAGATAGATAGATTTATATACATATTGATATAAAAATATATAGACATATAAATAGACAGATAGATAGACAAATATTAGACAAAAACATAGATAGATAGACTAATAGATAGTCAGATATATAGACATATCATTAGATAGATTGATATCAATCTATCTAATGATATGTTCTATCTATTTTTTCTAAAATAATGGCATATAGACATATTTCTACACATAAATCATATAGATATGAAATACGGATGTATTTGTCACTTAAATTATTTGTCTTTCTATTAGTCAAATAGATTGATAGATATATCTATATTACTATATTTCACTATTTATCTATCTATATTATCAAAATAACTATCTATAAAATAGATAGTTATATGTATATCTATATTTGTCATTCTAGTGTACATAGAATGAGGTAAATATAAAGATATTTTTTCAGCATCACTAACTGTAATTATTATAAGACAAATACACATGTTTCTACACAATAAACTTAAATGGATATAAACATATCTTTCTTTTAATTATATAAGACTCCAACTGAACTTACATTTATAAAATTAATGATAAGAGCTGGCTATCTATCTGAGATAGACAATATATATATATATATTTGTCTATCTATCTATCTGTTTGTCTATCTATATGTCTATTTGTCTAACTATCGGTCAGTCTATCTATATATCAATCTATCGACCAATCTGTATTTCTGTCTATCAGTCTATGTAGGAGAGGCTAGCACAAATGCACCAACTAATAATGAAGATAATTTTGTATCAGAATTATTTCTGAATTATTTTTGATTTTTGTCTATGTATAGCGAAATCAGATGAAATTTTTTTTGGAGGTATTATTTTTCTTTATTTTGGTTTTGTTCTTTGCTTTGCTGATTGACCTAATCATGAATTTTTCTAGGACATTTGAAGTGAGAGGCATAATAAATTTTTGATTCAAAGCCTTTAGACATTGCCATAGTCATTCCTATGGATGGGTCTCATCTTTACCGATCTCAGCAGGATCAAAGAAGGCTAATCTTCTATTATCTTTAATATTACTGAAACATTTTATTTTTTCACACTCTCTCTCTCTCTAAACATCATTTCTGGCCATCTTTTAGATATTTGTTGAAGTTGTATGACTATCAACTCAGATTTGTGTTTTTTCTGCCTATAATTACTATTTTTATAATCTTTGAATATGATTGTGTTCCCAAATATCTTTGGTAGAGTTTTAGCCTATTATAGGTATATAAAATGCTTGGCTTATCCTCCTGGTGCTAGGAATAGCACGTTAGCTTCTGAAGTTGTGAGATGAATGCAAAAATTCTAGTCCCACGTTGACATAGGTTTGTTCTTAAAATTCTTATTTCGTGCAGATCTGCATTGTCACTATTTAGATCTATGACTACTTTTTATTGGTCATTGGTAGAATTAAACTATTGAATTGTTAATTTCTATTATGATTGCTAATGAAATTCAATTAATTTTTTCATTCTGCTTTTTCTCCCCCTCTTGCATGTTCGTAGTGTATGGGATGACAACGAGCTGAACATGAGGAACTATGGCTATCAATGGGGTTGTGGTGGGTATAAATCCACATGCTGCACAATTAGCACATCGATGTATCCCCTGCCGATGAGCATGAAAAGAAGAGGAGTGGGGATAGTTGGGAGGAAGGTGAGTCAAGATGCCTTGCTATATGAAGTTTGTAAATTTTGTAGCCGTTTGCTTTTTTTTAATATTTGGGAGACAAAACGTCTAATTTTTGATGTTTTGTTCCTCTTATTTTATTTGCATGTATATTATTTTTATGGAGTGCATATTATTATTATGGAGTGCATATTGAATTGTTATGTAGTTACGTTGACACATACAATGAAGTGATGGCCCTTACTTCGAACCAAGTGAGGAACCATATGGCAGCAGAAGCTACAGGTTTGATGAACTAATACAATGAAGCTAAGCAATCAAAATCATTGGTGCAAGCACACGAAGAGGGGAAGAAACATTCTAAAAAAACTACATGGGAGCATGGTGCCATAGTGGGTGGCGGGGCAGAGCTACCCCTTTATTGGCCTTGGGAGTAAAAGAGTTCTGGTTGAGGGGAGGCAATGTGCGAACTTTGATGTGCCAAGCCTAGCTCGTCGCTTGTCTTCCAAGTTTTCCACTAAGAGTTTTTATATATATTTTCAAAAATTTAAATAATATTTGCATCTCCTATTAATGTTGATAGTGATGTTTTGTGCATTCTTTGTGAAGTATAAATGGGAAAATACTTTACCTGCTATTCTATATCTATATCTATACCCACTGTTCTATATATATATATATGACATCCATATATATTGTAGTGTATTTGTATATATACTTAGTATATGTACATATACACTATAATATTATATGTACATATATACTATATATAACTATCTTATTGATGAGTAGGATATTAGTGATATTGCTTATGTTTTGCTGGGTGCCATGCTAATTTGTCAATCTATTTGCTTAAATATGACCCATACATTTTGTATTTGAAATCCATAAAACGCAAAAAAAATAATCATTAAAAGAACAAAGTTTACACTAACCATATATTGTTTCACTCATAGTGAAGAGTCAAAATCATATAAGTGATGTTAAAATAGAAAAAAGAAGAAAAAAAATTAGGGGAAAATGAAAAAAAAAATTAAAACCAATTAATCTATATCAACCAAACTCTGCCAGTGGAAAACAAATTGAGAGATAGATAGAAATGTAATAAGTATTTTGAAGGAGAAGAGCATTGTTAATCTTACTTGGTAACAAGAAGAGGTAAAATTATGAGTTGCACGTGCTCATGTAGTCCCGTTTCACTTCTCATCTCTTCCTCTTCACAAAGATAGATAAAGAGGTTTAAGTGCTTGAATGCCTTAGTATTTTTAAATTATCACGAATAGTATAAATAAAAAAATGAATGTAAATATAAAAAAAAAGACAAATATATAAAATTAAACTAAAATTATAAAAATTAAATAATATAAATAAAAAAAAGAAATATATTTTTATTTAAGCATAAATGATATTATTTCATAAGTTAAAAAATAATATATTATAATAAAGTATTTCACACACACACACGTATTATGGGTATACATTTTTATGAATTCAATTTTTTTTGAATATAATATGAAATAATTATATAGGTATTAAATTTCATATTATTTGATATAAAAGTATAATTTATAAAATTCTAAAAATTACTTTAAGTGAGAAGTATATTAAAAAAAGTTATATCTATTATTTTAATAAAAATGAAATATTATAAGTTAATAGAAAATACCTTATTTAATTGCTTAATTCTTATAAATTTCAGCATGGACAAAAAATAAAATTTAAATTCAAATCAACTTAAGGTCAGTTTGGTAGTACTTTTCAAACGTGTTTATAGGGATAAAAAAAATTTTAAGTATTTTAGGACAAGGACAAAGAAATTTCATTAGTAATATTTTAAATAACTCTTTTAAAATCCGAACAAAAATTCTTGAAGTGTTCTTTTAATAACAATACTTATTTATTTTTTAAATCATCAAGATTTTTATTGATGTAATTAAAACATCTATGTATTTATCTTTAAATATCAATTTATTTTTTAAAAATTTTATGAAAATTTTCAATTTTTTTATAATTCAAAAATTTCAAATCTTCTAGTAAATATTTTTTTAAAAATTCCTATAATCATAAAAATATTTTTTTTTTAATTTTTATAATTTTTTTATTTAATCATACAATTAAATATTTTAGCTTTTTTTTGTAGTAATTTTTATATATGTTTATTTATTAATTAAAATATCATAAAAATGATTATAATTATATAATTAATTATTTAATGTTTTTTAAATACAAATATTTAAATGTCAATTAAATTTTTCGTAAAAATATTTTGTATAATTCTTTAAAAATTTTATAATCATAAAAATTGATTTTTTAGCCTATATTAATATAAATTATTTATTTATAATATCCAGTTTTTTATAATTATATGAGAAGAATGTTATTTTCAAGGATTGCTCATCCATAAACAATGACATACCTTTAATAAAAAAATATTATATAAAATAATAAAACAAATAATATAAAAAAAATTAAATCATTAAAGATTTGAGATGAAAATTATCCCAAACCAAAATAGCTAGAAAAAAATTCATAGCTAAATGCATATATTTTGTGAAAATTATCATTTAAGGAAAAATCGCTAGTAATTAATTATAAAATCATTAAGAAAAAATTCAGAATATTATTTAGGGAGTGATTTTATCATTAATTAATTAGCAAGGGAAGATCCATTTCTAAAATCATTGCTAATATGCCCACCATCCCCTACGTGAAAATTTATGATGATAGTAGCTAGTGACAATTTTCAATCAAAAATTTCCAAATCTAATCCATTACAAATCTAGTGATAATTTATAATTCAATGTAAAATCAAACATATCTTAATATTCCCTAGCTAATGCCTCGCTAATTAACTTGGGATTATTTTTCTAGCTAGATTCTGTAGCTAAACAAATATTTTTTTATAGTGAAATAGACATACAGGTAGATAGATAGATAAGTAGATAAAAATATATATAAATAGATAGAAAGACAAATAGATAGACAGATAGATAGATAGATAAACAAATACATAGATAAATAAATAGATAGACAGATAGATAGACTAATAGATATATAGATAGATAAACAAATAGGTAGATATATAGATATAAATATATGGATAGAAAGAAAGAAAGGAAGATATATATATATATATATATATATATATATATATATATGGATAGTTATATAGATAGATAGATAGACAGATAGATAGAAATATATATAGACAAATGGATAAATAGATAGATATATTTTTAAATGGATAGATAAATAAATTGATTGATAGATAAACACAGATAGATCGATCGATGAATAGACGGGTAGATAGATAAACAAATAGATAGACAAAAAGATAGACAAATACATAGACAAAAATATAGATAAAAAGATTTATAGATAGCTATATAAATAAATAAATAAATAGATAGATAGATATAGACAAATAGATATATAGATTACAAACATATAGATATACATATAGATAGATAAATAGATAGATAGATTGATTGATTGATTGATGGAGAGATAGATAGAAGATAGTTAGACAAATAGATAGACAAGTAGAAAGATATATATATATATATATATTGATAGAGAGGCATTTATATAGATATATAGATAGACAGATAAATAGACACATTGATAGATAGACACATAGACAGATAAACAAATAGGCAAATAAATAGATAGGAAAACAAACAAAAAAATAATAGATAAACAAACAATCAAGGAGGCATACAGTCAATCAGGTAGGTAGATAAACAGATTGATACATAGATTTAGAGATAGAGAATTAAATAGATAGACAGATTGATAGACAAATACATAGATAAATATATAGATAGTTATATAAATAAATTCATACATAGATTGATATTTCGATAATTAGACAGATTGATACACAAATTGAAAGATAGAAAGATAAATATATAAATAGATAGGCAAATAGATAGACAAATAGATTGATAAATAGAAACATAGATAGATAGATAGATAGATATATAGTCAAATATATAAAAAGATAGATAGATAGATAGATAGACAGACAGACAGATAGATAGATAGATAGATAGATAGACAGTTAGATAAATAGATAAATTAATAGATTGAATGATAGATAGATTGATATATAGATTGATAGATATATTCATAGATAGATTGAAGGATAAACAAACATATAGATAAACAAACAGATAGAAAAATAAATCGATAGATAGAAAGATTGATAGAAAAATAGATAAATAAATAGATTGATTGATTGATAGAAAGAGAGATTGACACTCAAATAGGTAGAAAATTAGGTAGGCAGGCAGCAGACAAATAGACAGACAAACTGATAGACAAATTGACACATAAATAGAAATATAGATGGATAGAAAGACAAATAGATAGATAGTCTGACAGACTGATTAATAGACAGATAAATAGACTAATAGATATATAAATTGATAGACAAATTGATAGAGAGATAAATAGATAGATAGATAGATAGATTATTAAACATATAAATATACAATAGATCGACATATAGAGAGAGATAAATAGATATATAGACATATAGATATATACAAAGATGAGAGAAAGATAGACATATAGATACATAAATAGATATATAGATACATAGACAAACAGATAGATAGATAGCTAGATAGACTGATAGAAAAATAGCTAGAAAGATTGATTAATAGACAGATTGTAGATAGATTGATAGATAGATTGATAGACAAGTTGATAGACTGATAGATATACCAATTGATAAACTAATAGATAGATAGATTGACAGAGAGATAGATAGATATATAGATTTATTTATTTATTTATAGAATGATAGATAGATATATACATACATAGATAAAGATATAGATTGATAGATTGATCGATAAATTATTAGATAAAAAGATAGATAGATAGATAGACAAATAGATAGATACATAAATGGATATATAGATAGACATATAGATACACTTACAAATATATAGATAGATATAAAGATAGATAGATAAAAAGATAGATACAAAAGATAGATAGATTGTTAGATAGATATATAGATAGATATGTGTGTGTGTGTGTGTGTGTGTGTGTGTGTGTGTGTGTATATATAATTAGATAGATAGAGATATATAGATAGATAAACATATATATTGATAGATAGATAAATAGATAGACATATATAAGCACTAACATATAAACACATAGAAAAACAAATAGATAGATAGATATTATGACTGACACACAAATAGAAAGATAGGCAGACAGTCGGACAGATAGTCATGAAGACAGGTAGACAAATAGATAGATATATATATAGACACATAGACAAACAAATAGATAGTCAGATAGATATATATATATATATATATATATATATAGATTAATAGATGGATAGATAGATAGATAGACAGAAAAATAAATAGACAAATAGATAGGCAGATAGATAAATAGATAGATAGAGATATGTATATGTGTATATATATATATATATATATATTAAGATAGATAGAAAGATAGATAGATAGATAGTTAGATATATATATATATATATATATATATATATATATATATATATATATAAATAGACTGATAGCTATATAGATTGATCCATAGATAGATAGATACTCAGATAGATTTTCATGTAGATAGACAAATAGATAAAAAGATAGACAAACAAACAAATTGACAAATAGATAAAAGGTAGATAGACAAACAAATAGATAGATAGATATACAGATGGATAGACAGAAAGATAGATAGATATATTAGATTGAAGGATTGATAAACAGATAGATAGACAAATAGATAGACACAGATAAACAACTAGATAGGTGGATGAATAAATAGATAGGTAAAAAGATAGATAGAGAGACAGAAAAATAGATATTTTGATAGACAAAAAGATAGATAGTTAGATAGATAGATAAATAAATAAATAGATAGGTAAAGAGATAGGCTGACAGACAGATAAATAGATAGATAGATAGATATTAAGATAGACAATAAGATAGATAGTTAGATAGATAGACAAATAGAAAGACAGACAGATAGATAGATATATATATACAGATAGATAAATAGATATATTTATTGAAAGAAAGAAAGATTTATTGATTGATTGAAATTCAGATAGATAAATAGATAGATAGATAGTTAGATAGATAAATAGACAGATTGAATGATCGAATGATAATAGATTAATATATGGATTTATAGACAAAATGATTGATAGATAAATAGATACATAGAGAGATAGATAGACAAATAGATAGACAAACAGATAGATAGACAAAAAAATAGATAAACTGAGACAAAAACAAATAGACAAATAGATTGATAGACATTAATGTCGGTAGACAGTAAAGTAGGTAGGCATACAAACAAATTGATAGAAAAATAGACACACAAGAATAATGATAGATAGATATATAGATAGACAGATAGATAATAGTGTGAAAGATAGATTAATCTACATATAGATAGATAAATAGATATAAAGATAGATAGCTAGATAGATTGATATATAGATTAATAAATAGATTGATTGATAAATTAATTTTAAAATAGATAGATTGATTAATAGACACATTGATAGATACACTGAGTGATAGATTGAAAGATAGGTTCAAAGACATATTGATGGATAGATTGATAGACAAAAAGATAGATAGTTAGATAGATAGATAGACATATAGATATATAGATATATAAATAGATATTAAGATTATTTAAAGGATAAAAAGATAGATAGATATATAGATAGATAAAAAAACAAACAAATAGACAGACAGACAGATAGATAGATAAAGAAATAGATAGATAGATAGATAGTCAGACAGGCAGATAGCTAGTCAGTCAGGTATACAAAATAGACAGATTGATATATAGATAGAAAGATGAACAAATTGTTAGACAAATAGATACATAGATATATAGATAGTTTGATAGATAGATTATAAGACACATTAATAGATCGATGGATAGATAGATTGAAAGACAAATTGATAGACAGATTGATGAATTAATTGATAGATACATAGATAGATAGATATATAGATAAATAGATACATAGAAAGAAAGAAATATAGATAGTATGATAGATAAATAAATAAATATATATATATATATAGTCAGCTAGATACATAGAAAGTCATCTAGATAAACAAGAAGATATAGATATACATAGATAGGTATATAGATAGTTAGATAAATAGATAGATAAGTCGATAAATAGAGAGATTAATAAATAATATTTATTAATAGATTGATAAATTGATTGATAGAATGATTGATTGAAAGATTGATAGATAGATTGATAAATAGATAGATACACTAACATAAAGATATACAAATAGACAGACAAATAGATAGATAGACAGAAAGACAGACACATTGATAGGTAGGTAGATAGATAAAGATATATATAGTCAGGTAGGCAAATAGTCAGGCATGTAAGTAGATAGAAAAATAGACATACTAACTGATAGACAAAAGACACACAGATAGGAAAATAAATAGATTTTTAGACAGATAGAAAGATAGTTTGATAGAGAGATTAAAAGAATGATTAATAGACTAATTGATATAAAATTGGTAGATAGATAGGTAGACAAATAGATTGAGAGATAAATAGTCAGATAGATAAATAGATTGAAAGATAGACTAATAGATATATAGGTAGATAGAAAGAAAGACAAATAGATATATAGTTATATAGATATATATATATATATATATATATATAGACAAATAAATAGACAGATAGATTGATTAATTGATAGATAAAATGATTGATAGATTGATAAAAAAATTGATAGATAGTTTTATTTTAAAATTGATAGATAAATTGATAGATAAATAGACAAAAAACAAACAAACAAACAGAGAGATAAATAAAAATTTAGATACACATATAGATTGAGAGACAGACTAATAGTGAGATAGAGAGTCAGGCAGGCAGTCAGTCTACAGAGAGGTAGATAGACAAATAGATAGATAAACTGATAGACAAATAGACACATAGATAGAATGATAGATAGATATATAGATAAATAGATAGATGCATCCAGAAATATTATTATAGAGATAAAGATATATAGATAGATAGATTGAGAGATAGTCAATTAGATATACACGTAAATAGATAGATAGAGAGACAAACAAAAAAATAAATAGACAAACAAAAAAATAGATAGATAGAAAAATAAATAGATAGATTGATAGTCAGGTAGGTAGATACACAAATAGAATGACATATAGATAGATAGTCACACTAACAAATAAACAGATAGATAGATAAACAAATATATAGACAGATAGATATATAGTTTGATAGATAGGGTAATATATAAATTAATAGACAAATAGATAAAAGATTGATAGGCATATTGATAGAAAATAGATAGATAGATAGATAGATAGTCAGATATAAAAATAGATACACAGATAGATAAATAGTTAGATAGATAATTTGATAAGTATAGATAGATATATATATAGACAAATAGATATGCAAATAGATAAATATATAGATAAAAATATAGATAGAAAAATAAATAGATAGAGAGATTGATAGATAGAGAGATATAAAGATATTTAGAAAAATAGATAGATAGATAGATTTATAGTTTGATAGATATGTTAATAGATAAATTGATAGACCAATAGATAAAAGATTGATAGACATATTGATTGAAAATAGATAGATAGATAGATAGTCAGATAGAAAAATAGATACATAGATAAATTGTTAGATAGATAAATTGATAGACAAATAGATAGATAGTTAGACAGACAGATAGATAGACAAATAGATATGCAAATAGATAAATAGATAGATAAAAAGATACATAGAAAAATAGATAAACAAAGAGATTGACAGATATAGAAATATAAATATATTTAGAAAAATAGATAGATAGATAGATAAATATATAGATAGACATATAGATTGATAGATAGATACATAGATTGATAGACAAATATATAGATAGATAGATAGATCAATAGATAGAAAGAAAAATAAATAGAAATATAGACAAATAAATTGATAAACAAATAGATATATAGATAGACACGTAGGCTGATATTTAGTCAGGTAGGGATACACATAGACATACACACAGATAGATAGACATACAAACAAATAAACAAATAGATAGATAGAGAATGAAATATATAGATGTATAGATAGTTTAATAGACAGATTAATAGACATATTGATTGCCAGATAGATAGATAAATAGATAGATAAATAGAAAGACAGATATACAGATTGATGCATAGTCAGATAGATAAATAGATAAATAGACAGTTAAATAGATAGATAGATATATCGATAAATATATACACATATTGATATATAGAATGATTTCCAGATTAATAGAATGATTGATAGACAAATTCTTTGATAGATTAATATATAGATTGATTTGCATTCAGATAGACATACATACAAATATATAAATAGATATAGAAATAGATAGTTAGTAAGAAAGAAAGAAAGATAGATAGATAGATAGACAGACAGATAAATATATAGATAATCAGTTAGGCATATATTCAGGCAATCAGGTAGATAGA